>OU015527.1:3830000-4371865 GCA_907165065.1 Caprimulgus europaeus
GGATTAAATGTCATTAAGTTCATGTTCACGGGAAGCAGTTTACAAGGACTGGGTAATTCAGTTGCTCATGAGCTGTTCACGCGCCTTTTTCTGCCTAGCGGTTGGCTGATGGAATTTCCGTGTATCCTTTGTTGTTTGCTTGCCAGATTCCATCTTCCGATACATTTCAAGGCTCCCTCTTCATATCTTGTCGACTCAGCTGCTGACACCTGGTTTCAACTGTGCCTTTTTGTGTCTCTGGACACATACCCTCTCAGTTCCCATAACCCTCTCAGGGTAGGCCACGATACATTCCCACAGTCCCCACAGGTGAGCAAATCACCTGCTGTACTCCTGTGCCCTGTGTTCTTGGCTGATTGCAAGAAAATTAACATAGTGGGGTTTTTAAGTTTCATGTGACAGTTTTACTATGTTCACATACAGCTCATGGTTGATTACTAAGCTTCAGGAATCAAGAGAAAAATGCTATGATCAAGTGAGTGAATATATAATTTTTTTTTAATTGCTTATAGAAAAATACCAGAAGGATATTTCTACCACAAAGTGAGATATAAAATTAAGATTAGGCATATCATTGTATTTTTTTTTTAATTTCTTATTTTAATGGTTTAAAATTTGCTAAGTCATTTTCATTTGCAAGCTGAAATATTTTGGTAGATATTTCTGTTTTTAAGAAATGCAGCAGTATCCTCTGTGGGAGTGAGTACGGAGAATTTCTGCTGAAATGGGGTGGGGAGGATGCAGAGAGACATTCAGTGGCATAAACTGAAATGAGCCTAATGGGTTCAGCTATAATTTGCAGCCTTCATTTGAGGAAGAAAATGAGTTTCTGTAAGTTCAATAGTCTCTTGAGTTGTAAGTATTTTAGCTCAGCTAGTGGACTTACTACCCTGCGTAAAAAAACAAACAATCAAAAAACCCCAAACTACCTTGATTTGCATCATTTCTCCTCCTGTTATCTTGGATTGAAAAGGCTTTTCCTTCCCCTTACAAATAGGGGACACACTGGCACCTGATGAGGCAGTCCTCCTAATAAAAACTTTATTCCAGAGAAATATTAATGTCCCTTTATAGTGAGATAGTGAGCTCTGAGGATAGTGTCTCAGAGAGCAGGCTAGATAGAGGGACAGTAGTTTCGGTGGAAGTGGTTAGGATTATCATGAGGTGGTCAAAATAAACATTTGATTTGAAAAAGCATGGATTTGCTTGTTAAACAAATTAAAGAGTATATACTTTTGAGCAACTTAGTAATTTAAATATATCAAATATGTTATGCAGACAGCTTGTTTTAATAGCACTTCCTTTCATTTTAAGTACACTTCCCCTTAGGTAGGGAATTGTTTCGAGTCATCTTATACATAAGACTCTAAGTTGCAAAGAATCCCTAATAAAGGTACAGTGTTCAAAATAGTACATCATACAGCTTTCAATCCTGATTTTGTTCCCTCGTCTTGGTGATGTGAGGCAAAAGCAAAAGTGAGGTCTTGCTTTTTCAGGTATCTCAAAGAATATATGGCACGGGCGTAACAGAGCAGTAGGAATTTCAAGGAGGGAGGAGAGGTTAGCAAAGAGAGGCCTGAGTACTAAAGAAACTTAAAGATATCTAAAAAAAACCGCAAAAACCAAACCCACAGGTGTTATTTCAAGTTATAAAAAAGTAACAAGTACTTCTAAATGATATTTGACATTTTGAGATGTGTGATAACATGCTGAAAGTGTTTACAAATGCTGAAAAACAATAATAATAATAATAATAATAATAATAATAATAATAATAATAAGAAGAAGAAGAAGAAGAAGAAGAAGCTGTGGACACTCTCAAGGGCAGAGAGGCCCTGCAGAAAGATCTGGATAAATAAGAGAGCTGGACAATCACCAACTGCCTGGATTTTAACAAGGCAAGTGCTGGATTTTGCACCTGGGACACGGCCACCCCGGACACACACACAGCCTGGGGAAAGAGAGGCTGGAGAGCAGCCCTGCAGGATAAAAAGGATCTAAAGCTCCTGGAGAGTGTCCAGAGGAGGAACACTAAATTGGTGAAGGGTTTAGAGGGGAAGGGTATGAGGAGAGGCTGAAGTCCCTTGGTTTGTTCAGCCTGGAGAAGAGGAGACTGAGAGGAGATCTCATGGCGGTCTGGAACTTCCTCCCAAGGGGAAGAGGAGGGGCAGGCGCTGAGCTCTTCTCTCTGGCCACCAACGCCAGGAGCAGAGGCCATGGCAGGAAGATGTGGCAGGGGAGGGTGAGGTTGGCCATGAGGAAAAGGTTCTTGAGGCAGAGGGTGGTGGAGCACTGGCACAGGCTCCCCAGGGAGGTGCTGATGGCCCCAAGCCTGACAAGATTCCAGCAGCATTTGGCCAACATGTGCCCTCGGGGACATGGTGTGAATGTTGGGATTGTCCTGTGCAGGGACAGGAGTTGGACTCTGTGATCCTTGTGGGTCCCTTCCAACTCATAATATTCTGTGTTTCTGAACATCACCTGTAACATTTCATCTGCCTATCATTTTTTATAAAAGCAGTATTGACACAATTTCTGATTTATGTAAATTAAAAAAACAACAAAACAAACAAAAAAACCCGCCAAAACCAAGCAAAAAATATTGAAGGGATTAAAGAGAATAACTTTCCTTATTACAGTATTTGAGACCAAAGAAGATATTGCTGGTGAGGAAGGGGGAGGCTAACAAAGAGTAGTGGATCCTGTAGGCTGACATCTGTTTGCATAGCAGATGTTGACAGCAGGAACTTGGCTTGTATGACCATAGGACCCTCTCTGAGGTTTGAGGACTCCTAGGAAAGGACAGACAGCATCTACCTGACCAAGTAGGGCAAAAACATCTTTGTCAACAGGCTGGCTGTACTGCTGTTGGAGAGCTTTAGACTGGGACTGGGAGAGGAAGGATGACTCACAAATTGAGTAATGAACTGGGCTGGTGAGCAAGGGGTGCATGGTGATGTGGAGAGGAGTCCTTGAAACTGACTAAACAGGGCAGAAAGGGACCCCCACAAGTGTATAAACACAAACAAGGAGATACCTGTACACAGATAATGAGACCAGTGTTATGGAGGAGAGGCTTTTGTACCTCTTCTGGGATTCTGGCATGCTTGCTTCCATCTCTGACCTGCCTATAATATGTGCAGGATGTGGGGAGAAATGGGAAAGCAGGGTGCTGTATGAGGTTGCAGAGTTATTGTTTCATTGGAGTAACAAAGGTGTGATAGCTCATAGGATTTGAGTGCTGCTATAGATGGATGCAGGCCTTTTAGAAGGACTGGTAAGGATAGTGAGGAGAGGAACTTGCTCTTAAGTGGAACAGCAGTTGGAATGCATGGAGGTCACCCATGGGATGAACCATCTGAGAGCTTATGGGTAAAGACTAGAGGTTAGAGTAACATGAGTGATGTGGGTGTCTGCTGTAGGTAGCCTTAATCATGAAGAAGTGAAGATCAGGCCTTCTTCAGATAATGGGAAGAATCCTCAGGTTTCCAGGTACTGGTCCTATAGGGACCAACTACCCCAGTGTCTTCTGAAGAGGTAATACAGCAGGTCACAAGCAATCCAGGAGGTTTTTTGTGTGCTTTTATGGCAGTTTCCTAATGCAGATGATTGAGGAGCTGATGAGGAGAGGTATTCTGCTGCACCTTAGACTTGCAAACAAGGAAGAACTGGTTCATGATGTGAGGGCCTTGCAGCTTCTGCTGCAGTGACTGCAGGGTGGTAGAGTTCACGATCAGGAGAGAAGGAAACAAGGCAAGTAGCAAATTCACAATTGTAGACTTCAGGAGAGCAGACCTTGACCTGATCAGGCTTCAGGTTCTAAGAATCCTATGGGTTGTGGTCTTGGAGGGAAAGGGATCTGGGAAAGCTGGTTGACTTTCAAGGATTACCTCCTCCAAGCTCAAGAACAATCCATCCTGATGAACACGGAGCTCACGACTAACCTCAGACATAGAAAGAAAGTATGCAAGAGGTGGAAGCAGAGTGAGGTCACCCAGGAGGAATGTGGAGAAACTGTCTGAGCATGCAGGGATGGGGCTAGGAAAGCCAAAGCCCATCTGGAGTTGAGCTTGATGTATGAATGGCAACAGGAAGACCTATAAGTGTATCAACAGCAAATGTATTATGACAGAAAATATGGGCCTGCTGCTGTTGGTGGCAAAGACCATGGGGAAGACAAACACTGCCTTTGCCTTGGTCTTCACTGATAAAGTTTGTCTTCAGAAATACCAGGCTCCTGAGACTGATGGGAACATCTGGAGCAATGAAGACTTACTGGTAACTCCATGGAAGACTATAATGTTAGGGAACATTAAAGAATTTGTTAATACACAAGTCCACAGGTCCTGATGGGATGCACCCATTGGTGCTGAGGGAGTGGCCAGTGTTGTTGCAAAGTCACTCTATTTGACCACCCACACTTATGTCTTTGAAAGGTCATGGCAATCAGGGAAGGTTGCTGGGGACTTCAGAAGTCAAGTGTTAATTCTATCTTGAAGAAATGAGAATATGGGAACTACAGTCTGGTTAGCTTGGCCTTGATCCCTGAAGAGGCAAATAACCCTGGAAACTAAATCCAAACGTTAAAGACAAGATGGGTTTAAGAGTGGTCAGGCTGGATGTATGAAGGGAAAGTCATGCCTGTCCAGTTTGGTGGCATTCTGCAGTGAAATGGTTTGCTTGGTGGACAAGGGGAGAAGTAGATATTGTTTATCTTCGCTTCAGCAAGGCTTTCAGCACTGTCTGCTGTAACATCTTGGTAGACAAACTGATGAAGTATGGAGTAGATAAGTGAGCAGTGAGGTGGACTGAAAACTGGCTGAGGTGCTGAGCTCAAAGTGTTGTGGTAAGTGGCACAAAGTCCAGGTGGAGGTTGGTCGCTAGTGTTGTGCCCCAGGAGTTGATACTGGTGCAAGTGTTATTTAGCAACTTCCTTAACGACCTGGTAGGTAGAAGGGAGTGCACCCTCCCCACAAGTTTGCAGATGGTACAAAAGTTGGAGTGACTGCTCCATCAGGTAGCTGTGTTGCTGTTCAGAGGGACATCAGCAGGCTGGAGAAATGAGTCAAAAGGAATCTCATGGAACTCAAAAAAGGGAAGTGCCAATATTGTTAAGCAGGAATAAGCCCAGGCACCAATACGTGCTGGGGGCTGTCCACCTGGGAAACAAGTTTGGCAGAAAAGGACCTGGACATCCTGGGAGATCATGAAGCTGGAGATCATAAGGCAGCAGTGAGCCCTTGTGGCAAAGGCAGTCATCAGCACCCTGAGCTACGTGATGATGAAAATCACCAGCAGACTGACAAGGATGTTCGCCTCTGCTCTGCACTGGTGAGGCAGTGGAGTGCTGTGTCTGATTTTGGGTTCCCCACTACAAGACAGACATGGGCTTACTGGAGAGAGTCCACAAGGATGGTGAAGAGACTGGACCGTCTGTCATACGAGGAGAAGTTGAGGGAGCTGGGACTGTTAAGCCTAGAGAAGGTTCAGGAGGCACCTTATCCATGTGTGAAAATACCTGATGGCAAGGAATAAAGAAGGTGGAGAAAGACTCTTCTCAGTGTTGCCTGGTGAAAGAACACGAGGCAATGGTCACAGTAGAGGATATTCTGTTTAATCATAAAAAGAAGACAACTGTATAAGGTGAGGATGGTCAGGTGTCTCACCTCGGAGACATTCAAAACCCAGCTGAACACATGGCTATGAGCAACCTGCTCTAGTTGACCCTGTTCTTAGCAGGTTGGACCAGCTGATCTCCAAAAGTCCCATCCAACCTCAACCCTTTCACCGTTCTGCAAAAATTGCTCTTCCCAGATTATCTTTACACTGAGAGAAACTTCTGGTAAAAATAACGAGTGGTTAAATTTCCTCCCGGAGAACAGGGATGCGGCGCGGGAGAGGGCGTGTTAGAACAATGGCTGCACTGCACGCTGTGCTGCTGGTGGGGTGTTCTCCAGGGACAGATCTTCTTTGTGGAATATTGGAGATAATGTTTCTCAAGTGTATGAGCTAATCTGTTTTATTTGCCAATGGTTAATTACATACTGCATCCATATGTAGAAATACTTGTCTCCTGACCTGTAGCACATTACCTCGGTACAAAGATAGTGATGTGTAATTCCCAACTTCTACAACTATAGAGGGAAATATTTGATCTTCAAAATATTGTTAATAACTAGCAATATCCAAAAGTTGATATCTAAGAATGAAAGTGAATATGAAATTTTCATAAATGGGACGTTTTGTGTGCTGTGTTCCTTTCCATTAAAAAGTACTCTGAAAAAACAGTTTAAAAGAATGGAAATGGCTTACTTGGTTGATTTTTAATGTCTTTCCACTTGCATGCTTTTGTAAATTTCCCTGTTTGATACTTTTTACTGTCACTTCTGACATTTTAAGCATGAAAATCATGCATGTAAATAGAAGAAATGTGGTGTACAACCTTCATGCTGCTTTTTAACATGCTGTTAGTATTAGTTAATAGAATTCACGTGCAGGGTGGTACAATGCAACATTTCACCCATTGTTATTTAGTTTTAGAAGTTTAAAGTTGCTTTATTAAAGAACCAAAACAACAAAAGCCCCTGATAGTCAGAATTAAAGCTTGCTGAGTGACTGGGAATGAGATTGCTGCTGGCTCTGCTGAAGTGCCAAATCCTGATCAGGCGTTGGATGTGGAAGTGAAGCCACAACGATTCCTGTGCACCCTCCCTTCCCTTCCCCATCTGTGCCTGGAGTTCAGTGACTCCTCAAAGACTGAAATTCCATGATGTGGATATTGTAAATTACTGTTAATTCCAGTGGGTTTCTGTGGTGTCAGCTGTTAAATGTCTCAGAATTGAAGAGGTCACAGAAACTAAGGTTGTAATCGGTAATTTTAAGGCATGGAGTCTTGTGAAATGCAACGTCCATGTGTGACCTTGCAGTCTGTGAAACTGGGGACATACGTTACTGACCTTGTGACCTGGCAATGCCTTTTCCCTTCAATAAAATATATAACTGATCATAGCAAGTTCCAGGAGATTTATTGAAAACTAATATGGTACGGGTTTTTTCCCTCTCTAGTTTAAAAAGAACAACAAAAAAAAAGAATTATCCCTACCATACAAGGTGTTTTTAATTTTTATTTTAATTTTTTTTTTAAAAGGTGCTTCAGCACTTTTGTAAAACACATATTGACTTGTTATTAACTTATTCCTCCACAGGGTGTGATAGGTGTACAGTTGGTGGTTACCATGGTAATGGCTAGTGTCATACAGAAGATCATACCTCACTATTCTCTTGCTCGTTGGCTTCTCTGTAGCGGCAGGTAAGATCAGAAACAGTTACTATACTATGTGTAAATATGGTAATGTGATTGTGCCTTAGAGTAGTAATGGTTAAACATACTAATTTAGATTGTTTTATTGAAAAATAAGTAACCTGCTGTTCTTGAATTTATTACTACAGCATTGTGACGCCTGACTTACATTCTTGAGGTGTAAAGACAGTATTGCTGTAAACAAACAATTTGTTTGTTGCTATTAATTATATCAGTCAAAAAGTTAGCTGTTGTCCAGCTCTTACATTATTAAAGGCACAGACTACATATATTAATATTAAAAACCTAAACTGAATACAAGACACTGAAGAACAGAAGGATTTTTTTTCTCTACACTGCCTCAATGTTCTTGATAATCCACCTGCTGATTAGCCTTGCATGTAAAGAGTGCTAGGTATTTATTTAAAATTCTTTAAAAAAAAAATACTTCATAGGACAGGATTAGTATAAATTTCAATACACTACTTCCTCATAACAATAGATCAAACAGACATAATGAGTTGCAAGGGGAGCATTCCATGTGTGGCTGTATTCATAATAATAATGAAAACCAGCAGCTGTTTTGAATGTAAATCAGTATCTTAAATATTAAAAGAATCATAGATGCTGTGTTTTTTCATTTGGGAAGAAAAGCACTTTGTATGATTAGAAGGTTGTGTGCTTTCTTTTTGTAGTTGTTAAAATTTTGAGAAACCCAAATCTTTAGTCCCTGATTTCTGGAGGAGTATCCTTGAATAATAATATGCTCCATAGGAGTCTTAAGCAGTCTTATAATTTTTCCATTGCCTTTTTTCCTCTGCATATCAGAATTATCAACTTTTTTATTTTAAATTTTCCCTGTTTCATCACTTAAAGAGTTGCTAGTGAAAAGTGACTCTACATCTTGTTTATATGCATGTTAGTAATGGAAAACAGTAATTGTCAGGTGAATAATATGAAAAGAAATCACACTTAATTGTTGTGTAAAGTTTCATTGTTGGCTACATTTGCAGGATATTGGTCACCTTTTTTGTGCTCTAAAAAGAATATTGCATTAATGAATATGAGTTTGCATACAATTCATTTTTCAAGTGTGTTACTACCATAGTGGTTTTTTATCAGCAGTTATTCAAATGATGTTTTCTACTTTTTATGTCCTGTTTAAAAGATTATTTTTTTTTCCAAAATTTAAATGTCTAATTGCTCTTTTTAAAAGAATTAATATTATGTCCATGTTCTTAATTCTTGTGAAGTTTTTGCTTTCTGTATCCTTGCTCTAAGGCATGCCTTGTGCAAATGTTAGGAAAAGGTTTACTGTTCAAATATTTTTCATAATCCTTTTCTCCTTTTATCTTTGCACACCTGCAGATTCATAAATACATAAAGCAGGATTTCTGCACTTGGCTTATGGAATTCTGCACCCATTGAAGTCAGTGGGAGTCTTTATTATTGCCTTTCATGTTAGTAGCCTTGAAAATCTCATTGTTGCTTTTCAGTATTCTTCTGTTTATCTGGTAACTGTGTTAGTGCATTGTAATTTCTGTCATCATGAATAACCTCCTGATACAAGAATGATGTAAAGAGCCAGAAATGATTCTGTGTTCCAGAAATAAAAACAAGTCAGAAGCTTCACTGCAACAAGAATCTGAATTTTAATAGCAGAAAGAAGCACAGTTCTCTCCTTAGTTTAGCTGACAAACTATCTTTTATGTTAACCCATTTTCCTTAGTGCTGTTTGGTTTTTTTTCCAACAGTATTTTCTTTGTCAGACCTGTGTGGGTGGGGTGGCAGAAGGTTTTATAGACACACAAGTGTACAGGCCAGGCAGACACACTCTTCAACAGTCCAGCTTTCCTAAGGAAATTTACCATCTGCTCCTCCTTTCTTTTGTCAATATATTTCAACTAGTCTTGGGTTCCCAAAACTGCTTTCTAAGTTACTTGCCTTAAGTATCTTTCTTCCAATAGGTTGGGTGGCTTTTCTAAGCCAGGTAGTCTGAAATGCCTACAGGTAGTCCTTGCCAAATGGGAGGGAGAATAAACACATTACCAAACAAGCTAGAAACTCTTAAGTGACCAGTGATTTCAAGATGCCTATGTGTGTACATTCAAGGGAAACACAGACACTTCAAAATTTGAAAGAGTTGTTGGCATAGACACAAGGTAATTCCTCGTTTGCAGAATGAACAGCTGTCAGTGACTGTTGAAAAGCTATTTACTTAAATTTGTAAAGTAATGCAAACTTTTTCAATCACTGCTATTTTCAGTGCTTGAACAGAGTTTGAATATTCATACAACCCAAGTATCTGCATAGGCCTTTCCATTTTTAACTAATAAATCATTCTCTACCAAAATGTTGCTTTTAAGTTGCTCAGCTATGTTCTTTTTTCAGGTCACTTAAGGAAGACAGGAGAAAACGGATGTTTTGTTGTGCATTCATTAGCGACCTTCATTCAAATTAACTGGGGCATATCTTTGCTGCTGTTGCTGTTCAGACAACCTTGGATGTGTCAAAGCTACAGCATAATCAGTTGTGGGATCTCACTTTTAAACATACATGAGCTAAAGCAGATATTAACTCCTTTTTTTTTAGCTCTACCTTTATTAAATTGTTCAGATCTCTTGGTTTTGAGATTGTAAATGGAACTGATGTGGGATTTATTAACTAAAAAATTCCCAGGCTCTTGTATCCTAGTAGTTGTAATTATGAATCACTTGCAACGTAATTCTATCGTGTAGTTAAGAACAAATTGTCATTTAAGTGATTTGTCTTAGTGTGTTACACAGAACAAGAATTTTGTTCTGCTGTAATAGGTGCTATTTTCTATCTGTGCAGGAAAGATTGTGAAAAATTAGCTTCCAACACAGGTGATTTTCATCATTACCACTACTTGTGGTACTCTCAGCATGCCAAGTTCTGATCTGGGAGGTGGTGAATGACAAAGTAGAAGGCTATTTCTTTGCTTTCCCTCACTTTCTCTCGGTCCTGTGAGAGGCAGGAAGAAGTTAGTATCTCCAAAGTAGTTGATTGTCTTGGATGAAAAGGTGCTTTGGTTTCTGTGTGATTCTCAATCTGAAAGTCTCTTTTGCAGCAGAGTTTGCAAACTGCAAATTTTTCATCTGGGACCACATGTGATAAAAGCAACTTAATGAAATAGCTTTAACTCTTACTGATGCCTCAAAAACAAAAGAAAAAACCCATAAACAAAATTCAGCCCCTGTTCTCCCCGCAAAAAACCTCCTTGTTAATGCAAAGTCTGTAGTAGCTGCCATTTTCAGTTTTTGAAATGACAGTGAATTCCTTCGAGGGAAATTTGCAATGGTGTGGATCTCTGTGACTTATTATTGGCTGGTACTGAAGTTCTTTTCTCTTGAGGAAGTCCCAGCACCAGCTGATTCTTTAGCCCAGCAGTACCTATTAACCAGGTGGTATTCTTTGTGATGTTGCTAGCTTAAACTCTTGTCCATTGCGCCAGCTCTTAAGTTATTTTAAGGTGTTTTCCATGAGCTCTGTGGAACTGCCTGTTTAATGCTTCATTGTACTAGGAATTAAACTGCTGAAACTGGGAGCTCTTCCTGAAATGAGTTGTATTTTTATTGCACCGTTTTTCTTCATTCCCACTTCTCTGTCCTCAGCCAGGTTTAGGGTGGTGTCAAGGACGGTAACAGGACAGAGGAGCTATGTCTCCTGGTGAAGATCTGCCAGGCTAGCATATGCTCAGTGATGCATACATTTCATTTAAAATTGTACCTATTCTTTCTTGTAGTCTTTATGCAGTGTCTCTTGCAGCTTGTGCACACACGAAGTGTCCGTGCCATCGTAAGGAAGGTAGAAGATGTGTAACGCTGCCTGTTGTGGCTGCTTACACTTATGACTGCTTCTGTTCCTAGCACGAGTCCTGTAGCAGTGGACCTCCCTCACTGTTTCTTGTGTAGACAATGTTCCATGAAGAATGACAACATTTTTTATATTTACATGAAAGGCCCTGTTATGGAAATGTAAAGATGGACAGATCAGAATTCCACTTGGGACAGGAAGCCTTTCCAGGATGAAGCTGGGAATTGTTACCAAGTGGCTTGTGGTTATTTGGGTTTCATGTTTATTTTCTAAATTTACCTTGCTATCTTTTTGAAATTGAATATAATGTAATCTCCCATTCACCAATGTAGATTTGAATGGTTCTACTTGATAAGGTTTTCTTGATGTGGGAAGTACTGATGGTTGTGGATTCCTTTATCACCTATAACTGAGATCCTAACTATCTTAACCGGTGTCATCAATTAGTGGCCTCCTACTCCAGAAAAGTACTTCCATGTAAATACAGATAAATTTCCCAAGTCTGTTCCCATTAATACTTGGGCTCTCTTGCCTCAGCATTTCAGAATGGACATCAGAGTGACATCCTTCATGCATCTGGACAGCAACCCTCTCTTGTTGAATGTGGAAAAGGCCTTGTTTCAGCTACTACAGTTCTTGACATGCATAGAGATTAAAGTAAAATGTACCATCTTAGTTAACCATCTCTGTTTTTCCTCTTTAGAATTTCCTTGCCACTGCTTGCCTTTCAAATAAATGAGCAATGGATGGTGCATTGACTTGTGAAAGTGGAAAAACTTGCAGCTCAGCTACATGTAAATTAGTGGCTTTTTAAATAGCACTTTTTCTAGTAGGAGTTGAAGATATGACTGAGAAGGTGTTTAGGAAAGGAATGTTGGTGTTATAATCTGCTGTGCCTAAGAAAAAAAGACTGGTAATGGTTATTTGATAATATCTCTTCTGAATTCTGGAAAATTACTGATTTTGTTGAGAGGCATAACTATATTTTATAAAATCATTTAGAATGTTGTACTGATGGGTAATTGTAATGGTGTATTTGAGTGAACTTTTTTCAGTTGTTACAACCTTCTTTCCTATATTTGATTATAACTTGAAAATTTGATGTTTTGAGAAGAGAAGAGCTTTCACTTGAATGACAGAGTGGCAGAGCTTTCTAACTATGCATAAGCATCTCGCCTGATGAAGAGAACAGAAGTTCAGCTGTGGTTGTTCAGGCAGGATTGGTACTTGCATGCAAGAGTATTTTCATAGAATCACAGAATACCAGGTTGGAAGAGACCTCAAGGATCGTCTGGTCCAACCTTTCTTGGCAAAAGCACAGTCTAGACAAGTTGGCCCAGCACCCTGCCCAGCTGAATCTTAAAAGTAGGGAATTGAGCACTTCCCTGGGGAGATTATTCCAACATCTGATTGGAAAAATTGTCCTCTTGTGAAAAATTCTCCTCTTGTGTCCAATTGGAATCTCCCCAGGGGTGACTTGTACCCATCACCCTTCGTGTTTTCCATGTGACTCCTTGTAAAAAAGGAGTCTCCACCTTCTTTGTAGCCACCCTTTAAGTACTGGAACACGGTGATGAGGTCTCCCCTGAGCCTTCTTTTCTCAAGGCTGAGCCAACCCAATTCTCTCAGCCTTTCCTCATGCCCCAGGCTTCCCAGCACATTGCTCATCTTTGTGGCCTTTCTTTTCTCTACTCTCTCCAGCTTGTCAGCATCTTTTTTGCATAGTGGGGACCAAAACTGAACACAGTGTTCCAGGTGTGGCCTAACAAGTGCTGAGTAGAGTGGGATAATGACTCCTTTACCTGTATTTGTGATGCCCTTGTTGATGCAACCCAGAATCCCGTTGGCTTTCTTTGCCACAGCAGCACACTTCACTCATATTGAACCTGTTGTCCACCAGAGCATTCAGGTGCCCCCTGCCCCCCCACAGAGCTGCTCCCCAGCCAGGTAGATCCCCACCTGTGCTGCACTGCTAGATTATGTTTTTCCAGGTGCAAGACCTTACACTTGTCCTTACTGAGCTTGATAAACTTCTTGTTAGCCCGCTCTTCCAGCCTATCATCTCCCTTCCGAAGTGTGGGCAATTCCTTTGCTTAGGTGTTGCCAATCACTAGTGTTTTAGTATGCATATAGATCTGTGTTGATACACAGGTTTTGTTGGGGTTTTGGTTTTTTTGTTTGTTTTTTTTAAGCAAAACTAAGTTGCTAATACTGATATTTTACTTGAGATTTTATTTTTCTTTAGCTTACGGTGGTATCAGCATCCTACTGAAGAAGAACTACGGATTCTTGCAGGGAAACAAAGAGGAAAGAGCAAAAAAGATAGGTAAATACTTATTTCAAGATTTTCTTTTTTCTTTTTCAGCATGATCCCTATAATAACTTTGCCAGCCAACTTTTGTTTTTGTATAAGTTAAAAACTGCTAGTTGTGTATGATTACCCTGCTTGCATTAATTATCACAGCTCTGTACCAAACTGTTCTTTCAGTTTAACAGAGAATTTAATATGCCCAAATTGTGCAAGACTGGATAATTTCCAGCCCACTAAATTGGTCTGTGAAATTGCTGAATTAGTGGCAAGAAGTTTTTTTAGTGAATGTATTAATTTGTGTGAAAACTGAGGAAAGCAAATCTTCTATTGGATTGAAGCTCTTCATCTTGAAGCAAGAGAAGAGAGATTTGAGTATATTAGTTCAACATAGGATTACTGTGAGCCACCACTCTTACACAGCTATGAAAAAGGTAAATGTGCTCCTAGGATGTATTAGGTGAGGTATTTCTAGTAGAGGAGGTGGGGAAATGTTAATCCTCCTGGACAAGGCACTGGTGTAGAACTTTATCTGGATTACCGTGTACACTTCTGATCACTCATGTTCCAAGAAAAATGGATTTGTATAGGAATGGATAAACAGAGGGCTGCTAGGATCATCCAGGAAAGTGGAAAGTCTCTCTTACAAGAGGAGGCTAAAAGAGCTTGGCTTGTTTAACTGAGCAAAAAGATGACTGAGAGGGATGGGATAGCTGTCTACAAGCTCAAGGCGGAAGCGCTTCATTTTTGGTGACATAGGAGCTTTCCTTTAGTACTTTTTTCTTTTATTCCAGTATGAACCCTGTTACAATCCATGAACTGCACATAAAATCTGTTCATTATAATGTGGTTTTTTTTGTTTGTTTTGTAGTTCTGAAGCTACATGGTTAGCAACCTTATTTGCTGCACTTTGGAATAAAGAACTGAGTTGTTCTTTTAGTATGAAATAACTTAAGTTTTACATGTTTGTTGCAGTATTATTTCAAATTCAGGAACTTGTTTTATCTAACAGTTTTCTGTAAGAAATCGAAGCAAAATAATTGTGAATGGCGTTACAATTTGTAAATGTACATTTAACTAGTAATATTTATTCAAATATAAAATTAATCATAGAATCATAGAGTAGTTTGGTTGGAAAAGACCGTTACAATCATCTAGTCCAACTGTAAACCTAGCATTGCCAAGTTCACCACTAAAGCATGTCCCCAAGTACCACATCTAGACATCCTTAAATGCTACCAGGGATGGTGACTCCACCACTGCCCTGGGCAGCCCGTTCCAGTATTTGACTACGCTTTCAGTGAAGAATTTCTTCTTAATATCTGACCTAAACCTCCCCTGGCACAACTTAATTAACTTTAATTATACAACTATAAGTCTACCCATAGAAACTTTTTAGCAGGGCCTTTAGCAATAGGACAAAGGGCAATGGTTTTAAACTAAAAGAGGGGAAATTTAGACTAGATATAAAGAAGTAATTGTTTTACAGTGGGGCTAGTGAGACACTGGCACGGGTTGCCCAGAGAGGTGGTAGGTGCCCCAACCCTAGAAACATTCAAACTCAGGTTGGACGGGGCTCTGAGCAACCTGGTCTGGTGGAAGATGTCCCTGCTCACTGCAGGGGGGTTGGACTGGATGACCTGTAAAGGTCCTTTCCAACCCAACCATTCCATGATTCTACAGGAGCCATAAACAGAAAACCACAATCACATTGCCAGATGATAATTGTACGTTGCGCCTGTTGTCGTTCCTCAGTCTTGCCAGTTTTGCCATCCAAAACACGCGTGCTCTCACTTCCAGTAGCACAATCACATGCCATCAGCTGAGTGGAAGCCTGTTAATGTGTATGGACATATGACCTTAAATTTTGTAATCCTTGGAAAATTTAACTGTGAAATATAGTAGGAATCTGTATCTCTAGTCAGCTCTGTATACATTAAGTCCTTTTTCAGTTACTAAACTTCTACATTTAATGTTTCCAATGCAGTGCTATGTTTTCATGTCTGCACAGCCAGATTCTATTGGTATGATTTAGCTATTGTGAGAAATAAATATCTTACTATATTAACATGTAACCAAGAGAATACAATTGTCATAGTTGTAGGTAG
The DNA here is from genome assembly GCA_907165065.1 of Caprimulgus europaeus. The sequence continues at coordinate 3,845,554 of OU015527.1, forward strand.
TTGTTTGTACTAGGGTAAATGTTAATCACAGGGGGATATGAAACTTCAAAGAAACCAGGACGGTGATGTGGAGGCTTAAATGATGGGGTTTTTGCTTTAGTGTTGTAACAAAAGAATGAATAATATGCTTACTTTTTAGGCCATAAATATATCTCTGTGTCCTCTAAAGAAGTGACTGTTGTTGGACAAGAACCATAGTTTAAAGTAGGAATTGTTCCTGTTGAGTTGGTTTGGATGAAATGATTTAGGTTGCACAAAATGGATTGCAGTGTTCCTTTGAGCCAGAGAGATGAAACAGATGGTGTAGGAGAAATGAAGACACATATATTTGATTTTCCCCATGTCTTTTCAAAATAAAGAATTTGCTTTGTCAAGCTGATAGTTTTGCAAAATGTAGTACCTGGTCCTTACATAAATACTCTTGCAGATTGAACTAATTAAAAGAGAAATGGTGAAAGGAGATCCAAGGAACTTCCTTGGAAAAGAACCGTAGAAACGGCTGTAGTGTGAACTTGTAGTCCATTTTATTCAATGCATATTAAACTTCACTCTATTATGATGTAGGTTATAATAGCACATGAATATTAGGCAGATTTTCTATTTCAGAATTGTTTGTGTTATATTAAAATGTTAGGCTAATGAGAAGGTCCATAGCTAGTATGAATTACTTTAAATTAAAACTGTCAATGTTCCTAGGTATGTTCTGATTGTGTCTCTTGGATTATGGGTCCCCTGGGATAATTAAAGTGTAGGAACACCAAATTTTGTTGGGCTGAAACGGCTTCAGTTATCAGAATGTTCATTTCACTCAAGATGATGGTACTCCTGGGTGCATGCAGTTTGAAAACCTTTAGAGTAGAACTAGGGGCAGAGAAACACACAGAAACTTGCAGATGCTCAAGTGGCTGGGCAGTGTTTGGTACTTCTTGTTTAGGCTCAAGCACCAGAATATTTTTGAGTAATGCTTTAGATTCCTGTCCTCGGTTTTCAGTTTGTCCATTAAATTCTTGTGCTTCAGATGACACAAAGAATTAGTATCACCTGAAAAAAATATACTACTTAATGCTTTCTGCTTGTATTTTCATGTCACACATTAGCTGAGAGGACATCACTCCTTAAAAATAAGTTCACACCTGACTGAATTTCTTTTTAATGTTTACATGCCAATAACTTGTGTTTCTATGGAAAATCCACCTCTCCTTTTCTAATTTCAGAGGTACTATTCTAAAATCTGGATATGAATTGAAATAAGTCTATAGTATTTTTACACATACCCTTTTAGATTAGAAAACTTGCTTAAAATTGTCTTTACTCGATGGCTAGCAGAATGAATCTTTTGAGGTTCTAGGTTACTCCAGCTCATGTGATGCACTTGCTAAGCATCCTTTTGTGACAAAAAGGCCTATTGCTTTCTTAGGAAATTTGGTTTTTATTTTTTTCCTTATCAGCTGTCTGCTGAGATAACAACAAGCAGTAATCTATTTCCAATGAACGTTCAATAAATTAACACACCAAGTCTCTCTTGCTTACTTTCAATCCAAAGACTTTAACACTCTTGTCTTTAAGTATCTGGGTCTAGACCTCAGTTAAAAAGTCTCAGTTTAGCTTTTATTTTCTTCAAGGTACCTGTGTGGCAGAGTGGATATGTTCTGCTCTGTAGCTCTGACCTTTTGAGACTGTGGGGACTTGGTAGCACACTCTGTAGCTCCCTGAGCAGAGAAAATTAGTGAGCTGACATCAATATTGGCCACTGGATCTTGCCCTGATGCATGCTCAGGATGCAGCATATAGAAGGCTTTTAAATTAATACCACAGTAGTACGCCAGAGCCTTGCAAGATGAAGCTTGAAATCATTGACATACCTGGTTGTTTCTCAAGATGCTTTTAACTAGCTAGAAAAAAATGTTTGCAATTGGTAAAAAAGTCATCTGCACTTTTCTTGAATTTGAAACACCATTATATATTGAAAAAAGGTTGTTTTGTCATATCCATGTGTGTATTATCTGTTTATTTATTTTTACAGAAAGTATAATGGTCACATTGAAAACAAACCCCTAACCATTCCAAAAGACATCGATCTTCATCTGGAAACAAAATCCGTGACTGAAAGGGACACTATTGGTAAGAATGAGGGAATGCTGATTATAATGCATTGTTTCAAATATATTCTGATTCTTTATATCAAGCGTTTAGTTGCAGTGAATGCTGGAATATCTTTTTTAATAGACAATTAATAGAAGTACAACTGATATTAAAGTTAAATTAGAAGGCAAGAATTAGAGCTAGGTCTCCTTTGTTGTTCCATGGGTGACATCTCAATAGGAATGTTGTGGAAAAGGATGGGTAAGTGAAATCCATGTTAAGGACCTCTATTGATGTATCAGGCATCCACAGCAGTGAGACAACACTGAAAGCATCACAACATGGTCTATTTGAAATGGAGATCATAGCTTTGTACAATAAAATTACAACTGGGAGATGTTGAAACATATACTTTCTGCTTATGTAAAATAGGACACATCTGAAACACTGCTTAGAAACCAAAAGTGCCAATATCAAAATAAGCAGCATTAAGTATTGTGGAAGTTGCTATTTTTTTAAATGATAATTTTTGATTCCTTAATTGTAACTAGTCATTCTGTTACAGAAAACTCATATCTGGGTATGTATGTGTGTGTGATAACATATTTCCTTCCTATCTAAATTTTATATGCATATGTTCTATGCATAAATACAGAAAGAAAGGAGATTTTATCAGCTTAAAATATCAGAGACAGTGTAGAAAATATATTTTAACAGAAATGCAGACTTTTTTGAAGCTGGCACATAAATAAAGCATGTACAAGTTTCAATTGGTGTTATTTGCTTGAAATTATAGCATTTAACTCTCTCCCTGAGTATTTATAGATATTGATACAGCATAGGTGCTAACTGTCTTTAAAAAGTTGTATATTCAAGCTTTTGTTGAATCTAACCAGGTAGTTATTTCCAGGTCAGTATAGGAAATACCTGCATTTGATGTGTTTGGCGTCAGGTAGCTTGTAGTCAACAGACAGATGCTGAGTAATGTGTAGTGAGTTTTTAACCATGTAGATGTAGGGTTACTCTGAAGGGAGGGTGCTTCAGAGGGGGACAGGCTGCACTTCATTGTCACAAATTGTTCTTTGCAGTTCCCAGCACCTATGGGAGCTCTTTGTAACTCACCCAGCCTGCATGCAACACAGGATGATCCCCACAATGTACAGGAGGTATTAACAAAATCTGGAAGAACAGACCATCAATATCTTAGATTTTTTTTTTTAAAGAGGAAGTGATTATATGTAATATTTTAAATGATTGCCAATGGGCTTTTAGTCATTAACACAGGGTCAAAAAACCACTTTACCTGGAATTGCAACTAAACTCACCTGGAGAACCATCTTCTGTCGTGATACTGAGATGTAAATTAAGTATGGCTTTTCATTTAGGATGTCAGTGTATAAAAGCTGAGATGATAAAATAGTAAAGTCTTGTAGCCTTATAAATTTGAGTACTAATCAGGTATTGAATAACAGAAGTGAATAGCAAAGCTCAGGTTGTTGAGTAGAAAAAATGTTGCTTTTTTGCTGTCATTGCTCTTTACTTAGATGGTCTGAACCTACCTAGACCTCAGTTAATTGAAAACATTTTTTGATTGTCACTCTATTCTACGTGTGTCAGTAACTGCCTTAAAATACCACACCTTTAACATTTGCAAACTTATATTTTTCAGCATTGCATTATTTTCCGGAATATCAGTGGTTGGTGGATTTCACTGTTGCAGCTACTGTTGTGTATGTGGTGACAGAAGCCTACTACAGTATTGTGAAGCCTTCACAAGAAATGAATATTAGTGTAGTATGGTGTCTACTTGTCTTGGCTTTTGCAGTGTATCCTTTTCTGTTTTTACTTAAATCACTGTATCTGTTCCAAATAGTTTACATCATTCTGCAATTCATATAAAGCTCTGTATTTGCTGATTGGCAGGATACACAAATATTTAGCATTTGGAAAAAGGGTCATGTAAGCTAGGGCCATTGTTGGGTGACATATATGCTGTACATACACTTTGTGCATGCTAATATCAATAGTTTGTTAACATTAATATTAAACCATTTATGTAAAAAATACATGTATGCAAACATACAGTTAGTGCTCCTCTGTAGTAATGTGGTGGTTCTAAACTAATTTGATTTTGCCCAGTTTGGCAATCAGTAGATTTCTGTACAGAAAGTATTTACAGGTTTTGGAGAAGTGTGCAATTTACCGCACACTTTCTGTTTTGAGTATGTTCAATCTGATAATTCCTGAAAAAATTAGTACAGTAATGTGTATACTAATTTATTGCAAAGGTGCATGCATGAGTTCATAGTTTTAAAATACATTCAAGACACCTTTACAAAGTGTACAGAAAATAAAACGTGTAGACAGTTGTAGGAGCTGAGGTGGTACGTTTTCAAAGACCTGTGAAAAACTGGACTCCTGTCTGAAACTGAGGGAAGCAAAAACAGAGTATTTGGGAAACAAGCAATAATAAACCCTAAAAAGCAGCAACTGTTATATTTGTTTTTACTGGAGAAGGCAAAATCAGATGTGGATGCTTGCACATAATTAACCACTTTCCACATACCAATCCAGACATACACTTTAGGGGGGAAAGTTGCCTTTTAAAGATGTGATAGGTGATAAAGCAGTGGAATTCAATAAGGGCCTGCAAGAGTGCAGGTTATGGAAAGGTGAGTTTGAAAATTAATTTCTGCAACTCCTCTGTTCTCTGAACAGCTGGCAGACAGATAAAGTGCTAAGTTAGGGTTGATACAACACTTGAATATTCAAAATATATTCCTCTGTATAAATGCCTGTTCTTTAATAGAGATTCTTACTGTGTTGCAGGGATTTTTTTTTTTTAATGTTAGCAATAGCTGGTGATATTAGGTGAAACCCTTGAGTTCTAAAGTTTGGTTATATTTGGCTCACAGTTCTGGATATGCTTAATACTTGTCTGTACTTGATAATTACTAAAATGTGTGCTGCCTTTACAGTAAGGGCCAGAATTCTTTTTCTAAGTAGCCTGAGGTATAAATGATATCCAGGATTTTCCTTGTAATGAGTAAGAACTCGCTAGAAGAGGGAGTTGACCCTCAAGACCAAGTGTTCTTCCTTTGACTTGTCAGTGAACAGACCCACAGTCCAAAAGATGTTTTTTCTACTCTACCAGATAGTGGCAGGAAAGTAAGTGTCTGACTCATGAGCACTTTATGATGTTATGGCTATATTATAGCTCATATAGATCTGTTATTGCACAGCATCTGTTTTATTTGTTTGGGTGAAGTCAGGAACTCCAGTTTAATCTTGGCAGAGGGAAGAGGGGGGAGAGAGGGAGAGAGAGAGAGAGAGCGCGCTACTGCTTAAGAAACCAGAAATGAAAGCCAACACCTTTGACTCCCATTTTGAGAATGAGGGGGAGGTTAATAGAACTAATGGAAAAAACAAGCTTAAAATACTAAAGGCACAATACACTCTTAAATTTGTTGGTGGCAAGGCCCCATTTGCTTCATCTTTCAAATCTAGGGCGTAGCCAGCAAATAATACTACAATGATCGCACCTGTCGGTGAAACAGAGTTGTGAATTATATATTGTAGGGAAATCCACTGCAATAATTATTTCTTAGAGTGGTATTTGAATACAGTCCTAATCACTGCTTTCATTTGGTCATCAATTCAGGGCAAAACCAAATGCAGAAATTAAAAAATATTAAGTAGCCTGGCAGTGCAGGTTTTCTGTCTCAGTAATGTGAATGTGCAGGTAGCTATTAGGGTCTTTTTTGCTTGTTTCTTTCTCACCTGCCATTTTTATATGAATTGAGCCTAAACCAGCATTTCCAGTTTTATCCTAATCTGACTGAAGCACTTGAGATCTAATTTCACATTTGGACCTGGAGGAGATTAAAACAGATCTAGTATTCCCTGCATGTTAGAAGCACATTAGCTGTATTGTCTCACTAGCCTTCCTAAATGACTAAGTAAGATCAGATAGAATTGTATTAAAAACAAATGGTCCTGTGCTAAAAGCAAAGTTTTATTGAACAGTTAATTGCATGCTTTAGCGTTTTTGTACCTAGGCCTGTATTGGCTAAGGGTCCAATATTATTTTGAGGTTTTGGTAATAGCATACTTCAGAGAGAAAATTCTCAAGAACTTCTGTCAATTTGGGGTGAGAGAAAGGTTAGAGAAGTTAAAAGTTTGAAATTCATATGGCACTTCTGAAAACATATGCAAATTTGGGAGAGCTTAGAGAAGAATGGTCTGTTATATAGAACCAAGCCTTCAGAAATAAACAAATCCTGGGAAAAACAAACCTGTATGCAAGTGTAATCTGTTACTTATCGAGTACTAGATAGTTGAACAGTCGTTTATTAATTATACAAAGGAAACAAATGGTCAGAACTAATTTTGTGCCACTTTGTACAACTTTTATTTACTTTTTTTATGTGGCATCAAATAGACCTTGTTTTTGTTGGAAGCTTCTGCACAGAGTAGGCGATTTTGTAGAAATCCTTGTGAAATTTTGTAGAAATCCTTGTGAAATTTTGTAGAAATCCTTGTGAAATCACTGCTTCCTAATATTGAATAGGGCTTTGCTTTAGTACCTGTGTGGTTCCTGGACTGATGGGATGAAGTAGTGTGATCCTGTGCAGTCTGAGGAGTTAGCAGCAATGCAGAAGGCTGCAGTACCAGGAAGCACAGTCTAAACTTTATATTGGAGTTAACATCTCCACAAATATGTTAACATACCTTATTCCAGGCACTTTGGTTTTTTAGGTGAAGGAGAATGGTGCAAAGCGTGGTGTACAGAGGTATTGATAACAATCCTGGTGATCACTGGAACCTAGGCAGGTAAAAAGGGATTTTGGAAGAGAACTGGTTCATTCATGTGTTGTGACATCAGGCCTCTGGGATGCTGAGAGTACTTTAAAACTTACACAACTATTTACTAACTCAATATGCCAAGACTAGAAATGATTCATCATAAATTAAGTGTTAGGAAAATTTGATTGCTTCCATATTTTCAGTTGAAAGCAGTCAACGTGGCATGTCAAGAATTAATTCTAGAACAGTTTTGTCTTTTGATGAAAGGTATTTCCTCTGTTTCATGGCTGTATGTCAAGAGGTGATAGGTTGTACTAAGGATTTGTCTGACAGAATGACCAAAAAAAGCTTAGAGAAGTTGCAGTTGATTATTGGAATTTTTTTGAGCTCTGTCTTTCAGAAATTGATGTTTTGATGATTTTTAGCAGAACAGAAAAATAAATCTTTAAGGGCTAGGTAGTTTCAGGAAGGCTGAAAGCTGTTTCTTAGAGGTGGCATTTAAGAGACCTGCTGTACCACCTGCTCAGTGTTTAATGTTTTTGAAGGGCTGCAGCGTGCTGTGTTGGTTGATCACTTTCCATGCGACAATCTGGACTCACTGAACTGTTGCCGGTACCTGAAGAGGAGTGAAAAAAAGATCTTGAAAAACAAAGATGAGGAGTTGTTTGGTTTGTTTTTGTTTGTTTGGTTGGGTTTTTTTTGTAAGACAGATTATTGGTCATGACCCTCCTGATTGTGAATTTTGGTGTAAAATGAGTTTTGCAGTATTTCCTGCAAAAGTAATGTTCATATTTCTGAAAACTCATTGTAGTGTAGCCCACAATGTTTGAATTACTACTCCTTTATTCTTACAGTTTGTTGCAGATATTAACTATCCACAGATTGATGATTTCTGTTACTTTGAAATCTGGAAAGATGGCTTCTGTCAGAACGAATATTGAAGATTGTCAGACTGAGTTACTGATCACTGTTTAAAATGTAGCAGTTGCAGCAAGCTTCCTTGCAGAGAATTGGGTTGGTAAAATAACAAAATGCTTTATTGGCGGAAGGAGGAATGTACCTGAGGATAGAGTAAGATGGACAACATGATCCATCCTAACAGTAGTGTGTGCCTAATTTAAATTGCTGTACTTATACAGCTGTTTAATATTCATCACTGAGAGCAACTGAATAAGGTTACTTAACTTATTGTCTGTAAACCTTCAGAGAGTGTTGTACATAATTGCTTCTGTTGCAAAGGCAAGGTATTTATTTATTTATGAAAATTAATGTGGTATTGCAAAAGTAAGGTATTTCTCAGCTGGGAAACTGTTTTATCTGAAAAAAGTTTTAAATAATCTGATTTCATTGGTGGATTAGTGAATTTCTCTGGATGCTTTTGGAAAATGTATAAAGGGCACAGCAAAGGAAAGCAGCAGTCTTTTCTTAACGTGACTGAAGGTTGATCTAGGGAAAGTCAGTCATCAAATCCCTTACAGTAGCCACTAAACCTTAAACTTTTTATTTTTTTCTACATACACGCAATTAGAAATAATACAGTTTATTTGGTTTTCACTTGTGAATCCAAAAGTTTTGTCTGTTTTAATAGAAACAGAAGATGAATGTTTTTCTTTTCAAGCGTGTGCATAAATACTAGTAGACTTTATCATTAAAAAATTCCATGATTGCAGCAATTTAAAAGATAAAATTATTTATGTAAAAATGTATACCATTAATTCTTTTATGACTAAAAAAAAAGGTAATAAAAGGTGAGGTGAGGGGGTGGGGAATCTCTTAACTTAGCACTGTATACTTCCAAATTATTTCTTTAGTAGGTCCTGAAACATAGGCCGAGCAGTGAAAGGAAGTGATAAAGCAAGCCGTAATGCTTCGATTTTCTCCCTCCCTAAAATAGGTAGCAGTGGTGATTATTCAATTAACAGAGGCTTTCAGTCACAGATAGTTTACATAATCATTAACTTGCATGTAGGGTTCTGAATCTGCAGTATAATTGGAATTTACTGTCAGTATGCTTTCTTTTTCCTGGTTGTATTTTTCCACATCCTTTAGGAACAATACATAGTTGAAAACAGGAAGTACCTAGGAGGTTATAAATCTGTTTATAGGTTAGGACTATTGATCACAAACTGTTATGAAGTCCTTTGTGTAATTTCAAGTTTTGAGTTTAATATGTTTTCAATTTGTGATCGACATCCGTTGCTGCAAAAAGACCCTGGGTTTAAGAATGTATTGTTAGAGAAACCGCTTTCCAGAGCACAGTCTGTTACATACCTCTTTTTAGGTACATACATCTTTTTAGGATGATTTGTCTTCCTTTAGATGTATCAGTTCTTTCTGTGAAGTATGAAGGGAGCTTAAGTTGATCACTGTGCACTTCGAGTCATTAGCTGCTGTGCTCAGGTTTCATTGTGTGCTTGTGAGTACCTCTCTGCATAACATGAAATGCAGCAGTGTGTGTGTTAAATATGTGCTGCTGAAAGAAGTGTGATATTGTAGAATTATAAAGTTTCTTGAGAGATTAATAGATGAATGTTCAAATGTTTTACTGAATAGATACTCTAAAACGTTCATATTCGTGGCACTGGGATTGCATGAAAGGACGTAATATATCATACCGGACTACATAGTGGTTTTTAAGTTTTGGGTTTTTTTTCCTCCTCCAGGACGAGCATGGGATAGATTTTTCTTTCATAGATAGTACTAGATGTGCTGTTTTTTTACTGTCTTTGATAGCTAAGAAATCTCCCAATATTTGCATGTGAAAGCAGAGAAATACAAGTTTCATCTTTTATGTTTTCTGTTTAGTAAACAGTCAATCCAAACAGCAATCTCTTACCATTTGTCAAGAGTTTCTTGTAAGGCAGACCTGCAGTCCATGTGAGCAGAAGTTCTCATGGTTGAGAAATTTTAGCCCACTACTGATATAAAGGCTTTTTGGAGCATCCTTTTTTTGGTGTTTGTATATACACCTTAGGATTGTGCGTCCAGGAGGAACATGTGTAGTTAAAAGGTATTTATTAATTTCCTTGTCATTAGGGTTGTTGCATTCAAAAGTAATGTTTTGGATTTTGAAATTAAGATAAATTGAATCTTGAGTTATGTACTTTGGTGGAATACTTTTCATTTAGCTTGATGTTTTGCACTGAAATACAACTGTCTTTTGTTTGATATAACTTATGATTATGTAATCACTTACATTTAAACTGTGCTTTTATTCTCCTAGGTTGATAGTGAATATTGCTGCAATTGACTATAAGTAAGCCTAAATTGAAACTATACTCCAGAGTGCTATGTTCCTGGCTACCCATTATGTGATTATTATGCTTTACAGTATTCTGTAATTTTAACCTGAAATTAGCCAAACATGTATTACTCTAAAAAAAAAGACCAACTGAAACTGTGCATCGTAGAACAGCCCTAGTGTAGATGACCAAAACACAGCTTTATATTTCTTAAATATAGTTATTTTGCAAACTTAATTTTCCTTGACCTTTTCTTATGTAGCAAGGTACTGTTTTCGTTGACTACCCATTATTTCAAAGTAGAGGATGGAGGAGAGAGATCAGTCTGTGTCACCTTTGGTTTTTTCTTCTTCGTGAAAGCAATGGCAATTCTCATTGTGACAGAAAACTATCTAGAGTTTGGACTGGAATCAGGTAACTCCTTTCTTTAGTGTTTGCAACAGCTCTAGTGATTGCATAACCTGAAAATTTATTTTCAGTCTTGTAGGTGATTTTGAGAATATCTGGGTTAAAATGAACTCATCTAAGAAATTTTTTCTTTGGCATGCAGATTCTGAAGGATATCCTGGATATTTTCCTTGCTTTCTTTCAGCAGTGTAAGCTTTGCCTAGGCTGTTTGTTTTGTTAATTATATTTGTTTTCCAATTTTACATTTACCCTATTTAGCCTTTTATAGTAAAGTTAAAGCTCCTTTACTGGGGTGAAAAAAGAAAAGTAGTTATGTTTGTAAAATATAATATTCGTTTTATTCATGTTAATGAAGTGTACAAATATCAGTGATGTTAATAATCAAGTTTTATTGCATTATGGCATACTAATTAGGACATGAAAGAGCTGTGCTAGGCATATGAAAATTTATTTAAAAGATGACCTGTTACCAAGCATTTTATTTCAGGAAAGAGATTCTGCCTTTGTACTGTAATAAAATGCATGTGTTATATGTCTCTCTGCAGGATTCTCAAATTTCTCAGAAAGTGCTATGCAGTTTCTTGAAAAGCAGGGTTTGGAATCCCAGTAAGTTCCTGGAAATACATTTGTCTGCTTTACGTGTGCATTTATAATTGAACCACTTGGATTTTCTTAGCAAGCATTTGTCTTGCATGTTTTGCTCCTCTGGGTGCTTACAACCTCTGTAATAATGTGAAGTGGTGGGTTAATGAAAATAATTCATCAATACTCACAAGTAACATCAGTTGCATTTGTGTTTTACTCTTTTTTGTTTGGGGACAGTTTCTACCCTGACATTTTGATTGTAGTTTATAAAATACAGTTCAAAACTATCATTTTTTTCATGATAATTCCATTCAGCTTTACAAGGATGGCTTAAAAGTAGGTATGTTTTGCCATTCCTGTGGTATGCAAGAGGATGAATGTGCAGAAGCTACGGATGGAGCTTCTGATAAAGTTGGCATTAGGAGTAAGTTTTGGCTTTCAGCCCTGTGTTCAGGTTGTAGTAGTGTTTTCCTGTTATGCAAAACATCTGATTGCTACAGGACATCCAAGTTTTGCATATAGACTGTGAAAGGATAGCTTGTGATGTTAAATAAGTACACAATTGCTGTCATAAACAGCCTGTGGGTATTGTAAACAGATTTCTGTTACAATTCTTTCTTTGTACCTGTGCTCTAAAATGCATTTATGGGGTATGTCATCACTGTGGGAGCACAAGTTCTCAAGTATTGAGCAAAAGCTGTGGAATATCTTTATTTTTGAGGAACAGAAGTTTCCTCCAACTGGGTTAGTGTGTCATTTATGAATAAACACATGGGAAACCCTTAACTGAATCCCCTGTGTTTCTTAGCCTTTCTTCAGTCTATTTTTCCTAAGCTACTGCAAGTTTGCTAACTTCTGTATTCATTGTCCTGTAAGTGTTTGTTTATTTTTAAACTTTTGCAGTGCTTTGGCTGTTTACAGCAGCAGTGGAGTTGATGATGGTGTCTCTTGGTAGTTTATATGACATAGATTAAGAAAGAATCTGAAATTCTTGTGGATCAGTAGATTGGTTTTTGTTCCTCTTTAATCTATGTTAGTTACATGTCACTTGGGTTTTTTGTGTAATCCAGTGTTTGTTAGCTCTGTAATTCAGTTGATCGTGGATATTATTTTCTGTAATTTTTTTTATATGCTCCATAGTTCATTAAAACAAATTATATTGATCACTTGGAAGAGACATGTTAATTGGCCACATGTAAGTTTTAGATAAATCTGTGGAAAAGCTGCAATAATAAGTTTGATAGTACTTTTTAATGGATAAAGGTAGAATGTAAGTAGTATAACTTAAGTATGTGGTTTGTGTTTGAGCAGTTAAACTTATGATGCATCTGAACTTGTCTTAAAAACATAATCATGAAATTCATTCTCTTAGCTGGTTCTGTTATATAATTTGCTGTTACTTATATTATAAAATTATTCTTATTTTGTTTTCCTCTACTAACAAACTGCATGTCTTATAGGCAGTAGCTTAGGTTTTCTGTTTTTCTAGGAAATAAATAGGTGACTTGTTTTTTAATTTTAATTCCTTATTGGTTTGTAATAATGCTGGTGTTCCAGAGTAAACCATAGAATACTGTTTGGGGTTTTTTTTAATTAAATGTTAGATACTGTTGAGTTGAAAGTAAGTCTCTGATACCCCACCCCCCCAACTTCTTCCCCATGAAAATGCTTATTTCCTTTCTTTTCTTTTAGGGGTCCTGTGTCTAAACTAACCTTCAAATTGTTCCTGGCTGTTCTGTGTTCACTTATTGGTGCTTTTTTGACATTCCCTGGCTTGCGACTGGCTCAAATGCATCTGGATGCTCTGAATTTAGCAACAGAAAAAATAACACAGTAAGAGAAAATATATGCACATAGGTATATGCTACTCAATCTTAAATCTTTAATTTCTGAAAATAAACAAATGAAACTATTCCAACAAGAAGGTAGTGACTAAGACTTCTGTTGCTGCCTGCTTTTCATACTTGAGCAGACTTGCCACCTGCCTTTTTCTGCTCAACCTGTGCTCTGCCAGTCTGTTAAATTCTTTGCCTTGTAATTAGAGTCCCAATTAAAGGAGCTTTCCTTTCCTTCTGCAAGAGCTCCACCATGAATGTTCCTGCTTACTGCTTCCCTTCCCCTCATCATATCTTTTTGGAAGTTAAAATAACTTTCTGGAAGTAGAGGGGCTGCCACAGGCTTTTTTTTTTCCACCCACACCTCCAGGTGTGCATCCTGCTTTTAATAAATTCAGGGTAAGATACAAAGAAAAGATGACCCAGAATATTTAATAAAATTCAGATGTTAACAGCAGTTTAAAGGATTATTTTCATTTTCAGCTGTCCTTGAGTTTGGTAGTAAAATGTTTTCTCCAGTTTCTTCAGTTTTCTCTGGTTGAGGCAGAAACTAAATGTCTTTTGTAGATCTTGACCTTTGAAGTTTAATATGTGTTCATGACAGATTCTGCAGCATAGGACATTGTGATAATTTACTCTGGTCACTTTCCTGAGAGAATTGTTATATTTTCTGATACAAAAATTATTTATGTTCAAACTGCATTTTTCTCCCCCCAAAATACCCAGCTTAAAAATTAATCTGTGTTTAAAATGCATCTTTCACTCTTGATAAATTTATAACCAGGTACTCTGTGTTATACTTGCACTCATTGTAGTGGAATGTATCCAGGGACAACTGCAAGCTGTTGGCTTGTTGTGTCTGCTGTTAAGTTTCTATCTATGTGTAGACTGTGACTGAGTCACTTCCTAATCTGTTCTTTTCAGCTAAATAAGCTGCTTAGTTTCTCATTTTTATGGTTCTCAACATTTTAAAACTTCTTATGCCTTTTCTGTAAGTATCCTCTAGTTTTCTGACATCTTCCTTGATATGTGGGCATGAGCTCCTAGGCAGAAGTACAGAATCTCTGAAACAGAAGTTCATTAATGAAGAACTAACAGGGTAATTAATAGCCATTAGGATGGAGTTATGAAAAATAAATCTCCTCTAAACTTTTAGAGGATAATGGAACTGGTTGTTGAAGAGAACCTTGTGCAACAGCAAACAAATTATCTCCAGAAGTCTACCAGTACCTTGACTAGTACAATAGTCACTGGCACAATATAAAAATGATGTTAAATGGATTAATACCTGGTGAGACATCAATATAATTAGGTAATGCAATTATAAACACATAATCATTGCCAAGTGATAGATTCTAAATGGCCTGAAGAAATTGGTATTTGCCCTTAGTGATGTGTTTTTATCAATGAGTACATCATTATTGACTGTTTGCAGTTGTTTGACAATGACTAGTAAACGAGGATGGTGTGTTACTGATACAAAGCTCTCTAATTAGGGTGCTGGAAATCAGTCAAAATACATGGTCCACTTCTGAAAAATAAACCAAAACAAAACCCGCCAAGCTCCTAAAGCTGCCCAGAAAAACCCCAGCCCCCAAGCTCCCTCAAAAAACAACAAAAAACCCACCCCCTAAACCCTCCAATAAACCAGAACATCATATCGAGAGGGGACAAGCTCCCTTTTCCATTCCATTATAGAACTGGAGACTCAACTTACAGGGAATGCTTCCAAAAAAATAATTAAAAAAAAGAACAAAAAACCCCAAGTTAACGATTAACTATGACTTCAGTAACGTGTTCAAAATGATTAAGATGATTTTTGCATGTGTATAGGGAGTAAGTTGGGGGTTTTTTTTTTTTTGAGTAAAGAATAAAAACAATCTGATGTTCCTTTGAGTTTTTGATAGCTGGTTCAATTTTTTTTTTCTTCAGAAGCGATACCCTTCCTTGCATATATTTTGGAGTCTTCTTAGTGAATTTGTACCATTTTTGTACACATTCTCTCATTTTTCAGAGCCTGCTTCGAGAGTCTTTCAGCCTTTCTCCCTGTACTCATATAAAGGGATTCTTGCCACCCTTTGGCACATTCCAGTGCATTAACTCAGTAGGATGTTTAAATAAGTAGAAGTTCAGGTAAAATGCTTTCACAAGTTACTTGAAATGCTTTGGACTGTTCTTTGATGCTGCTGTGTTCCCTAGCAACACTGAATGACTAGCAGAGAGAGCATGGTTATTCATCTGCAACCCGTGATTTAAATGTACGTATGACGACATCTTCTGAAACATGCTGCAAACATTTTAATGTTTTTTTAGGAAGCTGGATAGTTTGAAATCAGTAAGGTCTTGTACCCTGTAGAATAACTCTTGATAACCTCATTTTTTCTGTAGTGTAGAAGCAGTCTGGTTGGAGGTTGAAGTATAGACAAGCTGATTCTGTTAGTGAGGCAGCGTTGCACTAGCAAAACCACCAGATCTACAGTACTGAAGTCTTCAACTTTTGTTTCAGTAATGAGAAATTATTGGAATATGGGGTTCAGAAATTAAGAAAGTTATTAATTTCAGGAAAAACTTCAGAGCTATCTTTTCTTCATAAATTCTGTGGTCCGTTTTGTACTCAGAGCATGCTACTTTTACATTAACTGTGCCATTTTGTACAATGCTTTTGAAATGGAATAGCTGTGCTGCCTTCTTTTTTTTCCTTTGGTCCAAATAGCTTTAATTGAATATAAGTACTGAGTTTCATTTAGGCAAGTTTCATAAGCAAAAATCTTAATTAAACTGGGAAACCAGACCTCTGAGAACTGTTTCCCCTGATCTGTATAGATAATGGAAATTAGTCTGAGTACATTTTTAATAAAGCAAAAAAAACCCCAGTACAATAGCAGCATATTTCCCATAATTATCCATGACTCTGTAGATTAAAACTGCAGTAGCTAGTGAATTTGGGTGTTGTGCCATCATATTGAAAATTTTCAGTAGCTGTCTAGTTTTTTACTATAGTGTAGCATGATGCCAGTAGCTCATTTGGTTAGATTGTTTGGAATAAATCATGTTTTCACATATTCTAAGAGCACTTTTTTTAAACCACAACCAGTGTGATTTCACAGCGTGTAGTATTACTATTTTGTTGAAACATAAGTCATACCTATAAAGTAGGGAAGTAATTTTCTTGTTTACCTTTCTCCCAACTATTTTAAAATTTTATTTTCTCCTTTTGAATCCGTATCCCCAGTTTCAACATTGTGATAATTGTTTGTATTTAATAACTTCCCCACCTTTTTTTTCTTTTATTCTTCTTTCAGAACATTGCTACATATAAACTTCTTGGCACCTTTGTTTATGGTTCTACTGTGGGTAAAACCAATCACTAAGGACTACATTATGAACCCACCTTTGGGCAAAGAGAGCATCCCTTTGTAAGATTCCTTTTAAAAATTCTTTCTGGGGTATTGAGAACAAAACTATAAGTCTTAAGCAAGTGCCCTGTGAAAGTCATAGAAACATAGAAGACTTAAAATTTAATAGCATCTGCTGTCAAAGGTAATGTGGAAGTTGCAGCTGAGCTCTAAAGGGCTTGTTATTTTGGGAGAAGGAGAATTAGTTGTAAGAGTGTTGAATGATAAGGTGATGGTTCTTAAAGAGCTGCTATCTTCTGGCATCTCCTTGGCAGTGATGGATTGTTCTGGTGGGAAACCACCTCACTGCCACCTTCTGGAACCTTGTATCTTACATACTGGTGTTAGGAGAGGAGTGAAGTGAAGAATATCTGAAGACAGTCGTGATATATTGGCATGAGAACTGACCTCAGCAATTTGTCTGAAGGTCTATGAGTAGATGAAGTGCATATGGAATGGATAGCTAAAATATTTAAAACATTAAAAGGGAAGGAATTTTTAGGAAGAGTGGTATCTGAAGTAAATATTTTATAAGCAGCATGGGTGATTGCCATTGTCACTGTTAATCTAGATAATTCATAATAGACGTGAAACAGATATGATTGGCTGACACTTTTATTACTTTCTAGGTCTAAGGTATGTTTCTAAAGTGATTCAGTGACCACTGAACTAGTAGATAAGGCACTGCAAATACACCCATTTTGTGCTTCCATTTTGTTTCTCAGTTCATCTGAAAATGAGGGTTGTGATATAACAGGGTACCTAAGGCAAGTGAAATACACATTTGCTATCTCGATCTGTGTGTCTCAAGACCCGTGGTTATCTAAGCGAGCTTGTTTTTAGCGTCCTGTCTTCATTACTTGGAATTTAAGCATTTGAGAGCTGTTCTTGTTTACAGACAAATGGATGCTAATTTGGATCTCAAGCTTTAATAGGGCTACTAAGAAGTAGCAGTAGAGAGGGGAGCAGAGGGCAAAAGTGACTATTGCATATGAACTTCGTAACTGTAGACTGTACATTACGTATTTTTGTCAGTATACTTCAAGATTTCTCTATAGATGATACCAACAAATAACTCTGTACCAGTAGATGACCTTTGGAAAACAGTATTACCCCCCTTTTTTTTTTAATTCACAGAATGTCAGAAGATACATTTGACACCATGAGGTTGTGGATTATAATCCTGTTGTGTGCTTTACGATTGGCTATGATGCGTCATCATTTACAAGCCTATCTGAATTTAGCCCAGAAAAGTGTGGATCAGATGAAGAAGGAAGCTGGCAGAATAAGTATGGTTGACTTACAGAAAATGGTAAGTACAGTGGCACTGAGGTGATGTATTTGGAGTGCTCTGTCTGTACAAATGCTTTTTTTTCCAGTTTGTTATGTCTTCTGTTGCACCAGAGCTTATGCCACAAGACGAAGATTCCTCTCTTAGAATTGTCACTATTACTTCTAATCTTGTCCTTGGCTTCACTGACAATCAGAAGGTCTTAAGTGGACTATGCAGTAGTTCTTTACAAACAAAGTGGCGAGCAACTTGCTTCAGAGAAAAGGTTAGGAGATAACAGTTAACAGCAACTGGCTAGGACACAACTGTGCTGGTTGCTGTGAATGCATGATTTGAGTTTTGGGAACTTTCATGCCATCTATAAAACAATAATGTATTCTCTGTGTGGTGTTTCCTAAATCTAGTTATCAGGTATCCCTGTATCTTCTCTTTAAGAAGGCCATGGCTACTAAATGAAGTCCTGTCTTGTTTTGCTAGCTGTGTCAACTTTATCATCTTCTGGAACTTCTCTGTAAAATCTTCCCTATCTGTCAGCCTGCAGTGATCATTACTTTTTATTTTGTTCCTTTTACTGTATTCCATCAGTTATATTAATTTTTTTTTTGTCTTACTACTTTTTCTTCTCATGTAAGTTTTCTGGTGCTTGCTAGTCCTTTGGCATTTTAGAAGTATTTCCAAAAATGTCATGTCTGCCTTAATTTTTTTGCCACCCTGTATTCTGTTCCTTTCTAAAATGCAGTTAGCATTATTTCATTACTTGCTTGTATTGATTTTATGACTTTTTTCCTTCTTTACTTGGTGTAGTCTTTTAGGTCAATAGCTTATATAAAATTTGCAAGAATCTTGAGAAAGATGGAACAGATTGGGAGCAGGGGGGAGGGATAGATCTCGGTGGATTTCACTGGACCATAATGTATACCTGAAATAAAGACCATTTAAATGCTGTATTGATCAACTAACAAAAAATCATCTTGTCCTTGTTTTTGAAGTACTTATGTTTCAGAGTTGGAAATCTTAAAAATATCTCACTTTTGAAAAGGGACTGCAATATTAACCAAACTTTCATTTATTTTTTATGAGGCTTTGGACTGTGACTACTACTTCTTTTTTGAAAGGGGGACTTGAAAAATTAAACATATTTAGCTTTGATTTTGGTGTATTGAAACAGGAATCTTTGAATGATGACGTGCAGTTTGCAGAAACAAAATTGATTCTGTTTATTTTAACAGAAACGATGCTTTTACTTATTTTCTTTCAGCCCATCCTCTCTGGTTTGTAAATATCCTGAAAATATAGTTTATTATAGGGACTTTTTCATTAGATCTTTTGAAGACAGTATGTCACATGCCAAGATGTGCTAGAAAACTTTTCAAAGAGCTTTAATACATAAATATTGGGGTTTTTTTTTTATTAAATTGCTTGCTCTTTCCTAGACATGTTCATAAAGCTTTGCTTTGATCAACCAGAGCTCATGAATTACTCTCTTCTGTTTTCCCAGGTGGCTCGAGTATTCTATTATCTTTGTGTAATTGCACTGCAGTATGTTGCACCGTTGGTAATGCTCCTTCACACAACTCTGCTCTTGAAAACACTAGGTAGGCAAAATTGGATCAACAAAAATGTGTTCTGTTCTACACGGGGCTTCTGTATTTTCAGCTTACTAAAGATAATTAGAATGCACAGGTACTTGCAGTACAGAAATGCAGTGTAGTTTCCTGTTTTTTAAGACATACTGATGTTGCTGCTTTTGACATCTTTCAATTATATGCTAATTTGTTTGATTATTTGTGGGAAGTTGTGTAATGCAACAAATTAAGCTGTTTACTTCTGTTGAAATATTTGTCTTTTTAAAAATATTTTAAAAGTGAGTTGTATAAAGCGTTGCTGATTTAAAGTTTTGAGCATCTGTTAAAGGAATTTTTTTTCAGCTTTTCAATCTTAAGTGGGCTTTTTGAGCAGAAATTGAGAGATAGGGGGTTCATTTCATTATTGGGAGGGCTGATGTCACGCTGGGTTGCTTTTTTTTCTTTCTTGTGAGGAATGTCTTTCACAACCTGCCATGCAGTCATGGCATACTTTGCACAATGTCAGCAGAAACAGATAGTCCTTATTAGGCTGTGATTCATCCTGTCTGGAGTAGATATCTACATCTGGTGAGATGAATCTTACCCAGCACTGACAGGGGTCCCAGGGCAACTCTATCACATGTAGTTGTTAGGGTGTGCAAAGGTAAGACAAATCCTACCTAATAACTGACTAGTAGGATCAGGAAGCCATGCAGATGAATACAGTTAGAATTTACTAAGTTATAAAAACTACACTTTTTTGTGTGTGTGTGTGATAAGTATATCTAAGATGATCTATAGAGTGATAGAAATAACAGAGCTTGGATGTAATTCTGCAAAAATCTGTTCCTCGTTTGTTTTTAACAGGTAATTATTCTTGGGGCATCTACCCGGAACTGAATTCTGACACTCCAGTAGAAAACAGTCTGCTTCCCAGTTCAGTTCATTCTGAGTCTCCACCTGCTGATGGAAAGATGAAAGTAACTGTAGTACAAATAACAATGGCTTTGGGAAGCCTAAAGAATATTTTCACTCCTCTGCTGTTCCGGGGACTCCTGTCTTTCCTCACCTGGTGGATTGCTGCTTGCCTCTTTTCTACAAGCCTTTTTGGGCTTTTCTATCACCAGTACCTGACTGTAGCATGAACAGGTCAACTGACAAAGCAAGTGTGAGGTCAAATACTAGATACAAACCCAGGTACCCAAGAGGAGATGAGAAGAAGAAAACTATATATGAAAAGGAAACATATCAGAATTTTTTTAAACACTTCCTCTGTGTTCTCAGGGTGAATATTCTTATAATGTTTAAAATCGCAACTGGGTTTGTTATTTTTGTTACCCAAATGGTAGGTAACTAATTGAATTATAGTATCAGAACTGGCTGACGTGGTTGTGGTGGTGAGCATGCTGAAAAGATACGACCTCTGAGTATCTTGGTTACCACAAACAGCAAGCCAACCTCAAAACTTTGTGTTTTAAGCATCAACAGTCAGTGACTGAACTGTGTTAGAAGGGTACTGGTTATAGTGGTGGTGGCTGCCTATCGATTAAACTGAGCCATACAATGAAAGGAGAAGAGGGGATTTAAAAACCTAATTCTGTTGGATAGCTATCGCTCACTTTTCTCCACGAAAAATGAAGTAATCCAACAGGACAAAAAGAGATACTGTATATTACAGTAAGGAAAGTTGTATAAAATTTAAATTTAACAGGAATAGATGTATGGACCTGACAGGTATTGCTGCCTAAATATTTTGCAGGAATGCTTGTGCAGTAAGCGTAGAGTTATAAAAAAAATATGTTGTTTCAGTCCCTGCAGTCATTTCGAAGTAATGGCCATCTGTATTGGTGCTAATATTGATCCACAGATTCCATTTGGATCTTTTAAATTTCTTCTTTTCAGGTAATAAATAATTCCATTGAATTCACAAAATAATAGAAGTAGATTAGTGACACAAATCAAATATTTCAAAACAAAACAGTTTAATCCTGCTGACTGAGAGTGTATGTATCTGTGTAATGTACATATAAATATATATTATATATTAAATATATAATATATATGGAGTTATAAAGTATGGAAACTTTATTTTAAATTACTGAATGTATCTTAGAGGGCCATGGGGATGTATGTGTATCTAGTAATTTCAAGATCCCTTTTGAAATGAAAATTAAATTTTTTTTGAAAGTTCAGTTGAAAGGGCTATTTGTTTCTGGTGCCTCTTCAAAGGTACTTGGATATACTATAGGACTTAACACTTTTAGAAGAAAAGATCTACTTAAACTGTTAATCTTGAAATTTCTGCTCTGTCAGATCATCATATTTTGCCACTCTTAACTTGTGTTAACTCGGCCACACAGTAACAACTAATGTACCTTGGCTTCAGAAATAGATTTTTTCAGTATAATAAAACAGATAGAGTAAGGAAGAGCAAGGCATTAACTGTACAAGTTTTGCTTAACTGGAGGGATGGATTCCAAGTCTAAAATGATTGCAAAACAAAGGAGAATGACAATTTTTTTCAGATGTTTTGTGTAACTGCAAAACAGGAATGGTAATTTATACACAGTAGCATTTTTAAAAAGTTAATATTACACTTTGCAGAGATCAGTGGGTTTTTTAACTAATATTAGCTGTTTTTATGTTACTGTTTTTTTTCTCTTGAATTTGTGTACAGCTTTGGCATATAATAAGCATTTATAAATGGAAAAGCTTAATTAAATATTTAATCTGTAGCAGACCTACCATATGGGAAAACAAATTGTCAATGAATGCAGAAAATCAAGAATTTAAGCTGGTGATAAACTGTCTTACTATGTTGAATGCCTTTTAAGTTATTTATTAGTTTATTAAATTGCATTTACTGATAATAGGAAAAGATTTATATACAGCAGCTAGTACCTACTGCATGTGTTTGGGATGTTTGAGAACACCTTGCATGATTCTGCTGGTTCCATTGCAGTATAGTATTTCAGTGCTACTGGTGCTGCAAGCTTTGTTTTTTTCCACACCAACTTTTCATAACTAACGGGGACAAAGGCTTAACTGTGTGAATTGGCCTGAAGAAGAATATTTGACTTCATAGATTCAGATCTCTAAACATTCCTAGGAAGTGTCTATCAGATTAATAGAATGACAAAATATGACAGGTCCAGCAACACTGGAGCCACTTTCTCCTAGTTCAAGAAGTGTCATTACTAAAATAGAACTAATAGGTCCAGCTTTTAAGGTATAGTTAGGTATCTAATGTTAATGTTTTATTCAGGAAGATAAAACAACATGGTCCAGTTTGTTTCTGATGGTGAACTTGGCTGAAGAAGCTCGCTACATAGGAGATGTAACCTGTTGTTGCAATTTGAAGGATAGCAGTAAACTTTGGATACTGGAGAAGGCTTCAAAATAATAATAAGAAACGGGAGTTTCTGTTGGCATAGGTATTTATTCTGAAGGTTTGTAAGTAAAAGTGAGCTGTAGTTACCTAATATTGCATTCAGCAAAGGTAATTGATTGTGTGTGTAGCTGAGCTTCACAGAGCTTTTGGTAAGAGCTCACTCTGTCTTGTTCTTCAGATGTCACACTGATCACAGTGAAAAAACCAGGCACCTGGACATTGCTAACGTTAAGATGAACACTTCTGGCTGTTGCTGTTTCATTGTCCCACAACACTGCGTGGTTAACCTGTCAGCAGTTTGATCTGAGTGGTAGATGGTCTTTCTTTGGATCCAGTTAATCGTTACCTGAGTCTAGGAGGCTTATTAAAATCTAAAATATAGCAATAAATGCCTTTGAAATGTGAGGTGACAGTGAAACTAGAGGGAGCGTATTGCTGCGGCTGTGAGCAGCGCTTCCTACAACTACCTGATATGCTCAAAAGTTACTTTTAAAGTAAAATCACAACCCTGATAGTCCTGACTTCCATATGTATTGTGTAAGCTTCAGAGGAGGGTCTGCTCACTTCTTTAGTAAATTCCTTTGACACAGCAGCTGCAAATGCTTTTTTTTTTTTTTTGTAAGGATTTCATCAGCACGTGGGGAAGGGAGCAAAGCACCTTAAAGAAATGGAAAAACAGGTAGAACGTGGCTGAGAGGTTGGTTTTTATTCAAGATTCTTAAACATTTTTGTCTTGCTTTTTGCCCACTGCCTACTTAATTTCTGAGAGATTTTTAGAAGAAAAGGTGCCTTTGAGAAAGGATCAACATCTCTTTCTTCCTTCCTCAGTTCAGGTCTCCCTTTCTCACTCCAGTAATGTGACTTGCTAGTTTGACTCCTTTTCCCTATCCACGGCTTACTCCCTTCACAGGACTGACTGGGATAAATTAGTTCAGGATTGCATTTTGGTTTTTATTATTTAAGTTTAAATGAATCTATTTTTGAAGGGTTAATTCCTTGAATTAGTTAAAAAACCTTTGAATTCCAGCTGAAATGTGAACAAACTTGTTAACGATTGTTTAAGCACTGCACTTTTATTATGGAAGTCCCTTTAGACAAAGTATTAAGATAGTGATAAATCCAAGTCTTCCAGCAAGTTCAGGGAAGTCCATACATAGCACTTGGACTATTTCTGAGCTTAGAGAAGTTGATTAGGAAAAGGAGGATGGATTGTAACAAGCCTACTCTTCCAATTTGCAGGCAGTGTTCTCGGGCAGCACTCGTCCTCTTTTGATACCTTCTCAAGCTGTAGGATTGGCCAGGTTTTGAGCTGTTTTCACCTGCACAGTTTTTCCTCTTCCAGGCTTCTCGTGTGTAAGAATCAGCAGATAAAGTAACAAGGGAAAAACAGGTAGTATGAGTACAAGAGAACATCCTTGTACAGAAGGACATGCTTTAGGAAATTAATTTCTGTGGCAGTTGGTCTTCACCTTCACGAGTCATGGAGGATGTGTGAACAGGGATGTGTGCTTACTTGGGTTGTAAAGTCAAACTCACCTGTGAATAAAAATGCCACCCAGATACACGAACACGAAGATTAGGTAGTATAACCTCGGTATATAAAATGGTTAGTGGGTACAGAAATTTCAGCTAACCTCTAAGGAACAATTAAAAGTTTTGTGTTTTGTCACAATATCTACAGCTGAATGGTACTAGAGGTCTTGGATTTACTGCATAGAAAATTTAGAGCATCTAATCTTAATGTTGTTGGCAGGCTCTGCAAGGTAAAAGGCCATATGCCTCTTTATTTTCAAAGACCTCTGTTTTCCCTTTGAACATTGGTGTTTCTCCAGAGAGGATTTTGAACAGTTTTTCAATGCTATGCTTTGTCTTTTGTCATATGACACAAGTTGTGCATTTATTTGTTAGCCACAAAAATTCTAGACTTAACTCTCCACAGTTCATTTTATCACTACAAAGTTACTAGAACACTTGAGTTAAGATTTAAAAATTAAGTACACGGTGGAAACGGCAACATGGAATGAAAATGAGGCAAAAACCCCCCTGGGTGTTATCTTGTAGAAATCTTTCTATTACAGTTGAGCAAAATTTTAATACAGGAAGGCAACAGCAGGTCACTTGTATCCTAAATCAGATATTAAATGTGAATGTTTACCACTATGAGTAAATAAGACTGTTATTTGCAGCATCTGCAGCCTAAGTCCTAGATCCCAAATAGTAAATTAAGAGCAATATTTTAACCTCACTGACAGTTAACTCTGAAGAGCACCTGGGCAGCAAGTATTGAAGCAGAATGTCTGATCTAGTTAAGGAAGCTGGTGCAGAGTAGTCAGTCTGTGCTTCAGAGTGACTTTGTCCAACTTCTTCTTTAGGAAGGTCTGCCATACTTTGTGGCTTCAGCAGTGCATGCACTGGTGTGGATGGCATGTCTGATCTCCACTCCTAATGCTCGACTGGCAGGTCTTTCTCCTCTGTGGGTGAGATCCTGAGGCCAGGCTGTTTATTCAAGGCTGCTTCTACTGACATCTGTATATGCTGCACTTAATTTTTTTCACGTCTCTCACTGTGGACTACCCGGAGAGTAGTGCTGCACTGGACATTGTTTTGCCTGCCAGTGTATCTGTATTTTTATAACTTTGTTTTCAATGGCGTTTTGGATGGAAATTCTTTTTAATCCTGATATCATGGATCATCTACTAATTTTTTTAATTAATATCAGTGCCTGCAACTAGAAGTCAAATACTTCTACACTATTTTTTTTTTTAAACTCAATGTCCAGACTGAAGTATTCACAAGTATGCAGTTTTATGTTGAAGTGTGAAATCCACCTGTAAACACCAAACTTTTTCCATATGTGATCACACACCATTCAAGACTCCTTACTCGGATTTGCAGTGTTTCTCTCAACAACATGGTATCCATATGACTCTGCTGTTTATAAAACAAACACCTCAGTAGAGTTTTGAGAGTAGCTTTTTACAAACTCCCTAGTAGTAGGCCATTTCTATTTATTTTATGATGCTGCTAAGTATTTTTTAAAACCTGGCGTAAAATATCTTGTGCTTAAAGTCAACCTTGTTCCGTTTTCCTCTTGTTCATTCTGACTCTGCTCCCTGTATATGTTCTAAGCTTCAAGAATGCAAATTGATGGTATTTTTGATAAAACCTAGGACAAGGAAAAACACACCAAAAATTTATTTAGTAAGTACAATTCATAGCCATGTCATGACGTGCCAACAAACAACAGGTTTTATTTTTTCCTGTCTTTAATCATTCCTTTGTCCCGTTGTTAACAATCTTGCATGTTTTTCACTGTGTAAGGTTTTCTAGCAAAAATACCTGTGGGGAAATACTCTGTAATAGCAATCACAGGAAACTATACCCAAAATTTCAGTCTTCCCATTTATGTGAGCAAATATTAAGATGCTATTAAATAATTTAAGCCTAAAATTTCTCATGAGGTAGACTTGTTACAAATTGCACAGGGAACATCCTCCAAGTTGTAAATATTTTACTTTAGTTACATCTTTTTGTTCCTGGGAACACACATAAATTCAGTGTTGTTGTTCTGTTAATTGTCTTTTTACAGATAAGCAGATAAAACTTTCTACTCTAGAACAAGCCTAAGAACAAAAGACTCCCCTCCCTTCATTTCAGTATTTGCCAAATGGGAAAGACTCTGCTGTTATTTGTGTAAATTCTGGCTTCCTCTTATTGCTAAATTACTGTTAAAATGTGATTTTTATAGTTACAGCTTTACAAGTATAAAGACTGTCATGCTTTGCAGTGAAGATGGTGTCAAATGGTTGTATTATATTGACCTGTCTGACTGGTGTTGCATTACCTGCTGTTTCAAAACAAATAATCTCGTTTGCTTTATGCTTTAGAGATTCATGGGGATCTGTGAACAGAGGGGTGCAGCACACGTTGGAAAAGCTGGGGAGTTGCTCTGTTTGGGGTTTCGTGGGCGTTTGTTGGTTGTTTTTTGTTAATTTTATTTTTTTTTTAAGTAAGTGTGAATAATACTTAGGTACAATTACTTATAAATAATAAACAACCTACAGTAACATTGAATTCTCTTTGTACACTGTAGACTAAAGTGCCTAAACGTGGGTGGTGTCTAGAAGACACGCTTTGAATTTCTTGCATGTACCTTTGTAGTTACTTTGCTACATAACAGAAGATTAACTTTTGGAAAGAAAATGTAAGGACTGCTCCCCCTTAAAATGGGAACTGCTGTAAAATTATCATTTCCTTACAGTTTTTCACATATGAAGTGTTCATGTGTGTTATGGGCTGTTACACATGGGAGGCAAGTAAGATTTTGAAGAAAAGTTTTGCATTCCTGTTACTTTAATGATATGTTAACAGCTTTGCCCACTATCTGACTGGTGATAGAACACCCCACTGCCACCTCTGCACTCGGTTTTCTTTTTTTATGACTGAGGGAATGGACTTAGAGAATTCTGAAAGGATTGACTTCAACAAAGTTGTGTAGTGACACCCTGGGTGTTAATTATGCCTGCAGGCACGCAGGCGACTTCAGGCAGGTAAGTAGTTCTGCTTGAGCTCAGAAAAGCTGCTCTGAAGTTCACCACAACCGTATGGATTTGGGGCAAAAACAGTGCAAAAGAGCTGGCTTGTAACGTGGCTGGCTGGCACTGAGCAAAGCGGCTCTGAAAGAAAAGGCCCAAATTACAGCTGGTACTAATTTTGTAGAATTCTGTTGGGATATGGAATAGTGAAACCACCCTTACCTTCCAGCGACCTCCCCGCCTCCAGGAACGGCAAGAGATGAAGGTAAAACCTTGGTCTGGTTCAGCAGGGACATGGAAAAAAGTGAGGAGACAGTAGGTGCCTACTCTTGGGTTAATGATGCCTTCTACATGTGAAGTTGCTTGTAAGTTGAGATGGTGTTGCTGATTCAAATCTGCCAAAGGGAGCCTTCCTCCGAGGAAGGCTGATAAAAGCATTTTGAGCTTTTTAGCTCTAAAGAGTGGCTGTAGCAATCTGTACTGTATGTAGTACACTGTTTGGGAAAACTTGCTCCAGTAAGCTTACTAAACGTTTCCTTACACTATGTGTAAGAATTTACATTGCTTTTTTCTTTTTTTTTCCCTGTAGAGCATGTAAGAAGCTGGTTTTATCTTGCTTAATGTTACCATGTATCAGGCAGAATTTATTAATGTGAAAATAGAATTGGTTTGTCATCTGAACACCTAAATTCCTTTAACATCAGCAAATTTTGCAAAGTGAAGCAAGGTTATACTTTCTTATTCCCCATTCATTCTGCTGAAATGTTACAGTTTAACTTTGTTTTTATCATGCACACACTATTAAAATTAATTTTTAATCTTTTAGTTGCTAATAGTAATACCACAGCAAACCCAAGAGGAACTGTGATAATTGCTACATATCAACTGCCCCATCAACTTGCTTGTCTTTGTAAAGTGTTGATCCATGTTAGACATTTAATGTCTACTGCAGTGATGCTCATATAGTATTTTAGTATCCCTACATGTACTCTGCATGCCTTGCATTTGTGCACTGTAAAAGGATAGACTGTTTTACAGTACTTACTCTAGGATTTAAAAAAATAATAATAATTCCATTATTTTATATATTATTTCCCATATCCCAAATAGGACAATTTCTAAAGCCAAAGATCAATAAATGTTTGTTGTCTATCAGTGTGATTATTTTTTTTTTCTTCCTATTTTGTATGATACATCCCACTTGTTACTGACTTGTGCAAAATCTCCAGGATTACCAAATTGTTTTATCTTTTTCAGAAATAATTGAGTAGACCTTTTATCCCCTCCCTTGTTTGTGGTGCAGCAGAATAAACAGTTTTCTAGTATAAATGTGGATAGTGTCTTAATCACATTATTAGCTGTTTACCCACAAAGAACCACTTAGAGATTTGATGTAAATGTTCTCATTTCTGAGTGTTTCAGAATAAAAATTTGGGGACAGTTTTAACTTCCTGAGTTAAAAAAGATCAGCTGTACACCATGGTGAGTGGGGGAAATTCTGAGTTTCCCAGTATGCTCATGGGATTTATCACCTGTTTTGTTGACTGTCACCCTTCCTATTAGGAAACCACTTAAAAAGGGTTCTATTTGGTGTCTTAATGATAATTAAAAAAAAAAAAAGTAATGTATTTAAAAACACATTCTCTTTGTGTCATCCTAGCAGCACGAAGAAGGAATATACTTAAAGTAATAACATCTTTGGGGTTTTTTTGGTAATCTTTGGGGCTTTTATTTTATTTTATATCAGATTTGCCTATGCATGGGTTTTCTTAATGTGTTTGCTCATACTGAGACACATACAGATGAATGATGCCCAGACTGCTCAGGTGGTTTTGCAGCAGTAAAAAAGATCCTTGAGAAAACAGCCGCCTTTAACCTACAGGCAAAGCTATATCCAAAACAACCCCTGTTCAAATACAAAGGACAGTACTGCTGCGGAGAGGAAAATTGTTGCACAGTCCCTAGAAAGAGACAATTCTGTTTTTTTGGGGTGCTGAGGATTTGAAAGTGTACAAGGCGTTCAAGCTGTGGGATCCCCTCCTGGAAATGATCAACCCATCCCAGATAATTGAGTTTAAAATCACGGTTAGGAAGAAGGTAACGACCTATGGTGGGAGATTTGTTTGTGTCTCAGAAGCCACCTCAGCCTTCTCCATGCAACCTGAAGCTTGAGGGTGCCTTGAGACTTAACAGCCCCTGAGACTTTGCAGTAAAATGGGTGTTTAACCTGATATATTCCTCTCAACAGTTTTTATAGTCCATGCTTCTACTTTGAATGATGTGTTGATGCTAGTTTGCTACTTCAAATTAGTCAATCTGTGCCATCACGGTGTAGATAATTCTCAATTTTTTTTTTTTTCCTAGGCTAGGTTTCTGTGCCCTGTAAAGTTTTTTGTGTTTAACCTTCAAAAGGACTTCACTTGCAGCCATACTGGACACAATCAGGTTACTTGGGCTGTTGACTCTCTGGTGTCTTTTCTACTTGTGAAGTGTTGAAGGGCTGCAGAGCTCAAACATTTGAGCAGTTGCCTGGAAAAAAAACCCCATCCCTCTGCTTGCCAGAGCCTTGGCTGCCACGAAACTGCATGCTCTGCTCTTCCAGTTCTTCACATTCATCTTTGAGTCAGCAGAGTGCCCAGGTGGCCAAGAAGGCTAAGGGCATCCTGGCTGGGATCAGCACCAGTGTGGCCAGTAGGACCAGGGCAGTGATTGTCCCCCTGCACTGGGCACTGGTGAGGCTGCAGCTCGAGTGCTGGGTTCAGTGTTGGGCCCCTGACTCCAAGAAGGACCTGGAGGTGCTGGAGCGTGTCCAGAGAAGGGACCGGAGCTGGGGAAGGGTCTGGAGCACAAGTGTGCTGAGTTCCCGGCTGAGGGAACTGGGGGTGTTGAGCCTGGAGAAAAGGAGGCTGAGGGGAGACCTTCTGGCTCTGCCCAAGTCCCTTGGAGGAGGGTGGAGAGAGGTGGGGGTGGGTCTGTTCAACCAAGGACCAAGGGACAGGACAAGAGGAAATGGGCTCCAGTTGTGCCCAGGGCAGTTGAGATGGGATGTGAGGAAGAATTTCTTTGCTGAAGGAGTGGTCAGACATTGGAACCGGCTGCCTTTAGAAGTGGTGGAGTCACCATCCCTGGAGATGTTAAAAGAACATGTAGACATGGCACTTCAGGAGATGGTTTAGTGGGCATGATGGCGTTGGGTTGACAGTTGGACTTGATGATTTTAGAGGGCTTTTCCAAACTCGGTGACTCTGTGATTCTATGATTCTTGTTCATGCAGTAGAATTAAGCTGTTACTGTCATCTGGGCAGGGCAAGCTCACAGCAATGTGGGGACACTGCAGAGTCCTATATCCAGGAATTTGGATACAGGAAGCAGTTGATCTGGACAGGGATTTGTTAGCCACAGGAAAGGACAACGTGGTGATTTGGCAGTTGGATATACGCTGCTAAAAACATCTGAGAGGTGGGGAGTGAATGTGACTCAGATTAAAAAACAAAAGGGGTGGGTTGGAGACAGTGTTGTGCAGCACAGGGTGAGTAGGACAAGTGCTATAAAACTACAGGGTGAAGCGTTGGTTAGTTGTTTTTCATGTGAAAACTTGCAAAAGCTGTGGGGTATTTAAGGAGTAGAAAAATGACTTTTAGCCAGAAATGTAAAAAGCACTCTGCAGAGTATCATGGGAAGATTCAGAGGTTAAAGTACCTTAAATGTGGAATAAAAATTGCATAGAGAAGGACTCTAAACTTGGAGGAAGACAGAACAGGAACCAGAGACTGGAATGTGACACGAGATAAATTACAATAGTACAAAATGTGGTTTTCACAGCGAGCGTCACTAATTGCATTACAGCCTGAAGTGATGAATTTTCCACTGGGTTGTCTTCAGGTATCCTCTCTAAAAGCTGCTACGGTGAGCAAGCCACTGCTCTCAATATGAGGATAATCAACAAAAAGTAAAGGAACCAGGGGACAAACAACTAAACCACTGTTTAATTTGTTTTTATTCTAAAAATTGGAATTTTGGAACTTTTGGATTGGCACTGCTGTGGCTGGATTGCCACGTGACTAGGAGGAATATACAAGATTAATTTCTTTAACACAGATTGTGTGTAGCTATTTTTTTATATTGCATAGCTTGTAATGCATTTGAAAAGTGGTTAAGTGGTGAAAAAATTTAAAATACTGTTTTGCTGATATCTAGAGAAAAAGGTAACATAAGTTTGAAAATAAAGAAATAATCAAGTAAGGAAACGTAAATGTTACATTCTGTCTGTCTAGAGGCATAATGGTATCTTAGAAAAGAAAACTTTCTTTGTAAATTCTTTTTCTACATTGAATTGCTGAATTGAACTCCATGTCAAGAGTCGAGTCAGAACACGACTCTTAGGAAGTTAGAAGTGTAAGTCTTCAGCACTTGAACTTTTTGTTCCGGTGCTATAGTTCTGTGATGCTTACTTCTCCACTGAAAATAGAGCAGATGAGTTCCTTAGGGAAGCAGCCACATGAGAGATCAAGAACTGGCACTTAGATTTTAGATCAAGTTTTGTCTTTCCAAGCAGCAGAAGTTGTGAGCGGGAGGAGCCTTGCTGTTGTACTCACTGGCTTCAAGTCTGAGCTGGCAATTTAAGGTTCTTTTCTCTTAAATGCCTGGAAATAAGAACCATTTTGTTCTTTTCCTCTCTGTAATATTATAAGTTCTATTATTATCAACCTTTTGGTGGCTTTGTTACTGAGTTTTGTGCTACTGTCAAGAAAATTTACTCTGGAGATGTATCCTCCTCCCTATCCCTGCAACTCCATCTTTCCAGAACCTTGCCTGAGAAACAGATGTCTGATGATGGTGGTTCAAACAAGGTGTTCCAGTTAGTTTAGGACATTTCAGAAGGAATTCAGAGGTTCCTTGTCTGTTATCAAAGTCTTCATAAACCGGATTAGAGACTTAGTAACATTGATATTCTGTGGGGTTTTTGTTTTGGTTTGGTTTGGTTTTTTTTACTCATATATATTGTTGGTTTTTTTTCCTTCATATCTTAGTTGTCACTGTGAAGTCTGCTCTGTAGAACACAGGTTTTAGCTGAAGGGTGTTGTTTTGAGCAGGCACACGCTGTCCAACTCTCTCTTCATCCCGTACTCCTATCTCGTTCTCACCCACACAGGGGGACACCAGACATGTGGGCTCTCCCACGTGTCTGTAGTTACAGATTTAGCTGGTTATTACTCACCCTTTATGTACTTGTACAGACTGCTACTGTGCTCTGGTCTTTCTTCCTCCTGCCCTTGACTGTGAGTCCAGTTCTTTCAGTCCTCCCAGACAATCACATCCCAGGTGTTGATAAGACACCTGTATTAATGTATCTTACAATTAACTCTGCCTCTTGTTTTGTGGCAGCTTTGCAACACGGTTCTTATCTGGATATTTGAGAATTCCCAGATATTTTTATGCAGTCCTGTTGCAAGACAATTATTTCCTATTTTTGTATAGATGCTTTTATCTTTTTTATTAAGTGTATTTGGCACTTTGTTGTGTTTCTTTTATTTTTAAATACTAATTTTTGACCTTTTCTCCCATGTATCAAAGTTACTTTAAATTCAAAGTAATTGTATCTTGGGTCCATTAGATTTATTATGTGTTTTCTGTGCAAAAATACTATGATCATACAATTGCAAAATCACAGAATATGTCTCAGTCTCTTCTCCCAGCTAGATAGAGCAAGAGTCTATAGAGTAGAGTAGATAGAACAAGAGTCTAACAAGAGTAGATAAAACAGTCTTTTCTCTCCAAGTGAAAGAACAAGAGGAAATGGCCTCAGGTTGTGCCAGGGGAGGTTTGGATTGGACATTAAGAAAAGTTTATTCATGGAAAGGGTTGTCAAGGATTGGAACAGGTTGCCCAGGGAAGTGGTGGAGGCACCATCCCTGAAAGGATTTAAAAGATGTGTAGGTGTGGTACTTGGGGACATGGTTTAGTGGAGGACTCGATGATCCTAAAGGTCTTTTCCAGCCAAAACAATTCGATGATTCTATTAATAGTTTGGGTTGAAAGGGATCTTGAAAGGTCATCTAGTCCAACCTTCAAGATGCTAAGGAAAATATTGAAGTGTATTGTCCTCATAGGAGTGCACACACACACATATGCATTATATATATATGTTTACATGTACATGTTTTTTATATATAAACACCATGCCCATTGTATATGCCACAGTGAAATGCTCATAGTAGTTCTCTTGCATTGTGTCCTAACTGACATGTAGGTGCTTCATACTCTTAATCCATATATCCCAGTCTGCTTATGAAAATTTCCTGCTGGACTGCCTCGAAGACATCTTGGGGCAAGAATTAGCGGGGCTCATTGACGAGCTTTAAACTAGATTGGAAGGAGAAAGGGGATATAACTGGGCTTGCTGGTAATAACCCTGGGGGGAGCATGGATGGTGAGCACCACACTGGGAGTCCAGCTGCTCCAGCCAGTGAATCAACTTCACTGGGGGCCCAGCTGAAGTGCCTCTGTGCTAATGCAAGAAGCACGGGGAATAAACAAGAGGAGCTGGAGATGTGTGCACACCTGCAGGAATATGGCCTGATTGGCATCATGGAGACATGGTGGGATGGCTCCCATGACTGGAGCGTTGGAATGAAGGATACAGGCTCTTCAGGAAGGACAGGCAGGGGAGAGAGGAGGGGGCATGGCCCTCCATGTCAAGGACCAGCTGGAGTGCATGGAGCTCCACCTGGGGATGGATGAGGAGCTGACCCAGAGCTGATGGGTCAGGATGAAAGGGAAGGGGGATGTTACAGTGGGGGTCTGCTACAGGCTACTGGACCAGGGAGGCCTAGCCGATGGGGCCCTCTCTAGGCAGACAGGAGCAGCCTCATGGTCACAGGGGTCAGGGAAGTGCAGCGGGAGAAGGGGGAGAAAGCAGCACCCAGAGACTGTGTCAGGGAAACGGGGATTTATTGTCTCTCTCTCCCAGGGAGAGTTGCTGCGGCCCTGCTAGTGCTGCCGGCGGCCTCTTGCAGGGCCAGGCAGCGCCCTGGGGGCCGGGGGCCCTCCCCTTTAGGCCGCACCGGGTACCCCCGCGCGTGTGGTCCCCGCTTGGGCCGCGAGCGGAGGGACCAGCCACTGCTGCCTGCCCCGGCTCCTCCTGGGGCTGCTGCCGCTGGGCCGGGCCGGGCGCAGATAGGGGGCGGCCGGGACCCCCATGGAGGGCGGCCTTGGATGTGCTGGGTTCCTCCTCCCTGTCGGAGCCTGTGGGGCTGCTGGAGGAGGCTGGGTGGGAGGCAGGAGTGCCCCGGGGGGAGGTGATGGGGCTGCTGGGGCTGGAGCTGGGTGTGGCCACAGGGCCATCGGCCTCCTCCCCAGCAGTGTGGGAGCGCAGCAGCCTCTGGGCCTCCTCGCTGCGCCAGTCCCGGATGACACGGATGAGGCCATGGACCGGCAGTGCTGTGTGTTCCTCCAGGCCAGGCTGCATCCACTGGGCCGCTGCCTCCTCGTCCAGCCCACGCAGCGCAGCGCCTGCAGGATCAGCGCGTCCAACGCTGTCACCAGCCACCAGCGCTCCTCACACAACGCCTGCAGCTGCTGGCGCAGCCAGGGCAGCACCGGCTGGAAGAGATGCCGGTGACGCTGGAACACTTGTGCCCACACCTCGGGCAGGAGGCCGCCCATGGCAGCCCTGGCCTCTGTCCCCGCAGCACCCTGTTCTTCCAGCGATGACGTCCCCTGAGGAGCGGATGGAGGGGCGGCCGTGGGGCCATGGGCGCTGCCGTTGTCAAGGTGGCCGGGTGCTCTCCCTGCCTGGATCGTGGCCACCAATGGCTGTGCGGGGGGCCTGAGTATTTGCTCCATCTGGACATTTGTAGCCATCTGGCCGCACAGAAAACTTGAGCTTTTCCATGGGTCTTCTGCGGAGTGGACAAGTTGATGCTCTTTCTGCCCACCAAAGGATACAGCCCAGGCAGAACTCATGCTGGCACGGCAGCCATTAATCATAAGAAAATCTGATCATAAGAAAAGAGACCTTGTTTGAGAGTCCAGTGACAATGCACCTTTTCTCCTCTGCAGGGAGTCTGGTTCAGATGAACCTCTCAGTGTCATAAGGAAAAATGACCTCAAGTCACAGGAGCTAAGCCTCGGCATAAGGCTTGTGTTTTCAGCCCAGTTGCGTGTGAGCTTTGGTCCAAAGCTTCCCTCCATTCTAGTCCCACAGGGCAAGGGGAGTTGTGCTGTGTGTAAATTAGTCCTTTACGGCTTCCCACACCACTTCCATTAAACTGCCTTCCAGTACCTGAAGGGGCCTACAAGAAAGCTGGGGAGGGACTTTTGACAAGGGCAGGTAGTCATAGAACAAGGGGAAATGGCTTTAAACTTGAAGAGAGTAGGTCTAGATTAGATACTGGAAAGAAATTCTTTGGTGTGAGGGTGGTGAGACCCTGGCCCAGGTTGCCCAGAGAAGCTGTGGCTGCTCCTCCCTGGAAGTGTTCTCGGCCAGGTTGGATGAGGCTTTGAGCAACCTGGTCTAGTGGAAGGTGTCCCTGCTGCTGGCAGGGGGGTTGGAACTGGATGAGCTTTAAGGTCCCTCCCAACCCAAACCAGTCTGGGATTCTATGAATAAAGGTGAGACTGATGGCATCTCTTACTTTCCCCTTTCCCATCAGCCCTGCTGTGTGAAAGAAGGAAATTCAATTTGTTTGACATGGTCTGTCCTAGGCAGGTCTGTGTTAGCTTTCATTGTCGCTTCACCCTCTCAGAGTTTACAAATTGATCAGGAATCTCTTTGGGGTTTTGGTCTGGGAGTTGAATTTAGGTTGGGTGGTTTAATAACCCCAGCTACCCCACACTTTCTATAGGTAGATGTCATATTTCCCTCTCTTTTGTCCCATGAAACTTCTTGTCCTCCATGAGCTCTTAGGGGCTGGTCAGTAATGGCGTGGTGACACTTTTGGTCAGTGCAGTAAGTGCTCCAGTGACCTTCCTCAAGCCCCCTTGGTTAAATGTATCTTACTTTTCTTAATATTTGGAAATCTTTTCTTTCTGTATCCTGGCCTGACATTGTGAAAAATAAACAACAAAGTTAAGGAGCATTCCAGCAGCTTATTTGTTTAATTTCCTTACTAAATAATAGAAAGCTATTAATTTTCCTTCTTATTTCCATTGTCCCTTGGATATTCTTATCTTTCTTGGTTTCATCCCTGTCTGCCTGTTATAGATTTTTTTTTTTTTTAATGATTCCTCTTATTTGTGTGCTGTTGTTTGGCTGTTTTTATTCTGAGTTTGGTTATGAAAGAAATCAATTTTTCTTCTTCCTCTGGTTGCTTTCTCCTTCCATGGTACCATTATTTATAATTTCTACTCCCACTAAAGAAGTCGTTTTTCTTACACATTTTAGGGAACAAGTGGTTGCAAGAGTTGAAACATACTTAAGTCACCTCACAGCAAAAAAAATTATCCTTTTGGGAAAACGTCTAAAGTCCAGTTTTGCTTCCTTCCACAAAAAACTCCAATCCCTGTCAGCTCCACAAGTTCCTGACCTCTGCATCTGTGCAAAACAAAGTAATTCTTAACTCACAGAAAAAGCATTCTTATTACAGAATGAATACTGGGATAATCTTTATTTTTACCAGATTTTGATTAATATGATGCTTTCCACCTGCGTTCACTTAACCTCCCAATTAACACAAAAATCTTGTAGGTATTTTCTCTCCGTTGCAGACCTGTAGCAAAGAAGGAAGCAGCCTTCTGTGGAAGGCGTTGAACAGGAATCAGTATGTCCCAAGTCAGCTGTTGATGTCTCTGATTCAGACCTATGTAACAGCAACTATTTAGTAGGGCAGGAAGAAGTGCCCTGAAATTTGCCTTATTTACTTAAATGGATTTAGTTGTTTTTCTGCTTTTTAAAAAAAACCAAATTAGGTTATGTTAACATCACTCCAAAATACTGAGAAATAAATTTTGAAGTGGTCAGGGCATGTGCTACTTATATAAAATATCTTCAAATTTTCTTTAGTCTCTACAGTCCTGTTTGTACTTCCATCTTCTGTTTCTGTTGATTCAACTGCACAAAAGTGTAAAGGGTTTTTTTTATTTTTCACAAGCTCTTTGCTGTGGGAGAGGGATGTTATATCTGTGAAAATGACTACTCTAAGCCTTTCATGTACTAATGTTTCATATACTTAATAAAAAAATAAAATTGTCAAAACACTGAAAGAAATTTTGTCTGCCTGTGCTTTGGTGTTTCAAAGCATGTTCTGCTGTAGATGAAAGTGCAACTAGTAGAGACTGAATATATTTATTTACTGATGGTTTCATCGTTCTGTGCTCAAATAAAAATGCTAGGTAGTGAAAATACCAGATTTTAAAAGCATCATTGGGGAAGTTTATTTTAGTTATAAGAAAATTCAAGCCTGAAGAATACAAGTGCGTTGAGAGTGAGTTACTGCTGAAGTAAAGAGGATGAGGGAGGTGGGCTTCAACTCACCTGCTGATGTATTTACAACCATAACCTTAGCACCCTGTTTTTTTTCTGCAAAGACTTTGATGCAAGAAGAGTCCTTAGGACACGAGCAGATCTTGCCCAAACACTTGGCTTGGGCCAATATGCTTCTCACCCATGCAGGACTTGCCTCCCTGTCCTCCATGCAGCTTTTCACAGACTTTCCCCCAAAAGTTCCCCCTCCCCTCCCTTTCGATGACATACTCAATTTTGAGGATCTTAACTGGCTTCATACAGTGAAGGCAAGAAAATAAGCCAAAACTGTGGAAATAACTGGTATTAACTTTTAAACTCTGTTTTAAACTCTATTTTAAAATAATTACTTGACCATGGTTCCATGGTTGCAGTGTCTCTTTAGCCTGTCTGCTACTTGGTGTAAAATTAAATGCAAAGGAGGAAGGGGAGGGGGTAGAAGCTGAATGATGAAAAATGGCTACAGCTGGTGCATGTGAAAAATGATCACTATGCAAATGACCTTTCCTTTAGGAAATTTTAAAATAATGAAATCACTTTAATATACTTCTAGCAGGTCATTGAATTAAAAGAGTTTTAAAATTAAGTTTCCGCTGCTGAACAAACAAAACTGCAATGAATCTGCATTAGCAATGTGAGTAGTTTGGTGGGTGAATATCAGACGACTGTGTGGTTAGAAACGTGGAGAGGGAGTTTTACAGGGCAAAGCGTTCAAGCCTGGGTGCTTCCAGGTGAGCTCGTAAATCCGTATGGAGCTCCTGGTCTTGTTTTGCTGCACTGGTGACTTTTAAACTTATTTCAGTTCTAATTCCTGCTGCACATGCAGTTCCTTTTCACAGGCTGGTTTTAAACTTTGCAATACCTGAGGAATGTTATTTGCTTACTTTTGCCTGTGTTTTCTTTTTAACATTTTAAAATTTTAAAATTTTAAAAATATTTTAAAATTTTCTTTTTAATTTAAATTAAAATTATTTTAATTTAATAATTCTTTTTAATCTTCTGTGGGATTTCCATTCTGGTCCTGCTTCATCCCCAGCTTTTTCTTGTACTTTGAATGGATTAGCAAGTTTTCGACAGCAGCTTCCTTTTAACCTGTATTTCACTGATAAATGTATGTGTATGCTTTGCACACTATCTACAGGGAAGGTTTGTAAGGGAATGTGGACACTGATGCGTACTTAGTCCCTGCTGAATCAACAAGTATGGATGGTGATTAATCCGTACTTTAATTGGGAAGAAAAGGGAAGAAACTTTAATTGAAGTTTTTGCCATTTAGTGACTAGTTTATTGTGTTGTTTGATGCAAAATATAGTTCCAAAATTGGTGTGAAATACTGTCTTTAAACTCACATGTTAAAACTAAGAGTAAGCACATTTAAAAACTGATTAATGCTGCATGAAGCTGTTCCCTAGAGATTTAAACTCTGGTGCATATGCACTCCCAGCTCTCTTGGTCGTCGCTGTTTTGACCATTTAGTTTGCAGCTGGCTCACCTTGTTCATTTGTGATGACCTAGTTTATCTGATTGCTTTAGTTTGCCATTGCAGATGAGAGAGGAAGAGGAAAAAAAAAATATATAATAATTACAAATAAAATTGCTGCTTCTAGTTCTGGTGAGGCACTTGTCTTTCTCTCTTGTAGCCTTCTCTGTTGTTTCACGTCTTTTAAGCGTGAGATTGCTTATACACCACACTGTGTTGCTGCAGTATAATAAACTTTCAACAGGACATCTGTCCTCAGGCCTCAGGGACGGAGACAGGAGGATTTTTGCAATAGCAGTGTATGCAGAAATGCGTATACATGGCAGCATGTGTTTACACTTCAGCAGTGACCGGCATGGGAGGAAGTGGTGTTTTAATAAAAAACAAAACCCAAAAGACGGTTCCGTTCAAGGGACTGAAATATTTGTGAATTAAAGAAGTAACTGTGGCAAAACTCATGTTTTCTTACTGTTTTGATTTTATTCTTTTAGAGCAGAAATTGAACTATCCTGCTCCCATCCTTCTTTAAGTAAGAGTTTTGTATTTTTGTGGTTGTTTTTTTTAATTGAGGTTGAATATATTTTCATGTTCTTCTGAGTTATTCTGAAATTTCTCTTCCCACACTCTACGTTTAGTAGCTGAACTGAGATATCCATTATTTACACAACTTCCTAGTTATGAATGTCTGACCTATTCAATACTGCTCTCTGCTGTGTGGTGTGAGTTATAGGAAAAAAATGTTAATCTTAACATATTTGTTAACGTATTTTCAGTACCCAGTGCAACATGATTCAAGTGTGCATCTTCTCCTGACCATAAAACACTTTCACTACTACAGAAGAATCTCTGGAGATTGGTCAGCCCCTTCATGGTTTATTTTTTTTGTTCATGGGGTGGATATACATATATATAAAAATAAAAATGATGATAGCCTAGCCGGTGTTACATAAGATAACTGTGATTTTTTTTTTATCCACAAAGTTTTTTTGCATTTGATTACGTAGGAATTCTGAAAAGGTGTTTTGTTTTTTTTTTCCTTGCATCCTTATGACCACTTTTCTTTTTGCACTTGGTGAATAACAAAAATGACAAGGGAAAAATACAGAACAATTTCACACCTGAGATTGAAGGAGTTGATTACCGTCATTTTGATGATGTGCCTTTTATATATCTGCAGTGGTTAAGAAAGACTTTATGGTTTGGAGCGTGAACATTTTAGAGCAATTCAAAATTATTGAAAACCTACAAATTTTGTAAAGTGCTTCAATTTGTTACTGACTCAAGCAGCATTGTAGTGAGTTTTGTAGGGCTTTTACTAGGGTCGTATGCACAACCTATAAATGTTCTTGTAATCTTTCCTAGGCTTTTTTTATCCCCTCTCTGCGTGTTGGTGCTGTTGCTCATAAGTCTCTCTCTGCTAATATCGACATTTATGTTTGGCAGCATCATCCTGCACACAGCCTCAGCTTGGCCCAGGTGAAAGGGATGGGGATCATTGCAACACCACCATAATAAAAATATCCTGATGCTGTGGTGATGTTTGGCACGTTAAAGGCGCATCACCCCCTTCCTGTGGAAAAAGAGGATGAATTTCACTCTTACATATTTAAAGACTAAAGAGTTTGCAAAACTGAGATCAGAAAAGGCTTGCTATTTAAAAAAAAAATCCTAACACTCTTAAATAAGAAAAAACTACTAAGTTTTCCCTTTTTTTACTGACTCTGAGAGACGTGGAATTGCTTTCTTATTCAGAGTGGTCTTAGGTATTGTAGAGAAGCTGTCTCCTTATGCGATGACATGATTTGGTTATTTCAAGTGTAAATCACAGCTTTTGGGCATGCTTTCCATCGATCTTTCTCCTCATTTTGCAAAGCAGTATGAGAATCGTTCAGTTCACTTAGCAATCTCTCAATTGCCCATCCTAGTCAAGCAGGATTGCCTGAAAGTTGTGGTTTTATAATACAAATGTTCTGCCTTGAAATAGCGAGGAACAGTCACATATTCTATCAACAGTGCATTTCCTATTCAATATTACACAGAGCAAAGTAAAATTTTCTAACAAATTTACACTAAATTTTTTGCTAAAACTTTATTTTTTTGTTCAGCTTTACACATTTGTAATGACTTCTATCTTCCTTTTTGTGGGTTGCTTTTGACTTTTGAAATCTAGTATCATCTTGGCTGTCATACTTCTTGAATGAGTATAAATCCAAGATCATAAACCTCCTGGTCTGAATCCTCATGGTGAGCAAGATTCATGTTTGTTTGTTTCAGGATGCATATTTGTTTTCTTGGGGATTGGCTGGAAGAAAGTGGCAGCAATTTGCTTCTCTCAAAGTTGATGGGAACTTTCACCCAAGGGTAAAAACAAATAAAGAAAATAAAATAATCACCAGTATTTGCCTAAAATTTGTATTCACCCAGCTCTACCCATAATAATAAGCTTAAACTAGAATCTCCTCCTTTGAACACTTTTATGAAGAACACGTTTATGAATTAACACGAGATAACAGATATGCCATCCTCCCTACAGTTAAAATTCTGAAATACTGGCAGTAAGGCACTAGCAGTCTGTTTTTTTATTTGTAGTCTCTGAGATACCAGACCTTTTTAGGGCTAACTAGGAGAACAGTGTTCAAAGGCAAAAGTGGAAGAAGCTGAACACAGTTATGCACAGTCTTATTAAAAAAAAAAAAAAAAAAAAAAAAGGGAAAAAGGAGGAAAGGGAAAGAGAAAGAGGAAAAAAAGATAAAGAAAATGGAAGAAAAGAAGAAAGGGAAAGGAATAAAGGGAAAAGAAAAAAGAGAGAAAAAGGGAGGAAAAAGGAGAAAGGAAGGAAGAAAAGAAGGAAGAAGGAAGAAGGGGAGAGAAAAAAGGGGAAAGAAGAAAGGGAAAAGAAAAAAGACAAAAAAGTGAGGAAAAAGGAGAAAGGAAGAAAGAAAGAAGAAAGAGAAGGAAAGAGAGAAAAAAGGAGAAAAGGAAAAGAAAAAAGAGAAAAAAGGGAGAAAAGATAAAAGAAAAAAGAAAAGAGAGAGAAAAAAGGGAGAAAAAAGAAAGAGGGAAAAGAAAAAAAGAGATAAAAAAGGAAAAGAGAGAAAAAGAAAAAAGAGAGACGTCTCAGTTCTGCAGTTGTGAATCCCAAGAGGTCTGGGAAGTTGCATCTGATGCACTATCACCTGGGTGAAAGCAGAGCTGAGCTGATGGTGGGCACCTGCTAATAGCCCATCACAAAGCATGCTCAGACCCCCACATGAAGGGGTGAGAGATTTGGCAGAAAGGCTTGGTTACTTTATTTTGGTTTGCAAGGTCTTCCACATCTATTCAGCCCACCTTGCACTCCAGCTGCAGCCTCAGCACGGGGGATTTGCATTCCCACCAACAAAAGGCAACACGACGTAATGAGGATGCAGGTCCTGGTGAGAAAAGAAAGAAGTGATGTGAGGCCAGGTGAGAATTCATGCTTTATGCAACAAGGACAAAGAAATAAGGCTGCACTGGAAGTGGTGGCAGAATAAAACATTACAATATCAAGTACGCTGCAGGTGGTTTTTATCCCCAAATCTGTGCCACCTCTCTGCAGAGGGTGGTGGGCAGATGCATTGCCAAGCCCTGCTCTGGCTGTGTCAGGCTCTGTCTCGGAACTTCATCCTTCCTCCAACAAGTCAGAGCAATTCCTCTTCTCTAGGGCTGCTTTGGAGCATCCAACAACACGATTTTACAGCCTGTACCAATTACAACCTTCTTCTATCCATTAGGACCTTCTTCCATCACTTTTCCTCTCTTCTATTTTCCACTGTTTGTCTTCTCGAGGTTGTCTGGGTCAGCCCACATCACCAGGGGTACCCCTTGCCCTTTCATAGCTGTAACTTTTCATTCTATGCTCCTTTTTCAGGGTTTACCAGCATTGTTGTCCTTTGAGATGTATCTGCCTGCTCTGGTGATGTTTCCATCAAACCTTGTGTCACCCTTTGCTGCAGTCACCAGCATCTTCTGGCACTACAGCAAGTCACTACAGCTTTTGCAAAATATCACTTATTATTGCACCTGCTCTTGGATCTTCCTCCTTTACTATGTATATGTTGCATATATAAAGAAAGAATTGGAGGGAGGAAGGCATAGTCAGAAAAATGATTCACCTCTTGATGTAGTGCTCTCTCTTCCCATCCTACCACCTGCCTTTTCCTCCTCTCTGAAGACAGAGACCTGCTGCCACCTCGTGTCATATCTCACTTTATCCAAGTGAGTTTGTTGCCAGATTCTTCTCTGCCAAAGAAATATCTTCTGGAAGTTGCTGAGCTGTGGCCTCAGCAGTAGGATTTGATTGATAGCTGGTTTGTTTCCCTACGGAGTTATTCAGCGATGCTTATGCACTTGGTGGTGGTGGTGATGCCCAGATGATGAATCTGTGTCTCCCAGCATGAGCATCAAGCCATGAACTTCTGAGATGAGTGTCGTGACGGAGGGAAAACCCGGATAGCTCAATATGAGATGCTCAGCAGGCTTCCGTTTATTGATGACATATGTGCTCCTTATACACAGCGGTTAATTAAGCTCATGCATACTCCCAAAGACCCACACTGATTGGCTCATTAATTCTCCTGGGAACTTTCTCTTTGTTATAACAGGTGGTATTGCTCTGTTCACGTCCCAGGGACGTCAACAGGATACACCTTACTTTACGGTTACCAGCTCCCAGCTACTCCCTTCTTTTTCCCAGCTTATTTATTTGGAGTCTTGAGGGCAAGTAAGCATCCTGCAGACTTCTGTTAATTTACCCTGACTCATGTCAAGGGCCTAAGCTGGCTTACTGCGGCCTCTGATTGTACAATATCTCTTAGTGATCTACAACAGATGAGATAATTTAACTCCCTATACCCGGTTTTGAGAGATCCTGCACACACATCTGGGGATGTAGCAGACGGTACCTCACTCCTCATTTTAGGTTGTCTTCATAACTTGAACTCTGGCTTGACTATTGCCATGAGCCTCCAAGTTGTTTTCTTAACAAATAATGAAAAAAACCAATATATATGGTAAAAGGGAAATAAGGTAAGAAATGCAGCTTTTGGGGTATTTGTTGCTACATGCCAATGCTATCAGGAGAGTCTTCTGGAAACCTTGTGCTACACCTAGAACATAAAATTACGTTGATTTTAACACTTGTGAGTGGCTTTGGTATGTGCTGCTCGGGGAAAGACTTTGGTAAGACACGGTAAGCATCGATGATGCCCTTTCAGGACAGAGTCTCAGAAGTGTAAGCACCTCTAACCACAGCCCGATTTTAAAGACTATTACATAACGATGTGTGAGTTAAATTGAGACCTCTAGGTAAGAGGCTAGACCTACATGGAAAACTTTGGTGGTCCAAAGCAGGGGGCTTTCATTCATCACTGAAATGTAGAATAATGGGCTGACTCTGTATTTTTTTAAAAAATATTTTAAAATTATAACTATGTCTCCCCAAGAAGAAACAAAAAATACTGGTGCCTGGAATAAAGTTCTCAGCTAGTCAAAGGTGCTGAGATCTTTTTTAGCTACTACAGTACATGTTCTTTACTTCTTTAAGAACTGCTCCATATTCAGGAAGTTTTTATTTTGATAGAAATGGGACCTTTGGCCACAAGAATAAATCCATAGCAGGTGTCCTCCAGCTGAAGGCAG
This sequence comes from Caprimulgus europaeus, assembly GCA_907165065.1. Next base: position 3,890,292 of record OU015527.1, read on the forward strand.
TCCACTTGTGCTGCCAGTTTCTTCTGGGATCGACTGGGAAATGCAACGGGAACATCTCCCTGTTTCCCTGCAAGTGACTCAAACAGAAGTGTTGATGAAGGCAGCGGGAATACTCATAAGTTTTATGTTAAGCATAATTAACTATGCTTAATTGAAATGTGTTTAATTAACCATAATTAAGTAAGCTTAATTAATAAAATGAAAATGCCTTTGCATCAGACTAATCAAAGGTATCTTTGGAAAATCAAATAATTAAGATCCTCATATTTCCATAGCTTTAACCAGCTGCTTAACCAAATAATTTCAAACAAGGACTTATCACAACAAAGATGTTTTTTGGATATTTTGAATTGCATAATTTCAGTATGTTGCATACTTATAAGTTCAAAAATTTTGGAAAAGAGTCCTATAGACTCTAAGTGAGCTCTGCAATGAGTGTGCTAAAGAACTATTAGAAAAAAATAAATAAAAAAAAGAAGAGGAAGAAGTGAACCTTCTGTTTCCTGTGGCTGTAGGTGTACTTTGCTGCTGGTTGCATGGCTAACCCCAGCAACAGGTTAATGGTATTCCTTAGCTGACTGGAATATTTGACATTATTAATAAATAAGCAGCTTTGGTTCTTTTTTTTTAGGCTGTGTCATGATCACAGAATCATTTGGTTGGAAAAGACCTTTGAGATCATCGAGTCCAACCATACCTGTCCACTGTTAAACCAGATCTCTGAGCATCTTGTCTATGCATCTATTAAATCCCTCCAGGGATGGTGACTCAACCACCTCCCTGGACAGCCCATTCCAGTGCCAGAGAACCCTTTCAGTGAAGAAATTTTTCCTGATATCCAATCTGAACCTTCCCTGGCACAATTTGAGGCCGTTTGCATGGGGCTGCCAAGGAGCTGCAGCCGTTAACTAGAGTAGAGGCACAGCGGGTTCCTCCTGCCCTTCCTCTTTTTGGCTTAGGCTCTGGTTTGGGGCATTGAAATGAAAGCTTGACTTTGCTGATTGCTAGTATATATGCAGAAAATAAACCCAAAACAGCGTTTTAAAGCACAGTGCTCCCACCAGCACAGCAGAGGATGTGGTGGCAAGGGCTCGCAGGTGTAAATGCAGCTGTTGCTGTAAAACACGCTGCTCTCATCCTCACAGTCCCCTTTCTACCTGAGATGTGCCTACAGCTTAGAAAGAACTGTGCAGACCTGTCCACCCAGGCACAGGGGTGAGGAACTGGGTCTTTATGGGAGTTGAAGCCAGCGCAGGTGTGGGACTGCTGGGACTCTCTGGTGGGGGTTGAAATTACATCCTCACTGTTGGGGATGCTGTTTCGATGTTGCAGGCATGCAGAAGTGGCTGAGAGCTTGCATGGCCTCTGGTCTGTGGATAAAGGATGTCAATGCCCCTTGTTGTCAGTCCTGTACCTTTCCTGGGAATGGATTTTAACTTAAAAAAGGAAAAAAAGGTCATTTTTTGTGCATTTGCCAGCTGATGGTCCTGCATATATGAGAAGAGCCCTTTGGAAACAAAGTGTGATAATAAACACTCAATATTTTAACAAAGTGTGGTGGTTTCACTTGACTGGCACTGGGCTAACACTTGGACCAGCAGCCAAACACAGCTGCTCACTCACTCCCCCCAACACCCAGAGGATATGGGAGAGAATTGGGGGGCAAGACTTGTAGGGTGAGATAAGAAAAATTTAATCATTGAAAGAAAAGAAAAATAATTATATTAAAATAATAATGATAATAATAAAATATGTAAAGGAGTGCCATTGCTCACCACCCGCCAGCCCGGCCCGGGCTGTTCCCAGAGAATGATCCCGGAGCAGCGACAATCCCGACCCGAAACCGCAATCCCGGGAGAGCCAGAGCCCGAGCGAGAGCCAGAGAGAGACAGAGAGGAAGAGCCCCTCATGGATCTCCTGCCCATGGGGGACAGGAGATGGAACAGCCCCTTGGCAGAGCCCAATGCCCATGGAGCTGATCCATGGCAATGTTCCTCACCCCTGAGATCTTGCGCTTGCAGAGGGACAAACACAAAGTCCTTCAGTGCCAGGGACACAAATGCCAGCATGGGGATGTTCTCAGTGTTTCTCTCCTGACAAATCCCAGCTGAACCCAACCCCCAGTGCTGCTCTAGCTGCTGAACAGACCCAGCTCTGCCCAGCTCACACCAGGACAAAAGAGGATCCTACAAAATGCCTTTTTGTATCCCATTTGGCCGGTGAGATGGCAAAACATATTAGATTTTTAGGAAGGTGAGGATTTGAGAAACATAAAAGTTTGTTTTCCTTTGTTGAAAATAATAATGAGAATAGTGAAGATGATAATAATGATGATCGTGATAGTAGTAGTAATAACAACAACAACAATAAGAATAAAAATAACAGTATTTCCTACGTATGGAAAGTAGCAAGCCCATCTGAGCTAGGTGCACTTCCCAGAAGTATTCCCACAGACTCCAGTGCATCCACAAATCGTTCTACTCTGAGTGGCAAAATCAGGGATGGAGAGAAAGTGTCGGCAATTAGTCTAGAAGTAAAAAATCTCTTTTGGAATCTTCTTGTCATTTGATGGTTGTGCATCATTTGCCGGAGGGGGTGTGTGGGTGATTAGTGGTGTGGGAAGCCCTGGGCTGCAGGGTGAGCCTGGGTGACGTGTGCTGAGGTCTCCTGCCCCAGCACCCCATCTCCTCACTGGCTCACGCAGGATGAAGGGGTACTCCAGATTGACAAACAAAATTAGAGCTTTCTTCTCTTGCAGATAAACCAGACTAGAAAGATAGAAAAGTGCTTGCCTAGTGCCATAGTTTAACACCACCTCACAAAATGGTGTTTTTTCTAACAGTACTTTGCTTTTTTGCAGCTGCCTGCAGATTGCTTCAGCAAAGCAATGAAGCATGTGTGGCATTTGGGCCATTTATATTTATTTTATGGCCCTGGTCCCCTGGTCTCTTTCCTCTCCTTTCTACCCATAGACAGCGCATTGTTCTATCCAAAAACTTCCCCTACTAAACCAAGTAGTTTTGTACCTGTCCTGGTTTTGCTAGAATGGAGTTAATTTTCTTCTCAGTAGCTAGAAAGTGCTGTGTTTTGGTTTCAGTGTGGGATTTGTTGTGAGAAGAGTGTTGATAAGGTACATGGACATCGTGTTTGGGCAGTTTGCAGGTGCAAAGGACTGGGCAGGGGGAGGGAAAGTAGTAAGTTAGCAAAACCCAGAATTGGCATTTGGATATGCCAATGTGATATTCCATATTATATCATGTCATGTTCAGTATATTAACTAGAGTTGAGCAGAAAGCTGGAGAGATTATTTTGGGAATTGCTTGGACTTGCTCTTCTGGGATTGTGGTTTTGGATTTGGGGTTCCTTTTCACTCCTGTGGGATTGTTATTGGTGAGTGGTGAGCAGTTGTACTGTGCATCACTCATTATATATATATATATATTTCTTATCATCATTATTATCATTACTATTTTAATTTTATTTTACTCCAATTATTAAATCATTCTTATCTCAACCTGTGAGTCTCCTCACCTTTACCCCTCCAATTCTCTCCCCTATTCTCTGGGTGGGAGGAGAAAGGGGGTGTGCAAGCGGCTGCATGGTGTTTGGCTGACAGCCGAGTTAAACTATGACAGTACCACATGTGTGAGGGAGGTGATCAGTCCTCATTCCTTCCTACAGAATAATCTCATCAGGAAAACATGAGAAGGGATGGGAGAAGGCAGGCTTTGCATGCCCAGCTGTGTGGCAAAGCCCCTCCACCCAAACCCTGCCAGGCTTTACTCATTTTGGTCTGTAGACTATGTTCCTGTTTCCCAGAGGCAGATGTGAAGTTGTTTTATTGCTGGAGGAGGAGTACGCAGAGGGAGCACCCACAGTAGCCTGTCTGGATGTCTCATCACCACACAGAGTTTTTCCCAACCTAAAAATATTTCTGCGGATGAATTTTCCAACTTTTAGGTTATTTATAAACATCTGGAAAAAATAGGATCTGTTTTCAATTATCTCTCTGAAGCTTTTTGTTTTAATAAAATATATTTCTTTTAGCAAATAATTATTTTGTGAGAGGAAGAGAGGGATCAACACTTCCCTGCTACTAAAGTGAATTCATCCCAAGGGCTACAGAGGACACGGTGTGAGCCAGGGTGCTCAAGGTTCCCGGCTAATGTGGAAGGCAGGGCAGAGGCTGGAAAAACCTGCTTTTACTGGAGAGTTTTTCTGAAATCACACAATTTTATTACAGGATTTTCAGCAATCATTTTAGCTTTCATTCATGTGATGACTGCCCTCGCTGCCCATGCTAATTTAGGTTAAACAAGACCCACTTACTGACCCCACAACAGAGTTTCAGAATATTGCTGAAGAAGGAGTCCTCCTTTGTGTTAATATTCTTGGGTATTTATTTTATTTTTTTTAGATTAAAATGTTGTAAATATGCTTTTCATAAGAAAATATGTGATTTGTTCAGAATTGAAGAAAGGTTAAAAATCTTGTGTGGATGATTTATTATTATTATTATTATTATTATTATTATTATTATTATTATTATTATTATTATTATTATTATTATTATTATTATTATTATTATTTAATATTTATATATATATTATATTATTATTAATAATAATAATATATATAAATAATAAATAATAAATAAATATATATTATATTAATATTAATATTAATATTAATATTAGTATTATTATTATTATTATTATTAATAATAATAATAATAATAATAATAATAATAATAATAATAATAATAATAATAATAATAATAATAATAATAATAATAATAATAATAATAATTTTCTTTTCCCGGGGAAAACTTTTCCTTTCAAAACTTAAAGGAATAGAGTTACAACAATTAACACTAACTACTCTGTATTTTAGCACAATCAGACTGCAATAATTTTTATTTAAAAAAAAACCCAAACCAATAAGTATTGCTTTAACTGAAGGAAAGAAAGCTCCTAACAGTTGTGCAGACCGCTGACACCCACAAGGACGCGTCTCACACAGCCCTTGATTGCCTCATTGGTGAAACGACGCTTTCATTCTCGGGAGAAAATGGCAAAATAATTAAATGTATTAAAGCACTCGACTGCAGCGGCCACGGCTTCCCCTGAACACTCCCCAGCCGCGGCCGGGAGCGGGCGATTCCGACAGGACAGACCTTTCCCACGAACTTCCCCAAGCTGCACTTTTACCGAAACAAAAAGTCTCCAATGGCCTGGAGGTGTCAATACAACTCTTTTTCTTTTTTTTTAGTAAAAGCAGCTTTCTGTGAATTCCCTCCTCTATGTGCAAAGGAATTGCCGTACCTGTAAAAAAAACAGGGTTGTTTTTTTTTTTTCCCAAGCAACTTGTTGTATCTGTCTGGACAAATACAGCAGATGAGAGCTGGTTTGGAAGCTCCAGGTGCTGGGATTAATGAGCAAGAATGAAATAACAGTTAAAAAAAAATCCCTGCAGAAATATATTGATTTAAATTTAGTGTATTTTAGATTAAAAATTAAAACGTTCATAAAATCTAAATACCCCATACTTTGGGTTATAATAACCCAGAACTCTGGATTATTTTGCAAATACATCTATTGCAGGGGGGGAAAAAAAAAAAGTTAGTTATGCATCCCCCCTTATTAATTTAATTAGTAACCATAGTGGTAGTTTTCTGAAAATTGTAGTAAGGTTATTGGTATTCTGTGACTAAAACAACAAATTTGGTGATTTTCAAGCAGCCTTCTAATTTTTGCAGACACTTTTGTAATCCTCATAGTCTGTGCTATTTATTATTAGCAGGCTGATTAAAAAAAAATTATCTGTACTTCTACTATTAATCTAAACATACAGGTAAGTTTATTTGTAGTACTAACACAATGTGCCAAAAAAAGAGTGTTTATTTTGTGTTTAAAAAGGTTAAACATCTTGCTGGTATCTTTGCAAAAGAGCTTTGGAGTTCTCCATTCCAAAATACTGCAAAGTATTATAATTAGATTTAAAGTGAAAGCAAATTGGAAAAATCTGTGAAAATTATGATTTCATTGTATTCATCTCCCCTAATTGAAGGGGATTATGGAAAGAAGGGAACAGGTCAGTTTATGTGAGAGCTTATTCTTTAGACAAAAGACAAAAAAAAAGAAAAATTAAAAAGTTAATTTTTCTATTACATCTGTGTTTCATACTGAATTTAATACAGAATTCACAGTTGTGGAAGAAAAATACAGGGTTTTATGTCATTATTTTTTTCTCCTTGAAGTAAATTATTTTTACGAGGCATCCATTTAGTAGCAAGTCCCCTTTTCAACGACAACAACAAAGCAAATACTGGAATAATTGTGATCTATAAACAAACTCTCCTGGGTTACTAAACAGAAAGAATTACACAAAGCAAATAAGTGACACAAATGGGATTTTGCATGGATGGGCAATATGTGCAAACGAGCAGAGCTCCGTGCCGGGTGGGGCTCACAGCTATCACTGTTATGTTATCCCGGCAGTGTAATGTGGCTTTTTATGCTCCAAACTATTTAATCCGCTTGTGTAAAAAGCCTTCTGCAGAGAAAAACAAACAATTTTCATCGTATTTACAACCATTAACGTGATACCTCACATTAAAATAACTTGTGTTTGCAGCTCCTGCATATTCAAGTGAATTGAAGTGAGATGAGCTACAATATCTGCTCTTAAAATAAATAAAAATAACGTTTTTGTTCTTCCTCTGTCAGGTTGATACTGACAGGGTCCCTCCCGCCCCGGCCGGGGGGACAGCGGGGAAGGGTGCTCTGAGATGTTGTAGGAAAAGGAGTCAGTACCTTCACGGCATCCTCCCTCCTCCTCGCCACCTTCTTTCCCTCATTTGTTTTTATTATTTTATTTTATTTTATTTTATTTTATTTTATTTTATTTTATTTTATTTTATTTTATTTTATTTTATTTTATTTTATTTTATTTTATTTTATTTTATTTTATTTTATTTTATTTTTTAATTTTATTTTATATTTTATTTTATTTTATTTTATTTTATTTTATTTTATTTTATTTTATTTTATTTTATTTTATTTTATTTTATTTTATTTATTTCATTTTATTTCATTTTATTTCATTTTATTTCATTTTATTTTATTTTTCAATTTGTTCAGGCTTTTTTTTGTTTTTTTAGGATGTGTTTGTGGTTTTTTAATTTTTATTTTAATTTTGAAATTCATCTCTTGGCATCTATATAAGCTGCTGGGCAGCCGGGGTGGGGAGATGCTCCCCTCTCAAAGGCATCACAAACACCTCTCCTATCCGCAGAATTTTTGGGCTCTTTCCTGAGTTTTGGGGATCTGCGGAGCTTGGGGAGGGGAAAGCTGTGCCCACCCCCTCCCCCTGCTCCTTCTGTCCCCTCAGACTGCTCAAGTTACAGACACAGGCTGCAAAATGTGGGTGTGCAGCAGCTTTCACCCCTTGTAGGGATTTTTTTAAAAAAGAAAAAGAAAAAAGAGGAAAAATAAGAAAAAAAATAAAAAGAAAACGAAGAAAAAAAGTAAAAAAGAAAAATAAGATTGAAGAAAAATAAGAAAACAGAAAAAAGAAGAAAAATAAGAAAAAATAAAAAATAAGAAAGAAGAAAAGAAAAAAGAAAAATAAGAAAAAATAAAAAATAAAAGATAAAAAGAAAAAAAGAAAAAATCAGAAAAAAAGAAAAATAAGAAAAAATAAAAAAGAGGAAAAAGAAAAAATGAAAAAAATTTAAAAAGAAAGGTTTCTCTGGAAGGAGTCACACCACAGAAGAAATTATCAGGGAAGGGAGGTGGGTGCCCTGGGACCCCCTCACCCCACAAAATGTTGGGGCCTAGGGAGAGAAAGGAGATTTCCTGGTGCCCTGGGGAGGAAGGACAAGGAAGATCCTGAGCATAAACAGCCTTGGGATTTTCCTTTTTTCAGACTGCAGGCCAGCAAGGGACAGGACCACAGCATCAGCTGAAAAGAACGGTTTAGAAAAACCTGATTTTTTTCCCCTTTGTGTGGTGGAAGTTGAGTGTATTTTGCACTTTTTGCCTGGGAATTTTTGCAGGACCAGCCCAGCAATAATTACTTTCCAAGTGGTTTATAATCACCTGGGTTTTTCACACATCATCTTGACAATTTATTACTCATTTTTTTTCTAATAATGACCGGAGCCTGAGAATAGTTCTTCTACATTACAAATGCTTTTCAATAAAATGCATTTTATATCAGGCTGTGAAAACACTTTGCACTCCAACACATATGCAATACAATGTGGAGCTTTTTTCCTTAATAAAAATTATTTGAAAATTAATAAAAATTATTCAAAATGTTCTCTTAAATAAAAGCATTAATTTCCATGCTAGGCTATTTTTGTAATTAAATAATTCTCTTATTAATATCTTTTAATGGCAAATGTAACTAATGTTTTACTACTCCACTAAATTTCATCTACAGACACAGAAGATGAGTTTAATAGAGTGTGAAAAATGAGTGTTCAGAAAAAAAATAGAAGAGAAGGGAGATTTCATTATTTTGGTGTCTCTTGGGAGGTGGATTTTTTTTTTCCCAATAACAGGTATAAAACTAACTTGAAAAAATTTTCTTCCATATGGTGTTAAGATCCAGTTATAGTGACAATAAATAATAATGATATTTTATATTAAATGTGGCAAAATAAATGAAATAATATTCAAAAGAAGAACAGGTAACTGAGGTACCACTCTTCTCTCCACCTGCTCCATGAAGCCTTCAGACTTGCTCCACTTCCTCCTCAAATATGTTTAGTGAGTTCAAGGTTCAAATGTTTGAGCTGAATGATAAAGTTGCAGGAAGGCCATAAAAATGTGATGCTTTTAATTATTATTTTTTGCAATACATCCCAAACAAGCTCCCCTTGATGAGTCCTGCCTGTGTACCCTCACCACCAGTGATGCTGGGGACCAGTGGAGACCCCAGCGCTACAACAGAGGGTGAAAGTCTCTAGGAGCAAGCAACAAACTTGAACTAAACTCCTAAATGCATCTGATATAACTTGTTTTCTTCTCTTCTTTTTCTCCACCTAGTTTGGTGTCCCCAAATCCTGACTTTCCACTCACCCATTCACTTTGTGAATTGGAGACAACGAACTTTTTCTCACCCAATGTTAACAAAAAAAAGACTCGACAAGTGGCCACAGAGGGTATCATGGTTGGGATGATGCACTGCATCAGGTGGATGGTCCTTCAGACCTGGTGTCCCATCTCTGGTGTGCCCAGTTGAATTTGTGTCCATGCCTAGGAAGGGTCAGACGATATGATCATACTCAAGGAGCCACGTGTCTCCATCAGCAGTACAATTTGTGTGCCAATGTGTACATCAGCCACATCTTGCTATCAAAAGAGAAGAGCAGAAAGGAGTCTTTCACTAGGATTTATCCCAATCCTCTGAAATGCTTAAAAAATGAGCCTAAGTTTCAGGGATGTCGCAGGTCATACCCAGACTGTACTTTCTCTTACTGGAGTTGAGTGAGGATTTGCTTTGTATGACCTTCTAGCAGCCTCCCAGTACCTGAAGGGGCTCCAGGAAGGCTGGGGAGGGACTTTGGCCAAGGGCAGGGAGTGACAGAACAAGGGGTGATGGCTTGAAAGTGGAATAGGACAGATTTAGATGAGATATGAGGAAGAAATTCTTTGGTGTGAGGGTGGTGAGACCCTGGCCCAGGTTGCCCAGAGAAGCTGTGGCTGCTCCTCCCTGGAAGTGTTCAAGGCCAGGTTGGATGAGGCTTTGAGCAACCTGGTCTGGTGGAAGGTGTCCCTGCTGCTGGCAGGGGGCTTGGAACTGGATGAGCTTTAAGGTCCTTCCCAACCCAAACCATTCTGTGATTCTAAGATTCTACAACAGTTTTAAATTGGCAAGATTTATTCCTAAGTGTGCAGAGAACAAGGACAGGGTTCCTCCACCATGGTTTCATCAAACTTAGTCATCATTCATCTTCCTGAAGATGATTTTACAGGTTAGAAAATTCAAACTTACTTTAAAGTGGTAAGACAAACCATTAGAAAAATGCCTGTGTGAGTTAAGATCCACCTTCAGGGGTCACCTGAGTATCCAGAGATGCCTATATTTTACTGAAATTTTATTGAACTTTGTTTGAAAATTTGTCTTGAGGTCGTGGAAGAAGGAAGTGAAACTTGAGCTAGCTTTTAGTGATTTTGAGGAGTGTGCTTATTTTGAGACTTTTCCAGCATATTCTTCAGAGAACTATAGACTCTTGAGGATAGATGCAAAATTAAGTGAAATTAAGAGAAAAAAAAAAACAAAACCAAAACCTGAGTGAGGAAGGAAACTGTCTTCCATCTCCACAATTAATTACTATTTTTAAATGGCTATTTAGGAGAGATAGAAGGACTTTTTAACTATAACAGTATTGACATAAATGAGCAGTTACCCTTTGGGCTCTGGACTTGCTGTCATTCACTTTTTTAAAAAACACCTATCAGGACCTGACTTTACAAAAAAACCCCTGAGATGGTCTCAAAGTGCCCCTTCTCAACATATTTTTTAAGACTTGGATGATGTTCAGGGATATGTTGCCTTTGTCTCACATACAAGTCATTGCTTGAATAAAATCATTTACTTGGGTTGTATATGGTATATGCTCATCACAATCATCCCACTGATTCTGGCATTTTTTTGGACAGAGATTCAGCAATATTTGATGGTAGACATTGTATTTTCATGTTTTCAGAAGTGCACAGTTATCCTCTGGGAAATGTAAAAGGATGAGAGCAGAACCTTTTACGAGATGGGAATTATTAAACCCATCACCCTGATATTGGACCATATTTTTGTTGGTGTAGTACTATGAACACATGGTTCAAGCCTTGGCTTTTTTGTTTTGTTTTGTTTTGTTTTGTTTTGTTTTGTTTTGTTTTGTTTTGTTTTGTTTTGTTTTCTCCACAATTCTTGTAAGATAGCCCATCTAGACGATGATTTCTGTGGTTGTGTTCACATTTCTGGTCTAAGTTGATACAAGCTTAGCTTGTGTTCACTGTTTTCTTTGCCAAATGTTTCCTTTTGCTCATGTGTCTTTCTTCACTCTTTCTTCCCCATCTTAACCAAGTATTTCCAGAGGATAACTACATTCTCCTATGATTTTGGAAGGTCAAATGTCCTTTTGAAGACATTCCTTTAGGACCTTAATACACTCATATTCCCTGGAGTCAGAAATTGAGGTGTGTGAGATAAATCAGCAGAGATGGTGAAGCACTTGCAGTGTTTCTGTATAATACATGCACAGCAGATCTCCTGGAAGCTGCAGTTTTTAAGATTCTGTGGTGGTGTAAGATTCACTATGGCAGGCTTGATGCTGTGTGTTGGCTCTGCAGAAAACAGAATTAGAATTAAATGTTTTATGAAACTCAGTGTCCTCAGATGACTGTGAGAGTACCTGAACCAGAGAGAAATGATATCACAGCGTGAAAGAAAAGCCACTTCTGCAAATGGTTTGGCATTTCAGGTTTGGATTTAAAGACAATAAACATGATGCTAAGGAATTTCAAGCCTTTACTTCTAAGGTTCAGAAAACCAGCAAGAGTATTTATTTTGCAGTGAAATAATGACATCTCAAGGCCTGTGTGCAGCTTTAACTAGCAAGGAACGTCCCAGAACTACGTTGACTCAGCAGTACCTGACCAGACTGCTGGATGAGCTGAGGAAATATCATTGCTTTCAGGAATTAAATGTAGAAGCTCTTTTAGCTTGTGTAAAGTCCTCTGTATCATTTGAAAAGGTACTTGGAGAAAAAGCAGGCTGATTTTTAATTTTAATGTTTTACTCATCTGTTTAAGTACATCTCTGGTTTGCTTTGTTAAATGTGAAGAGGCATCCCAAGTGAGTAATGTTTAAAAACAATCAAGTTCCTCTACTTACTCCAATGTCAGCTCAAGAAGGTGGATATCAATGCCTATGGTTTCATCTTTCTAGCATTAAAACAGTTTCAGCAGTTACTGAAAATATGTCACTGTATGTTGTCTTCTAAATGAGCAACCTCTTTATTGCATCCCCATCCACAGGATACACGTGGAAGTGATATTCAGGTCCTGTTATTCTGCAGGCTGATCCAGTTCTGATATCCAAACAGAGTATTTCTCCAAGTACAGAACAAATAAGAGTGAGATTCATGGAGGGCTTTTTGCATGTGTGTGGCTACTTTCTGCAGCTGTCCTTATTCTGTTATAACTGAAATGAGTCCCTATGGGAAATAGCTGCTGTTTTTTCACCATCCCTACTTTCAGAAGCAGAACCTCATGCCTTGGCTCAATAGGATTCATTCCAAAAACCCCCTCTTCTGCAGCAGCCCTGGCTCCATGCCCCCGTTATTACCCACTTTCTTCTTCTTTGTGTGCTCTCTCCCGTTATTGATGCTGCCAGGATCTCAGCCCCTGTAGTGTGGAAGATGCTGTTTGCTCCAGATTAGTGGGCAGAGATATTTGCTGACCCTGGGTGGCTTAAAAGAGGTGGAGAGATATGTCCTCACAGTCAAAAATCTTTTTCTCCCCTTCTATGTGTGCTCCATTGGCTCTTTCTCCTTTCCAGCCACCCTCTGCACAGCTGGCAGGGGACAATACTCAACATGCCTTTGTCACTGCTGTCACTGCCAGATTGAGAGGAGAAGGGATTAGAGCTGGAAAGAAAAATGGATTAAGATAAACTCTCATGAGGCCCTGAGGAATATCAAAGTGATGGTAAAGAAGAGCAGGGAGCAGTGCTACTGCGCTGTCAGCAACAGTGATTTTTTCCTCAGCTTTGAGTATTCCTGGCCCTTGTTCTTGTTGTGTGAAGGATATCAGGGAGATGTCTTCTCTTTTCTTGCTCTGCCTCTGCTGTGAGGCTGACCTTTACTCCTTCCAGCCCTATTTTCTCCCTGTCGAGGCCCTTCTGTTTCTCCTCTCTTATCTGCTCAGAGATTTCTAATCTGTAAAAGCCCTTTACCACCTCTGACTTTTTTGCTTAAAATCTCATCTCCACTCGTGTGTCTCTCTTATTTAGCTTGGGGTTTTATTAACTCCTGGCAAGAAGGATTGGCACCATCTTAAAGGATCTCTCTGCCTCTCATCTCCCTCTATATGTTTTAATGCCCTTTATTTTTTTCTGATTTCACCCCCTGCTGTACTTGAAAATTTCCAAAGTTTTCTCGCTTCAGGTTCTTTGACCCATCCACTTGGCCCACCCATTCCTGTCATGTTTCTTCTCCTCTTGTTTCCTCTTAAAACCTTCTCCATCCCATACTGATCCCTCTTCTGAGGTCCCTGTTGATCCCTCTGTGCTCTGCCCTTGGCATTCAGCACTGGTGTCCCACAGCCCATTTCTCTCCTGCTCACACTTATCATGCTCCTTTGTTTTGTTTCCAGCATCCTTGATCCCATTGCTTTATCTCAACACCTCAAATTCTTCCTTCTTTCCCAACAACTTCTTTAGTACCTTCTGGTCTGAATTTTAAATCTTTCTTCCCTACAAAAACTGTCTTATGGCTTTTTTTTTAAATTCCTTAATGAAGAATGGAGTTTATTTTATTTATTTTTATAAGTTTGAAGCAAAATGTAAGGTGTGGGAAGATGGCACTGCCTTGGCCACTGCATTTCTGCCCATTAACCCTGCCTTTGTTAACATAACTTTTCAGATTTCCACCACTATAATTTTTAAAACTTTCTGATGTAATTTATGCCTTTAACTTGGCTGCAGAAAGTTATATAAAAATGGATATTCCTGCTTTTTATTGTAACTAAAGAAAGGGTTCTGAGAAGAGTACCTGTCTATCTTTTCCCACATTATTTGTTGGTCAAATAAGAGATTTTAGTGTTTCATAGCAACTCTGCTTTTCTACATTTGAAATTACTCTTCCTAAGTATCTCATAACAACCTTCCAATTGTATTCAAGTGCACACAAAGATGTGGCATTAGGTTGAGGTTTTCAACTGTCTGGTATGTGTTTTCAACACAGTGTCTGGCACACATTTTCTGCTAATTTGAATGAAATTTGTCCAAGGTACTTTTGAACCTCTGAAGAATGAGATTTTCTGCTGCAGATGTGGGGCAGGGAGAGTTCAAAAGCCAAAGGGCAATGCTGGTTTATAATTCTGTGTTTACCACTCTCGCACCTCAGAACTGGTCACTAGCTCAGAAAAAGTGATTTCTAAAGTTCAAAGCTGAGTTACACCAAAATGATGGGCTTTTGGAAAAATGTTGTCTGTTGTATTTTAGTTTTCATGCTTAATGTTTTTGAAAACTAGATGCATATATTTGGGAGGTGTGTTTTGTGAACCATGTTCCTTTTTAAGGAGGTCATGGTTGCATCCTTTATTGTCCTACAGAAATTCAGATTGCCATGAATCCTGTCTGGGATGGGTTGCTCCTTTAGCAAGTCCTCAGGCAGCCCAAGGGTGTTCTTCACCAGAAAGGAATCACTGCCCTTTCTCTATTTTGTGATGGGGCAGTGGTACCACAGCTTCCTTCCCTACCCTTTTAATATAAATTGTTTACCATTAGTAAATCATACTGTCTTATATCAAGCCCTGCAATGCCTAGTAGAAAAGAGAGTGCTTAGGGGTGTGGAGACTTGGATTTTTACCACCTGCTTTGGGTGCTGTCAGCTACTGAGCTTCAGCACCACAAGGAGAGACCTACCAGAGGATTTGGGTAGATCAGCCCATCTGGAACCCCTTCTGCCCCAAACCATTCATAAATGCTAAATGTGCTGTATCTACTGCAGATCCAACCCTGAGGCTGAGGAGCACCATGAGGTCAGTCAAGTGACTCAGGCTTTCTGTCTGGCTCCAACATGTCATGAAGGTTTTCCTTCACCTACAGTAACTGAGAAGAGATCCAGAGCTAAGATTTGCAAATAATGAAATTAGAGGGGATGGCAGAACAACCTCTTTCCTGCTTGTGTATTATTTTATGCTGTGATATTGTGTTTATTTTTTCTAATTTATTTTTTTCCTGGGAAGGGAAGGAATGGGGAAAATCACTGGGTATAATTAGAATGGGAATTTAATCCATTGGTTTTGACCCATGCAGCTGAATTCATTCTCAGTGTAAACTACTGGAGCTGTACTTCACTGCTTCTGGTGTAAGCAGAGCCTTTCACATAGATTACTGCTTTGTAGTCACTGTTGGGATGTCTATTATCTGGTATCTTTTATTGCTTTTGAAAAACTTAATAAACCCACCACAGGAGAGCTGCACTGTGAATCTTTAAATATATTTTCCCCCTATATTTTCCTTTTTCTTTTTTTTTTTTTTAAGCCTGTTCCACAGGATCTGGTATTACTGCAATGCTAGCACAGTTGTGATGCTAACATCTGCCTCTTAAATGGAGGAACATCGTGTGCAAACCTGACAGCAAAGGGATTGGAAATCTTTAGGAACTGATGAATAGCTTTATGAAAACATCTTTCCAGATGAAATGAAAAAGGAAATTCTGCATGCACACCTTGTGTAGTCAGATGGATGTGGACAAGTATTTAGTCTCTTCCTTGTAGGGCACTCACATTGAGTGACTGTGGCACATTCCAATAATCAAAATGCTATAATTGTTTGGTCCAGAAAGGCTGCACTCAGGTGGTGTATGAGCAGGCACAGCTTGTCTGTCATTGCTTGGTAAGCTCGTGGTTGACTTTTGCAGGGAGAAAGCTGAGAGTTTAGAAGTGCAAGGCAAGCTCAATCACATTTCTAAACTGGAAATCTCCATTTTAAACCTGCTTGTGGTCTGGCTGAGATGCTGGTTTTGTTTACTCCTTCTGGATGTGAAGCCAAAAGGTGAAGCATGTTTTTGTTCAGGCATTACTGGACCTGAGCTGGCACCGTGCGCTGGCAGCACAGAGCCAATAACCGTGTCCTGGGCTGCACCCAGAGCAGCGTGGGCAGCAGGGACAGGGAGGGGATTCTGCCCCTCTGCTCCGCTCTCCTGAGACCCCCCCTGCAGTGCTGCCTCCAGTGCTGGGGCCACCAACAGCACAAGGACATGGAGCTACTGGAGCCAGTCCAGAGGAGGCCACCAGGATGATGTGAGGGCTGGAGCAGCTCTGCTGTGAGGACAGACTGGGAGAGTTGGGGCTGTTCAGCCTGGAGAAGAGAAGGCTCCAGGGAGACCTTCTAGTGGCCTCTCAGTACCTGAAGGTGGCCTACAAGAAAGATGGGGAGAGACTTTTTAACAAGGCCCATAGCTACAGGACAAGGGGTGATGGTTTTAAACTAAAAGAGGGGAAATTTAGACTAGATATAAGGAAGAAGTTTTTTTTACAATGAAGGTGGTGAAACTCTGGCCCAGATTGTTCTGAGAGGTGGTAGATGCCCCATCCCTGGAAACATTCAAGGTCAGGTTGGACAGGGCTCTGAGCAACCTGATCTGGTTGAAGATGTCCCTGCTCACTGTAGAGGGGTTGGACTGGATGGCCTTGAAAGGTCCCTTCCAACCCAACCACTCTATGTTTCTATACTGGCCATTATAGTTTTCTGAGTTGAAAAGGCTTATCTAACCACTGCTCTCAGTAGCTATCAGTAGCTTCTGGCAGGAGGACAAGTGTGGCTCTGCATTGGCTGGAAGGGGACCTCTGCTATCACATGCAGGCGTGTGGCATGTGGAGTGTGCCTAGGTAAGGTAGGAGGAGAGGATGGAGCATCTCTTGATATGCAAAACCTTCTCTTCCCTCTAGCCTCTGCTCTCTGACAGTGCTCAGAGGCTCCTTCAGCAATGGTGTTGCCATAGGTCCATTTTGTCTGTAACACATATGTTTGTGCAACATACCAGGGAACAGGTCTTGTACAACTTCTAAGAGTGTGATGGAGAATTGTCTGGAAATAAAAGCTTAGCTTTCTTAGCTTGGTATAATTGGCTTGGGACTTGCTGTGTTAATGTCACATTTACAATTAACTCCTGCAGACTAAGGCAGGAGATGAAAAAGTTGTCTTATAATCCTCTTGGTGCACATACCTCCAGTACTGGGGGCAGTTTTGGGGACCACAGGATTAAAAGGATCTAAAGCTCCTGAAGAGTGTCCAGAGGAGGGACACAACACTGGTGAAGGGTTTAGAGGGGAAGGTGTGTGAGGAGAGGCTGAAGTCACTTGGTTTGTTCAGCCTGGAGAGGAGGAGACTGAGAGGAGATCTCCTGGCGGTCTGGAACTTCCTCCCAAGGGGAAGAGGAGGGGCAGGCGCTGAGCTCTTCTCTCTGGCCACCAACGCCAGGAGCAGAGGCCATGGCAGGAAGATGTGGCAAGGGAGGGTGAGGTTGGCCATGAGGAAAAGGTTCTTGAGGCAGAGGGTGGTGGAGCACTGGAACAGGCTCCCCAGGGAGGTGCTCATGGCCCCAAGCCTGACAAGATTCCAGCAGCATTTGGCCAAGGCCCTCAGGGACATGGTGTGAATGTTGGGCTTGTCCTGTGCAGGGACCAGAGTTGGACTTGATGGTCCTTGTGGGTCTCTTCCAACTCACAACATTCTGTGATACTATGATCCATATTTCAACATGTCCTAATATTGGCTTGGTGTTACTTTGCTTTGGAGATTACAGAGTTAATGAATCATTTGCAGTTGTGGTAGGATAGCTGGAGTCCTTTTTGTACCTCTCTCATTAAACAGTGCACTCAGGCATGCCCTTGTTTGGACTTTTGTATGAGGAAGATGAGTGTAGAAGATGGGCAGTGTGGAGAGGCAGCAGGCCAGGTGTGGGCTTGCTTTTGCATATTCCTACATCCCAGGAGAAAAGTGCTTCCCTCATAAATTACCAGTGGCAAAATGCCACCAGTTTGTTTATTTGCTGTGTAAAGGAGGATGAGAGGGCAAGTGAGTTAAGTGTGTAGCGTGAAGGGGGTGACTTCCCAGTGTAGTTGGCGTAGGCATTCTGTTCTTTGTTGTGCCACAAGAAAATTGTGATAAAAAAATTGTGATTTGCCAACAGCAAAACAAAAGTGGTGAGGATCTGCCATGTGGAATGCACCTCAGAAACTTTTCCCCAAGCACCACACAGGCCTTGATGAATCTTCAGATGGTACAAAGCCTTCATCTTGCACCTAAGACTTCTCTGAAGAAGAACACGAAGTACTGCAGCTTGGCTACAAACATGGCAAACACTTTGCAGATGCCAAAGATTAAACTGACTCATACAGTTATTTCACAGACCATGAATTTTTTAGGAAACAAAAGGCAGAAAAATGAATAGTCAGCATAGTGTAAGAAAATTAAATCCTTTTATTTCAGCTTCCTTGAATAACATCTTTGTGGCAAAGAACAAGTCAAGCACTTTGCAGGCAAGGAACATAACAAGGAAGTGTAACAGGAGTTAAGAAGAAATATTTTTACTTTTAAAGTTATCATCTTTGGATCTGGAAGTCATAGAGAGTTGAAAAATGTCCACCCCATGGCAGCATTTTTACAAATGCTCTTCTCAGACTAGAAAGGTACTTTTAAACCATTTAAAAAAGAAGTCCCAGAAATCAAGCAACATAACTCCCACTTTCTGTTATAACCTGGGGTTGTAATTCTACTCTCTTATTAAAAATTTAATGTTGCAAGATAATTTGAGTTCTTAATAAAAGTATTTTAAAATTAAAAAATAATTTGATTTTCTGTACTCCAGGCTATAATTTGATGTCCCAGGTTCTAGAAAATGTTTTCAGATTACCTTTTATCTGATGAATAGAAAGATAAAGCCAGAGATGGAGGAAATACTGTAAGTAATACATCAAGGGATTCAAAACAGGTGTTTTAATTGTCTGCCTAATTTTGGATGGTGTCCCAGAATTATGTGACATAAATTGTTTTAGCTGCCAATACTTCTTTGAGGTATGGAATGGTTATAGCAATGATATTCAAAGGAAAGATGTAGAAGAGGAAATGTGACTCTAATTTATATTTACTATGAAAAAAAAGGATATTTGCCTTGCCTTCGGGTGACTAAAAAGAGGAGAACACACTTCACTGTGGTGAAGTCTCAGTCCTTTACTTGACTGCCTTCTGGCTCCAGTGAGCAAGCCATGCTTTAAGGGCCTGGATATAACATATGGCTCTTCCCATGCATCCTGCATCAATATCACCACCACTTCCAGCTGAGATTTTGGGTTGATTCTTCAAGTCTTGCTGTCTGTACCTAATTTTCTAAGCAGGCTTTTTATAGAATCATTGTGAGTTGGAAGGGACCCACAAATCCAACTCTTGATCATCGAGCCCAACTTTTCTCCATTAGTATTACAGTTGGTGGGCACCTGGCATGCACAAGAGAAAAGAGACATTGTCTAATATGAATGGGTCCAGCCAATATTGCAAACACAGTGTCATGTGAGCTAAGAAATAAAATATAAAGTCAACTTAACCCAAATGAAGCTCGTGTATAAAGATTTATTTTTGGTTTTGTTTCCCAATTTATTTTAACTATTGTCTAACGATGCTTATTTGGGTTAATTCTTTTAGAGGTGGGGTATGATGGTAGTGATTAACAATAGCAGAAAAAAAGATAGTAATGTCTGCTTTTGCAATGCTTTCTTATCCATGTAATGCAAAGAATCTGTCAAGCATGTACATATATTTGTACTCACTGTACAGATTATAATTGTGTCACTGATAGGAGTGGAAGGACTTAGGGTCACTTAAAGAATCACTGTCACAGATATTAGAAAAAGAGATTTTTAATATTAATTTGTAAAAGTGTAATTTAACAGAGTTTGATGGAAAGGTTCAGTACATTACTTACTACATGCAAAAGGTACACAGAGAAAAATCAAAATAGAATTGGGTTAAAAGGCTTTACAAATGGATTGGGATAAATTATTTATATGGGGACCAGGGGAATGATTTACATGTAGATCAGGGCAAATTGAGCCAGAATCAGACTGGAGTGATTGATACAGGGATTAGGGAAAGAAGCTAAGGGAGACCCTCCCATTGAGTCACAAGGTTCAGACTAGACTGTCTTGCTTTATAAACTCCTTGTGAGAGAGGATTCTAGGTGTAGCTGCATCCAGACTTAGTCCCAGACCCAGTCAACGGTTTATGACTAAAGGGATTAGGTGTAGGGGCTTCAGTGTAGTGCTTTAACATGGGACTATGTGTTTTGTGTGACTTTGGGGTAGCAGCAATTTAAGGTTAATTTACACTATTATAGTAAATCCCAAACTTAATCAGTCAATAATCAACACAACAACTTAAAGACTTAACAGAGTTTCCTGAGTTATATCACAATCATACACACAGATATAGATGTAAAGTATGACCTATTACTAAGATATTTCTTTTACCACAGATTATAATAAATTTTTGGGACCCAGATGATTCTAGGAATGTTACAAAACTGAACTATAGTGAATTACTCTCTCTTACCCTTTGCTGGCTTATGTCATCAGAGGTCTCTATTCCCCTCATCAGCTTGTGTCAGACAGTTATTTCCTGTGGTCTGGCATCTGAGGGTAAAAATCTACCCTAAAGGTACCCCAAATCAAGGTGTGAATATGGGCAGCAGCCTGCTGTGATCCCAGAGAGCTCTGAAGGGCCTCACTTAGAATTAGTATTTATAGGTTGCAGGATGATTGACTTTGGTCAGTGTTTTTATTGAGGCCATTGTTCTTGTTAGGTAAGTTTGGTAACTTTCAGAGTAGGCTGCAATCCAGGCAGGAGGGGTCTTGGGTACATTCCCCAGGGAACAGGAGTTCCAGGTGCTGTTAGGGAGTGCCTTATTGCCCCAACTCATTGTATTTGTACCCATGACAAGAAGGTACCAGGTTGTTTTGACTGACTACTTCAGCAAACAAGACCAGAGGGTGCCAGGCTGTCCCGGCCCACTGTGCTTGATTGAAAGAAGAAAGGCTGGTGGTGATAGAAAAATATGGCCAAGGGTGGGGGGTCTGGACCACCACAATTAGTGAAGGGTTGTAACTGTTGGCTCAAGTCAACTTGATTTCATTTGTGTAGCAATATTTATATTTTTTAGTTGAGGGACTGCCATTAATTTTAAAGTTTGGCTGGAAACTGTTATTTGCAAATTTGCCTGGGAGAAAGAAAGAGGTGATGGAAGGGTTTGTAAATGCAGAGGATGGTAGTGAGTCTGATCAGCTCCAAAAAGTGTGAGCTAGGAGGAAAACCAGAAGGAAACAAGGATTAGATTTCTTTAATGAAGAATTGACTGACAGGAAGCTGATAATGTTCTTTAAATGTGTCAAAAAGCTTGGAAAAAAGAGGAATAAAATCTCTCTCTTTTTTTTTTTTTTTTTCTCTTGTAAATTAGAAGGGAATTATGAGTTCACATTACAAAAAACACTATTGAGATGAAATATCATTAAAACCTAATGAACACTAAGAAGAGTTGAACACTAGAATCTGAATTTTGTCTTGGGAAGTGCTGAAATATCAACCATTAATTGTTTTTAAGAGTAAGCAAGGAAAACTTGTATCAGGAAAGATATAGATGAGTCAGCTCTGCCTTCAGACAGCACTATGGCCCAGGGGATATCCTTACAGCACTCATTTTAGAACTTATACCTATGAAGAACCCCTTATATAAGTAAATTCAGACCTGTTTTAGGAATCAAACAACTTTTTGACAATTTGGGTAATATATGCATAGTTTTAGAGAAACTGAAGACATACTGATTGAGTAAATGAGTCTAAAGTCCTGATCACTTTGAAATTAATCCTATATTAATCATACAATGTAATTTTACCCCTGGGGTGTAGTGGGGTTTTGCAAACCTTTCAGGGCTTGCCTTTGTAATTTATGGTGTCATCAGAATCTGTCCACAAAAATGCAACCTCTATTCATATTCAGTTTTACAGAGTATAAAATCTGCTGGCAATTTGAAAAGATGGGTGTGAAAAGCATCAGCAATATCATGACCCCTTAGTGTAGCTCTGCCATTGTGATCTGAGCTGCCCTGCTAAGTTGATAATGAGATATTTGGGTTGTGGTTAACTGCAGAATAGTGTTATTGCAAACAGACTGATTTTTCCTCCATCATTGCCCAAAACAAAAGTGCTAGTGGGGCTGCTGAAGGGCAGACACACAACTTTAGGCAGAAAGGTGAAAGGAGCATGTGCTTTCTACAATAGCCTGTTTATTTTGGGAGACATTGCTGTTGACTGAAACAAATGTGCTCCTACCACAGAAATATGTTTGTGGATTTTTTTAAAGTATGGTTGGTGAAGGAGGACAGTTGGGGAATTGTGTCCTTCCTTCTCTGATCCTTAAGGAATCACAGCCGAGTGAGTGTCCAGGAGCACAGTCCTTGTTTTTCTGAGAAGTGGTACATCTGTAACATTAAAATTGCAGTCTATTTTGCATGGTGGTGGAGCCCATGCCACAACCTGACCTGTTGGTTCAAGACAGCTCTTCTTTGTAACCCACCGAGCACCCTTTCATGTGGGGAAGTCTGACAGGTTCCCCCTTCTTCCCACTCTGCAGACATCATAATTTCTCCCACAGCAAGTTCGAGGACAACAGAAGCACAGTGCACAGGATGGAGGAAGTTCATCTTAATGCCTTGAGCAGAGCATCTGAGGAAAGGCTGCCTTTATGAGGGAGTTCCTTCACTCTCCCCCCTCCCCACCCCTGTTTCTCACTGGAGATTCATTATTATACATATAGAAAGGGTTACTCATGCCCAAGTGACATCAATCATAGAATCATAGATTTGTTTGGTCGGAAAAGACCTTTGAGATCATCAAGTCCAACCGTATCTGTCTGCTACTAATACTGTCCTGAGCACCTCATCTACCTGTCTGTTAAACACCTCCAGGGATGGGGACTCAATCACCTCCCTGGACAGCCCATTCCAGTGCCTGAGAACCCTTTCAGTGAAGAAAATTTTCCTGATATCCTATCTGAACCTCCCCTGGTCCAATTTGAGGCCATTTCCTCTTGTTCTTTCAAGAGTTACTTGTGAGAAAAGACACACACCTGCCTCACTACAACCTCCTGTCAGGTAGTTGTAGAGGGTGAGAAGGTCTCCCCTCAGCCTCCTCTTCTCCAGACTAAACAACCCCAGTTCTGTCAGCTGCTCCGCATAAGGCTTTTGTGATCCAGTGTGCATGATGCCTGACTGTAAATTATGACATTATGAACATTAGAGTGAAGATAGGAACAATAATAAAGCTCATGGCATGACACCAGTAAGCTGAGAGCCTCCACTAGACTTGTTAGATTTGATTCCATCATGAAAAGAGGGCTTATTCCCACCCTAGTTTGAGGCCCATACATCACCAGGGCTGTCAGGAGTTTCTGTAGGACCAGCTGATGAGAGAATCAGCTGCCTGGTGGCTTTGGGATGTGGGGCTGGGGTAGGAGTTGCTGGGGCACAGGAACTGCAAGCATCCTCCTGCAGATGGGCATCCTGGTGAGATGTCCCACCGGTACCCTCTGTAAGTCAAAACCAGAAGTAAACTGCTGTCACCGAGATGAAAGGCTCCTTCCCTTTGATCTCTCCACTATGGAATTACTTCAGTGCCACACTGTATTTTATGTCAATACCTATTTTATTTTTCAAAATTGAAAAAAATATAAAGTACATTGTTCCCTGAATTCCTGATGCTGGGGGTAACCTAGCAACTCCCAATGCTGTGGAGCATTCAACGCCGTGCTGTCCTGCTGCACATTCATCCTAAAAAGCCAGTGGTGCAGCATTTCACTTGCAGATGATTTAGCTAAACTCATGTTTCTTGTCTCCCTTTAATTTCAGCAATGTTAAAACTCCCTCCCTCCCCACGCCTTTGCCATATCCCCATTCTCACCATATCCTTGGAAAAAAAGAAAAAAAAAAGTGATCACTAATGGTTTTATTCTCCTTTTGGGCATTCCTAATTGTCCAAGGGCTCTCAATATTCACTGGAGCTGAATAGCTGAAGCTATTTGCATGGTCTTTGTAGCCTACATCACCCTGCAAACTGATAATCACTGGAAATGTGAGAATATATTCAGAAGCACATTTTCACATCATGCAAAACTTGCAAGTTCAAAATGTACCCGTGGAAACAACCTTTTGGAAAAAGCCTTTAATGCAGGGATTGCTCTCAAGGGTCAGGTGGTAGAATCACAGTGATTCAAACCCTTCCTTTTGCCATCCTGGTGAACGGCCTTTCTCTGAGGGTGTGAGATGTCCCCAGAGTCCTCTGCCTTGCCTGATACCATACAGGTATCATTTTGGTGCCTTAAAGACAATGGGAGCTGGTGTGTGGGTCACCAAGGCTGTGCCCAGTGGTGGGTGTGTGCTTTGAAAGCCTGTGTTTACCTGGCACTGATGAAACAGTCTTGCTGGGGTTGCACTTTGAGGTCACAGAATGAGGATTAAAGAAAATGAACTTGGTGAAAGCTGCTTCAGCTTTTTCTGACAAGCAGGTCAGGTAAGCTAGGGACATGGCACCATATGAAGGGCAGTAGATGCTGGGTTTTTGATACAAATTGGTGAGTTTTTGGATGATAAGAATGAGTCAAATCACCATTCAGACCTAGAATGATGGGCTTGTAAGCCACGTGTGAAGAGTACTGACTGAATAACCTTCTAACAAGTGATAGAACAACAGGAAATGGCCTCAGGTTGTGCCAGGGGAGGTTTAGGTTGGATAGTAGGAAAAATTTCTTCACTGCAAAGACTGTCAAGCATTGAAACAGGCTGCCCAGGGAAGTGGAGGAGTCATCACCCCTGGAGGGATTTAAAAGATGTGTAGATGTGGTGCTGAAGGACATGGTTTAGAGGTGGACTTGGCAGTATTAACTTTACAGTTGAACTCGATAATCTTAAAATCTTCTCCAATCTATTCTAGATTCTGTGGTTCTGTACATCTCTGGGAAGGGGGCAAGTAGCATTTTGCATGTGTATGTCCCAAGACTTTCCAGTGACACAGATACTGAGACATTTTTCCAAGGGCCTACAGTGGTAGAACAAGGGGAAATGGCTTTAAACTGGAATAGGACAGATTTAGATGAGATATTAGAAGAAATTCTTTGGTGTGACGGTGGTGAGACCCTGGCCCAGGTTGGCCAGAGAAGCTGTGGCTGCTCCCCCCTGGCAGTGTTCCAGGACAGGTTGGATGAGACTTTGAGCAACCTGGTCTAGTGGAAGGTGTCCCTGCTGCTGGCAGGGGGGTTGGAACTGGATGATCTTTAAGGTCCCTTCCAACCCAAACCATCTGTGATTCTGTGATTTCTCTCACCCAAAAAAAGTTCTCTGAATGGTACTGGTGAGGCTATGTTGGCTGGAGCCCAGAGTACTGGGGATGATCTGGTATCTCCATGTTATCTGAAGAGTCTTATACAGGGATGTCAGCTAAGACAAATTTATGAAACATGGTGAAGCAATCCTGTCAAAGGGATGTCTAATACATTTTATTTTATTTTGTATTGAACAAACTATACATGTGACCCTGTTCTTTATTTTTTTTTAAATTCAGTGGCATTCAGAGTTGTTTTTGGTTTTGTTTTTGGTTCTGGTTTTTTGTTTTTGTTTTTTGTTTTTGTTTTTTGTTTTTGTTTTAACTGCATTTCATTGTTGATATACCTTTCTAGATGTTAATATTCTACAAGAAAAGAAAACATTTTCCTCTCCAGTGACATTTGTTGCCATTCCCAGAGGTCTCTCTTTTCAGGTTCACATCAGTACTGTGATACTGTATTCACTGTCTTAACCATACAGAATAAATCTGTTTACTAATATGGAGGTAAAACACAGCTGACCCAGATTCCTTACTTACTTTGGTCTAACAGCATGAAAAGGATCTTAAATTGTGAATAAGCAAATTACATTTACATCCTTTTTACACAGGCAAAATTAGCTAAGACTTTATTTGAAAGAATCAGCATAAATAGCTCTTTTTTCCCCTCATCTCATGCTCACTATTAAAATGTCACGAGTTTTACAAACTTTATTCTAAAAGCTTGTGCACATTTGGTTAATAAAAGTTCAATAAATCATCATCTCCCAGCATGATTTCTCAATGACTGTGATTTGTGCTGAATAACAAATGACCTGTTTCATTAAAGTCTCTTGTCACTGACTAGCTAAGAGGATGGAAAATATTATTGCTAAAGCAGCATACCATGGTGATACTAGGAGGGCAACAACACTGAAAAGCATGAATACAATGTACAGTCTGCCTGGTAAATGGCCAAAGGCCAGCTTTAGTCCTGAAATCAACCACATTTGGAAGGAAAAAGAAGAAAAGAACTCAGCTTTGCAAGATCCTGAGTATTTTAGGAGGCAAGGGTTCCTGTGCTGATCCTTTCAGGCTGAGTGTGTGTTTTGGGGGTTTTTCACTTTTTTCTGTCCTACTTTAGATGAGAAAATGGTAGAAACTCATGCAGGTTCTGGTGGAGGAAAGCTGCATGTGGATTGAGTCTGCAGTAAATAATACTGTACATATCAAGGCAGGTGAATTCTGACAGGTAAGGAAAAAATTGCTGCTGCAGTTCAGGCACCTGAATGAGGTATGACTCAAAGAAATTTAGCTGTAGTGAGCTGGGTTTTCATCTGTTCAGCCAACAGTGCCTGAGCATTGCTGGCCAATGTACTGAAATGCAGGATAAACTCTGTCCACTGCGTTGGATGGGGCAGTGATGCCCCTGTGAGGAGATCTGCAAACACCTTGCTACACAAACCTCCTTCTCCCAACAAGGTCCTTATCAGGGAGAGGATTTCCATTGCCAGAGACAAATAACTTCCAATACTTGCACAAAACATTCAATTTCTTGCCTCTCATTACCACTGAATGTCTGTTTCCCTGCAGTTTGTAAAAGGCTTTGTAAGTAACTCTCTAACATTTTATTTCTCATTAAACATTACTGTAAGAGGAGAGGAAACCACTTCTTGAAAAGGCAAATTTAAAAGCAGGGCCTGATGTTTCTTTGAACTTTTTTTTTTTTTTTTTTTTTTTTGCCACTCAGCAATATACAATAAAAACCACCATAAGGACAGAAGCGGTGAGGACCTATTTTCAAAATCTCTGTTAGGAAAAGAGTGCTGAGTGCATGGCAGGTAGGCATAATTTTTTTCAAACTATTAATGTGTTTGCGATGAGGACGGTAACCTGTCTGTGTTTGTGTGCTTCCAAATTTGGATAGTGAGTTCTCTGATTCTGGGTAATGAACCCTTTTGCAGGGCTGAGACTGGTTACCTTGTACCCCACGATTTTTACAGTAAAAAGCAAGGAGGGATATGAAGACTTTATTTTGCAAGATGATTGCTTTTCCTCTGTGGTGGTTTCACTTGGCTAGCACTTAGCTAGCAGTCAACACAGACACTCTTTCACTCCAACACCAAGGGGATAGGGGAGAGAATTGGGGGGTAAACATAAGGAGACTCATACGTTAAGAACAATTTTAATTGTTAAAATAAAATAAAACTGAAAATAATAATAATATTAAAATAGTAATGATAACAATAATAGTAATAAAATATGCCAACGAGTGACATCCACTTGACGACCCAGCCCGGCCTGTTCCCAGAGAACGATCCCGGAGCAGCGACAATCCTGAACTGAAACCGCAATCCCGGGAGAGCCAGAGCCCGAGAGAGAGCCAGAGAGAGCCAGAGAGGAAGAGCCCCTCATGGATCTCCTGCCCATGGGGGACAGGAGATGGAACAGCCCCTTGGCAGAGCCCCATGCCCATGGAGCTGATCCATGGCAATGTTCCTCACCCCTGAGATCTTGCGCTTGCAGACGGACAAACACAAAGTCCTTCAGTGCCAGTGACAAATGCCAACACTGGTGTGTTATTAATGTTTTTCTCATGACAAATCCCAGCTGAACCCAAACCCCAGCGTTGCTCTGGCTGCTGAACAGAAACCAGCTCTGGCCCAACCACAAACCAGGACATCTCCTGTTAGGTTCAGGTATGAGTCATGATGATCAATTTACTTACAAGCTCCAGTCACAATTAGTGAAGTTTGTTGTACCTGGGCATGAATCCTCTACCCTTCAGAAAGCCATAACCAGCTCAGCAGCAGGTTACTCAACCACAGGAGCCGTGGTGATGCTGTTACCCATTGTCACATCCCCATTCCCAGATCAGACCCGAGATTTCCCCCTTGGTCCCTATGGGGAGGGCTCGAGTGTTGCCCACGGTCTCGTTACTACCCCCACATCGCAGCTTTGCTCTGCAGGGACAGCATGGGCACAAGCCCCATCTTCAAGAAAGGACAGATAAATATAATTTCTGTAGATATGTTTTACAATTTTGGAAATGCATACTCAATCTGACATCATAAAAGTGCTGTGGGAGGTGGAACACACAGGCACTCTTCAACTGGAAAGAAAGAATATGCTTGGATTTTTAACAAATCTGATTATTTTTTTGCCTACGCAAGGACTGGGTGGTACGTTACATGGAAAATAACACATGGTGCCGTTTCCTTTGAAATTTGGCTGATCTGAAACATTCTACACACCAGAAAGAGAGGTATTGAAAAATTCCCAAGCTCTTCAGTATCCCTGCAAAACTGCAGGAATATCTTTCATCTTCCTTTGAAACTAGGGAAAATTATAAAGACAAATACCCACATGTTTATTGAAAAGTTGATATCTAAAAAATTTTGCAGGTGGATATGCTAGATCAGCTTCTGACACTTGAATCTTGGGTATCAGATGATGGGTCTATTATTTCATAACTCACAGCTGTATTTTTCTTAACTTTCACAGCATTTTACAACATGAAGCAGAATTGTCTGGTTGCCAGACTTTATGTAAACCTCACATCAGAATATTGCTATTTATCATAGTTCATCTTAACATACAGATCTTAGTGAATACTAAGAAAAAGCATATTTTTTTAAATTTGTGACTTACCAAAAATGGAATAGTTCTTCTCCTTGAGAAGAAAACATAAGCAAAAAAAGAAATAGTGATATAGCTGTTTGCATCAGTCACAAAATGATTAATGCTGTCACTCTGAAACACATATAACCTCCCATTTTTCTGTGTATGTTTTAGAAGAATATCTAATGGAAAACATTTGTGCAATGAAGATCTCAAAACCTGTACAGTTAGTGAGGAATTATACAGTACACAGTTGCAACAAAATTCCTGTTAATTATATTACTATCTAGATTACCTTTTCAGAACATGTGACTCATAGTTCTTATGTACACCTTTCCCTAAGAAACACACAACATTTCTTTGTCTACTGCTCTGTATCTTCTGAATTATCTCTCCATAATAGGTAAAAAACACAAATGTAAAACCCCCATTGAGATTTCTGGATTATTTCATACCACTTAAAATCCCTTTGCTTTGTTTTTTTGTTGTTGTTGTGGTTTCTTTAGATCATTTCCCAGGCTACTAACAGTGAAGCCACCTGTTCCCTAAATTAAAGAGAGGCACTGCAACATGTATGGGTAAGTTTAGTGGGTATAACACCAACATTGCCTCGCAGCACGCACATCTCTGTCATGATGCAGGCTCTGGATGATGTCCATTTCACATGTGGTTGACCTCTGTGCAATCCATACAGTGCTATACAGGATTCCTGTGTATTACTTGGAAATACTTATATAAGACATGGAATGCACAGGGCAGCAGAACACCAGCCTTCCCCAGTAATACAGTTAAGATTTCATCCTGAGAAGGCAGGATTCCAGCCTGGGAGGGCTAAGATGTGACAGATTCACTTCAAAACCATGCATCTTTACATGGGGTTTTTATATCAAGTTTTAGCACCTAATTTTATAGGAAGTAATCCCAAAATAACCCTTGCTTTAATTTCCTTTCATTCCTACTTACCCATCTCTACCTGTTTCTTCAATTCCTAAAAATATACATAATTTTAATAGGTTAGTCTGTCTTTCTGCTTTAAGTATATCTTCTATTCTTTCACATATTTTATTTATGAACACCCTTCTGATTTCTTTCTTTTCAATGATTTCTCATGGTCTGGTATTTAGCTATGTGCACCTATATTTACTCCTATATCACCCACTTCCTCTCAGGTTCTTTCTGAGTTTTTAATTCTCTTTGGTTTTCAAACTCTTTCTGAGAGAGACGGTTGTGCCACCTTTTCAATTTTTTTTCCTTGCTTTTTAAAGCATCTCCTCTTTCTCCTCATTTACACTCCCTTTATATTACTTTAACTTATTGTTTGTACCTCTCTAGATCCCTTTCTTTTTCTTCCTCGCCTCTACAGCTTTCTGTATTCCAAGTTTTTCACATTCCTTTTGTTCTTGTCACACATTCTCCATTTTGAGACAAAGTTGTAGCTGAGGAATGAAGGTATCTCAAAACATCTGCAAACAACACTTTATTCAACTTTCTGAAAGAGCCAGTTCCTAAAGGATACAAATATTTCTGGTGTACCTTTTGTACTAATACTAGTACTAACTGCTGGTGCTACGTACAAAATATTTATTTTCACTGCACAAGTGAAGCTCAGCTCCTTGTATAATTGTATTTACTGTCTTCCCCACCCCTTGCAGTTTTAATAAAGATTTATGTCTTTCCATTGTCCAAATAAGTAGTTGTTTGAATGTCATTTTTCCTCTCTGCCCACATTGCCTGCTTCATCTTTGCAAACTTTTATGTACTGACAATCAAGTTTTCACATGCATGTGTTGTCCTACACAGTAGTAATTTCAACAAGCTGAGCAGGACTGGAACAATTAGTGCAGTATCTTTTTTTTCCCCCCCAGCATAAATATTAGGCTTTTCTCCTTTTAGTTCCAGCATGTTTCATAGATGCAGCACTGGACTTTCCAGTTATACAATATTATTCTCTTGATTCTGACTTTTTTATCTTGTCCTTAGTGAGAAAAAGTCTTCCCTGACAGCAGCTATGCAGCCCCATTGAATGTAGTGCTGTGCTCCAATAAAGCTGCTTGGCTGTAAAGGAGAACAAGACCCAGCTCAGAATTATTATTATGCATTATTTTTCTTCTGTCTTGTGTTATATATCCCTTTTCTGCTTCATGTCTTACTGGTCCTTCCCAAGCCATCCTGTACCTCCATCGCTCTCTGCCCCATTTTGTGATGTTTCCTCCAAATTGAGGACAGACTGTTATCACTCCTGCAGAATTCTTCAGAATGAAACAGAACAAACCCAAATGAAAAATACACAGCTTGCATCAACCTTACCTGCTTTCATGGCTACCAAGGGTACAGATATATTTCTGCAACAGTCCTGGACTAGATGGAGTAGGTAGGCTTGATGAGACAAGGAGGCTTCATCCATAGGTTCTCCTTACACACAGAATGAGACAGATACAGGTTGATACAGAGGCTCAGGTTCCCTTTACACACAACCTAGTTTAAACCTAAACTAGCTATAAGGGCCGATAAAAAGACATCACTTCTCTGCAGGTCCACTTCCCAAGAAGGATGCTTAAGATAAGTGAAATCTGTTGTCTGATGGAGGAACTTGTGCCCCATAGCTTCTGGAAAGCATGTTTAGATGTAGACTTTTAGACATCGGAATTTAGGTAAATCTTACTACAGTGGCTAACTTTAAACAGATCACCTTCCAGACAGTGGATCATTCTAACATGTACACATACTTAAGGTATGGCTGCTCTATTTTTTCCTGTTACTGAATAACTGTGTTTTGCATAGCACAAGAACCCTTCATCTCCTCATCTCTGAGCCAACTCTTGGTGTGCTGCTATGGGGTTTTATGTTCAGACATACAGAAGTGGAAAAGAGCTAAGAACAAGCCATCCTCTCCCAGCTCCCTTTTTCTTCTTTCTACCAAGAAAGGTGACCTCAGCCTCAAACAAGCCTTGCAGATCTCTCTGTTCCCCAGGTAGGCATTCACAACCCGGGCTGGCTTGTGTGTGCTTAGAAGGAGCTTTTCAGGGCAATAATACTGTAATCCTGTGCCTCTCTCCTATTGCCCAAGCCCAACATCTTCATTCCTCCACTCAATCATTTTATCCACCAGGGATTTGGGGAAATAAAACACATGGCTGCAGGGTTGTGTGTTTATTGAATGGCTGTTCATATTGGGGAATGGTGTATGCCTCTCCATCACACAGGATTTGCATTAAGATCAATAACATAAAATAGTAAATTGCACTAATCTGAGTGTTGCCATTGAAGCAACTGTCAATTTGCTTAAAACTTTTAACTCTTCATACTTAAACAAACAATACACAATTGCACTATAAAAAAAGTTTACTCCAGAGGTACAGATATACAGAAAAATATATTACTATCTAGATTGTAGTTATCAGATTTTACAATACTTTTCCAGTCATTTCAGCATAGGAATATGCTGTCTGAAACAGTGTAATATGGAAGTAACCAATGTTGAAATGGAAATATGTGTATTGAAGATGAAATGTCAAGACTGTATACAGTGGATGTACTGTATCCAATGGATGGACTGTATACATCCATCTGGGTTTTTGTGCTCAAGTATTGGTCAGTGATTGGAGCTGGTCAAAATCAAAACTCATCCTTAAAAAAAAAAAAGTTATTTTATATTTAAAAGATATATTTTTTTCCCCCCACATAAATTTATTACACTATCAAAAAGGATCCTGGCACTGTAAATTTTACTAATGAGTTACAAAAATTACTTTGACATCTTTATTTCTTGTTTGCTTGCAGAGAGCCATTTACTGAGTGTTGTCACAGGATGAGCAAACTCCAGGTACTGGCGATAATTTTTGTCTCTGCCTATCTCTGAAACAGTGAGGAGGTGCTGCAGATGTAGACAGTTTATCTGAAATTTTACTTCACAACTTAGTGTCACACTGCCACTTAGTTTCCCTGCTTGCTTACCCTTGTCTGTAGTAACTTGACATCTAAGTAGACTTAATTTTAAAAAGCTAAGATATTGACAAAATTACATGAAAATCTAAAAGACAATTAAAAGCTGAACAGTTTCAACGCTTGGAAAGTGCCAAAGCTGCTACAGGTCTTAAAAAAAGCATCATCAAAACCAAGGACTATAAGAGTTGTTTTTGAAACTTTAAAAATATTTTGTTTCAACATTTTTGAATTTTTGATTTTTAGTTAAATATTCCACAAGTTAGAAACATCTTTGAACGTCTGACAATGTGTTCTTAGGAAGACAACTCAATCTTGCTGTCTGTGAAAGCCAATTGCTTACTTGTGCTGATGTCAGTGACCTACCTGACGAAGACTAGGCTGTCATCTCTGTGTTTAACGCATTTAAGAAAGATAACTACGACTCCTTGATTGAAAGGTGTTTTCAGACATATGTAAAAGAAGTGTGTGGTCCTCCTTCCATGAGTGTGCAAACACTTCTGCTGCTGATATTCAGCTGCTATTA
The DNA here is from genome assembly GCA_907165065.1 of Caprimulgus europaeus. Next base: position 3,923,521 of record OU015527.1, read on the forward strand.
ATTTTATTTTATTTTTTTTACCTTTTCTGCTATTTTTTTTTCTTCTGTAGGCAAATTCTCTCACTTAAGAAGTTAATTTTGTTTTATTTCGGGATGTCCTTCACTTTCAGGTGATGTTTCCTTCTTCAGCATATGTATATTTATGCTATAGGCTTTGCACTATCCAAGCTCTTGACACCTTTAGATCAATAGTTATAGATATAGCAGGAAAGAAAACCAGAGACAAACCCAACAGTTCCAAACTTTGCCATTCACACTACTGTCACGGGCAATGTTGTGCCACAGAAACAGTGCTTTTCCATTTCAGGTTCTCTAAACCTCTCTACCATTCAGGAATGGTTGAAATCTTTAGAGACAGGCAATTACACTTGTAATTATTCTTGCTTTAAGAAAATAACTTTCCAGGAATCTCATTCAAATACATCATTTGCCCCTGTGTATAGGAGTTATAGTTTTAGGTGTCCTTTCTTTATGCCTTCATCTTCACTGTTCTTTCAGTTCCACTTGCTGTTCACTTTAAATTAGCTTTTGTTTTCAGAAAAATTTTACATCTACCCCAGTCAAAGAAAATGTCTGGAATCCTCAAGAATTTGCAGCTGGAGACATAACAGCCTCTGGAGAGGATATAGCCCATTTTCTACCTTAGCGTGGTTGTTCTTAAATGCCACAGAGATTTAATGGGCTCCCTACCCTGCTATGGAGCTGATGCTGGAAATAGGAAATTTCTGGGAATGGACTGAGACATTCAGTAGTGGGCTGGGCCCAAATTCAAGGTTGTCTGTGCCTTATTTTCCAGTTCAGTCCTAATCAAACAGGTGGGCTGACCCTGCCTGAAGTTATAACATGGAAATATAATACATATATATATATATATGTATATATTTACTATATACATAATAATTCCATAACAAGCCTTCAGTGTAGTAGCTTAGTGAACACCAAACCTAGACACATAAATTTTATTCACCCCTCACCTGCTTCAAGCAATCAAAATTATCTTCCAAATACAAAGTCAGGCAGGATCACAACACTAGAAGAACAAAAATTTCAGAAGCCTGAAAAAAATTTGCACATTTGCAAACCAATATCACATTTTAATCTTTTTTTCCCCAAAATAAACTATTTCAGCAAGTACTATGTTGGTTGGATGACCTTTCACTTCAACTGAGGGCATGTCTACTCAACACACCGGAAGGATCTACCCCTATTTTAATTTGGAGTTGTAAGTCAGACCTTCATCTTTGTAAATTATTATAATATTTTTCCACATTATGATTCAAATATGAATGCCTATCATATAGTGTGAACTGGAGTCTTGTTAAATCAGAAAAAAGTTTTGTAATTGATTGCCACAGAATTTTATCTCTGATGTTTAAGGAGACAATACAGCTCTTATCATCCTCACTAGGAACTCAGTATTATAGAGAATCAGTTCATATATTATCATGTTTTTATTTCAACAGCTAATATAATCTTCTGTGTTGGAAAATAGGACATTTCACTCTGCTTTTCAAACTACTGATAGATCTTTGTATCAGCTGATACTTACATGATCCAGATCTGATTCCTCCTTACAAATCTAAAGGCTAAATAAATGGGACATGTTCTAGGAGTCAAGCCCCTTTCAGCCCAGAGACCCAAAGCCACATGAGAAGACATGAACTTCCTTTTCCAAACCTCTGCAGATGTTTAAGTGTTCCTATGTATGCAGGGTACCAACTGCAAGAATATAAAATATTTGAAAGCACTGCTGTCCTATTTTCAATTATGGTTAGGTTTGTTACCATAGTTTTAAAATTATAAAATATGGGAAGCACATGCATAAAACTATGGCAAATTTATTGAGCTCAGCTTTGTTAGTGGTTTTATAGCTAGGGCCATGCCACCTTCTCTTTTTCAAATAAGAACTCTTAGGAAATTCAGACACCTTCTTGGGATCCTACACACATTTCCAAATACATTTCTAAATGCCAAAGACTCTCACATAAGACACAAATCCAGTGAAAACAAGCTTCATAAGAAGTGTTGGCCAGTCTCTTTGTTGATGTTCTTGCCTTTTGCTTCACTTTCCCTTTGCTGTCTTTGGGAAACATTTACAAAACCCTCACACCAGGTTGACCTAACCCTGAGCCTAAGTTTACAGTTATTTCGTAAATCGCTACAGCCAACTTCTTAAACCAGGATCTTGGAGGGCAAATTATTGTTATATTTGAGCATAACCAAAATCCTGATCCTTCAATTTTTCTCTACCTGCAGCTGAAGTACTTGAAGTCCAACTGAAAGTACACCAGACTTCAGCACCATCACCTTCATACACACTGAGAATAAAAATCTCTGGATTTTAAATTGGTGGTATTAGTGTCTTTGCCTCTCAAAATCAGCTAACGCTGGTGTGCCAGCCATCGTTTCAGGTGGGCAACAATTATGGACATGTTTACATCACATTTCTGACAAATTTAACCTCTGAAAGTCAGAGCAGAGCTTTGTATCTCTATATATTTGAATCAAAAAATGTGCAAGTACAAAATATTGAATTCGGGAAAAAATGTGTCTGCTAATGACCTCCAGATTCTATTATTTTTAATCTGAAAACAGTGAAGTCACAATTCAATGCAGAGATAAGTCTGAGAGTGCAGTTCCTGATGATGGATTGTGTCTAGATACTGTCTGTGTCTGCAGGTGAGTATGCCAGCTTGTGGAAAGAGACAGACAAGGAGAGAGAAAATTAATTGTTAGGTTCTCACTGTTAGCAAAGCAGACATGGAAGCCCTGACATCTGTTCTACGTTGCCTTTCTCTGCTTCCCTTCTTTCTGTGCAGAAACCATTATACGTGGAGTCATGAAATTAGAGCAACAAGGACTCCTGCAAGGTTGGACTTGTGGGCATGACACATAACAAGATACAGGTTGAACTGCAGGAAAAGATCAAGATATTCAGCTTGAAAAAGTTTATGAATGGCTAGACGATGCTTCTGTTTACTTCTAGCTCAGGTTGCCTTTGGTTTTACACTCCTTGGACTGTTTACTTTGCTCATGTGGGATGGTCCTTTTGAAATAAACTTAACTCAATAAGCAAGAATAATAAGCTTTTATCAGGCAGTAATAACAAATATATAAAATGCCAAGTAACTAGGGAAAAACCTAGGCTAAATAAATTTCTAACATTTAGTAAACACAGAAGTACTTGCATAAAATTAAATATTTAAGATAGTGGTTTGTGAATATGTGCCAAGGTAGTCTGAATATGGCCATGAGGTATGAAATGTTGTCTGCACTAAAGAAGTGAGTCACCCTGAGCCAAGTACCTAGCTGAGGTACCCAACTCCAGGCTGGGATGCACAGGGCAATGCAGGGCGATGCAGCATGACCTACCTGCTGTGGGTACTGCATCATCCCTGGACTCATGCTATTTACCCAGGCCCTAAAGGGATTCATGTTGGTTGACATTGATATTCTGTGAAAGCTTAAGAAATGAAACCCTTGTTCTTTTATTTCCTAGGCTAATATATTGACTTCAGTGAAGCTGAGCTCTCAGTCTTTGGATGGAGATCAGCATGTACCTTTTCATGAGCAGAAGAATGCATTTTAGTTGTTGTGTTGTGGCTTACTTATACATATTTCAAAGAATCATAGCATGGTCTGGGTTGGAAGGGACCTTAAAGCTCATCCAGTTCCAACGCCCCTGCCAGCAGCAGGGACACCTTCCACTAGACCAGGCTGCTCAAAGCCTCATCCAACCTGGCCTTCAACTCTTCCAGGGAGGAGCAGCCACAGCTTCTCTGGGCAACCTGGGACAGGGTCTCACCACCCTCACACCAAAGAATTTCTTCCTCACATCTCAGCTCCATCTCCCCTCTGCCAGTTTCAAGCCATCACCCCTTGTTCTGTCACTCCCAGCCCTTGTCCAAAGTCCCTCCCCAGCCTTCCTGGAGCCCTGTCAGGTACTGGAAGGTCCCCCCGGAGCCTTCTCTTTTCCAGGCTGAACAGCCCCAACTCTCTCAGCCTGTCCTCACAGCAGAGCTGCTCCAGCCCTGGCATCATCCTCGTGGCCTCCTCTGGACTTGTTCTAACAGGCCCATGTCTTTCCTAGAAGTACATCCTGACCATCTATGTCAGAAAGCAGCTTCAAATATCTGCAAATCTTTATGATTGTGAGGTACTATAAATTGACAAAACATCTATTACAAGTGAGGTAGGTTTACACAGATCTATGAAAAACTAAACAAAATAAACTACCCCCACAAAGCAGTGCTTCTAGTTACCTTTTCCTGTAAGACAGATGATACCTATTTTAACAAAATATATTACATTGGAACATGCCCAGTTGAATGGGTAGACTGTAGAATTAGAGGTGTGATACCACCTCTTCTTCCCTTCTCTTATTCACAAACAAGTTAGGGGTCTAAACATAAACAGTCACTCTTCCAGCATTTCTCTAGTTGTGCCACAACCTTAGCATCTAAATACTGTGTGCATTTCATTTAAGAGGTTAAAAAATGTTCTGATCTTGCACTTTCACCAGTCTTAGGACTAGGGGAGGAGTGGACATCCACACAACACTGTAGAACACACCTCATTAGAATGCAGGAGGTGTATTGAGGTTCTGAATTGTATTACAGCATGGAGAATGAGTGCATTTATGTTAGTCAGCTTCCCACTTTGAGGTTGAACAGATCAGTGAATGGAAATCTGGGTGGCATCAGAAAGAGGTACTACAGATGATGATGCAGGCAGGCAAATGCCAGGCCAATGTTTTTTAAGAAAAACACAAACCTCAACCTTTTCTTCACCTTCCCATGAGTTCCCACTAGTTTGGAGTCTGCACATATGTTTGAATGGTTTCTGCCTTTCTCTAACCCTTTCATTCAATAGCTTGGTTCAAAGGCTCACATGACAGATTTATTTCTATGTCTGACCCTTGCAAAATATGTGGAGAGTAGCTGAATATGCCCCAGCACATTTGTCCTGCCTCTTTCTATGTTAATACACCTAGCTGCCTAAAGAGCTGCCATTTTCAATGATTGCCAGATTGAATAACATACTTTATTTTCCCTACCAGCAGCACCGTGAGATTTTCCCCATTGATTTGATTAACCTATCATACTGCTATTACATTAAAACAAAAGCCCATTTTAGATAATAATGCAACCTGAGTTCCAGGCCTTTAGCCATCGTGCCATCCATCTGTTGTTTGTAAGAACCACTTTCCCTGAAGGGAGATGGTGTGTTGAGGTTGAATCTACCACCCGCCACTTTGCTCAGAAAAAACCCCCTTTCACTCCCTTATGTGAATCAACACTATTGGGACCCAGAAAGCTTTATAGAAAAACTAAGGATTATGTGATTAACTGGTTTGGCTTTCTGAGGACTAATCCTCATAGGTAAGGGGTAGGATATCAGCATGCATGAGCAGAGGGACAGGAATATTAGCCATTATTTTTTTATCTGGTTGCCTCCAACAGCATAAGACATGATCATCCTACAGTTCTGACCCTGAGGCTGTGTCTTCATAACTATTCCTACCATGCTTGCTGGCTCTGTCAGTGCTGCTGGGAGGATGACTCAGGTGTCACGTTCTACACTGGTCCACCTGAAAACATGAAACCCAACCACATATTGAAGTTTTTTAATAAGTCTTCCTCACATACAACGTGATGGTTTGGCAGTTAGACTTCATAGAGAGTCAGCAGTTACCTAGAATGCGGTGCTCTTGTGAGGAGAACTTTACTTATTAGTATTTCATGGGATTTCTCTAAGGTTTTAGTCATGAATCCTCCAAGGTTAGCAATTTAGAACTGAAGTTAATCTGAATTTTGCATCTGTGATGACTTTACAAATCTTTGCCCAGTCTTCACTAGAGTGACATCAAAACTGGATCTACCACTGTCAATGGCCTTTGTCAAGCCATTTCCTTAAAATCTTAATTATTTAGGTGGTTTAATAGATTAAACAGAGAGATACTAAACATTGTTAAAGTTTTTACATTTACTAAAGAGGTATAATTAAATGTGGCACGTTTGAAATACCATTGTCTATCTGCCATTCTAGTTCATTCAGAATCACTGGAAAAATTTGCATCATGTAAATATCAATAAAAAATTGAATTAATTACTACTTAGCAGTTTATCTCTGAGATACTCATTGAAGAGTCTTCATTATTATGAACTAGGACGCAGAGAGGCCCTAATTTCTTGACATAACATCTTAGCTTCTTCACCAGTCCACCTTCACTTCCTCACCAAGATTACCAAAAAGGAAGAAATTCACTCAAAGACAGATTTTCTTTCCTCTTCCTACTGCCTGGACTTTGAGAAAAAACATGGGGTTAGTCAGATTACCAGAGTGATTTTTAATGTGGAACCCTATTTTTTAATTAATTTACTGTAAGGTCTACAGTAATGGCAACCACTTTTAGCCTCCTACATCACCTAAGTTAATAACCTACATCCTCGTGGAAAATAACTCATAGGTAAACAGAGTTGCTCTCTAGAAGTGCTTATCACCTTCCACGAAAAAAATTCAGGGTTTCTGACACTGGGCCCTCGTGAAGTCCTTAAAATTATGTCAGCTGAGTCTAGAGTGGAAGCCAAAAGGTACTTTTGGTGCTAATTGTGTCTGAGCTCTCGAGTAGGCTACATAGTTTTTCCTCAGATGTTGTATTCAGAAGATGCAGGAAACCTGGTGTGGTGGTTTTAGCCTGGCCAGCAGCCAAACACCACGCAGCCACTTGCCAACCTTCCCTCCATAGGATGGGGGAGAGAATCAAAAGGGTAAAAGTGAAAAAACTCCTGGGTTGAGATAAAAACCATTTAATAATTGAAACAGAATAATAATGACAGTAATAATGATAATAACAGCAATTATGGAAGGCACAATTGAGTCATGCACAGTGCAATTGTTCACCTCCCACTGACTGATGCCCAACCCATTCCCCAGCTTGTGATCCTGGAGCAGAGATAATCCTGTAGAAGGGAAAACTGTCTAAAAGAATGCTTATGGGTGAAATTATATTGATTAATAGGAGTATTATGGCTAAAATGAAAAATTAGAAACACGTGCTTTGAAATAATACAATAATAATTCTTATAAACCATGCAACCACGCTGCTTCTCATTTTGTCCCTTGTACAGCCCTCTCCATGGTTGGTTTAAACCCAACCCAGCTGAATCAACAAGAATAATAGATTTAAGAGACATAGCAATTATAGGGGATAAGTGATTAACCTGGAGCAAGTGAATTGCATATTTTAAAATAGACATAAGTTAATTATTATGATGTTAAGTTTTTCCTAGAAGTGCAAAGGTGAGCAGACAGGAAGGTTATTCAAGAAGATCAGTGAACACAGTGACCAGAGTGGGACCAGCAGGGCTGCAGCTTCTGAAGAGGCACTGAGATGAGACAAGAAGAATCAGCCAAGTTTGAAGATCACTGTGGAATTTTTTAGAATTTTAGATTAATGAGTTTTTGAGGGAAAATTTTAGATTAATGAGGGTTTGTGGGAAAACTCTGAGAAACTCGGAAAAGAATACTTATTGAATAATGTTAAATTCAGCATGTACATAGAGCCTGACTTTTGCAATGCCTTTGCCACTCACTGAGGTGATGGTTCAACTCTGAGTTGTCAATAAAGCAAACCTGAAGTTAGCCACTGAGTGAGTTAAATTCCTTTAACAATCCCAAAACCGAATTCACAATCCTGAGAGGGAGACAGCCCCCAGCTAACTAACTTTCTAGTCCACCCTCATTTACATAATGAAGATGATGTCATAGGATATGGAATATCCCATTGGCATATCCAAATGCCAATTTGACCCTGTAAATTTTACTATGCACCTGCATGGGAAGTTGGAACACCCTTTATTTTCTTAGCAACAAGTAAAATCATCAGTGTATTATCAACATTCTTCTCATAACAAATCCTACACTGAAACCAAAACACAGTGCTAAACCAGCTCCATCTGAGCTGAAACTGGGACACCTAGATATTTCAGCGCTGGCAAAGACTTAGCATCAAGAAATCCATTGAAAATGTAAAGATACTAACTTAAATATTATTCTTCATTTCATCCAAATATCCAGGCTGGCTTTGTTGGGACAGGGTGCTGCCCTCTATCTCGGTCTTGATACACCTAACAAGAAAGCAGCCTGTCTCAAAAGAAATGGCTGGCCTTGTCCTACAAGGGCAAAACCGTCCTGTCAGAGTCAATTTTCAGTCTCAGTTAAGAGACTATGTGCATCATGCTGGTACCAACCTATGCAAAATCACTTGCAGAAGAATACTGCCTGCTTAGGAGACAATTCGGGGCTGGATTCACGAAAAATTTGCATTTACTTACTTGGCCAAAGAAATCTTTTTCACTCAGTTTCAACACTGTAAATACATGAATTACAGAGATGTGCCACAAATTATTAGTTTGCTGGTATTGTTTCTGCCCATAGGGAAACAAGCAAGATCCCTTTTTCCTGCATTTTATAAACAAATATTAAATCAGAAATCCTTCAGCTGTCAAGAAATGCATAATTCAAAGTTTCTTAAATGTGGTTTTTCATAAAAATAATTCCAAAATAAAGGATTGTAATGAGTTATTACTGCACCTGTTTCGATATTCTGATCTGTATCATGTAGGTAGTCATACTAAACAGAATAACCCATCACACTTGTGTGTATTTGATGCAGGTAATAATGAGATTTTATTACTTCAATTTAAACTAATAGTTACAAAGCAGCTACCAGAAAACCACATTAAAAGAAATACATGTAAACAAAACACCAACAGACTAAAATGTTAAACTGATGTTGAAAAGTAAGGTTAATGTCCAAATAAAAAGTGTGGGAAAGCATTCCTGTTTATGTGACTGGTATATATTTATTTTTGTGCAGTTCAGTATAACCTTACAGTCTATGCATGTGAGTGAATGAATGCTGCTTACCACTGAGTAAATGAACTAATGCAATGAAATAAAAGACAAAGAATCACAAAATTTACTTCTTCTAACTGAATTTTATATTTGTTTTCTTCCAGTGTGTAGTAGGATTGGAAAAGAACTCTAGAAAATACAGTAGAAATAATTGACCTAGTAATATGCTGTGGCATCCACTATTAAATCTTTTGTAGGAGCTGGAAAGAGATGACCATACTTTTCTGTAGAGCATAAAATGTGTGTCTGTGTAAACCTGGATTATTAGCAGGGTTCTGTTATAGAAAAATCTGTCTTAAGGATGACTTGTAAAGGGAAAGAAATATATTTGATCTCTTCCTTTTCCTTTTTTTTTTTCCCTCTTCGTGGTGTGTAAGAAGTGTCTATGGGAAGAGTTTTAAAAGAAAGTGTTTTGTCTGGGGTTTTATTTGGGCTATAAATTAAAAATCCATGTCTTAGTTATCCTTGTGGTAGAAGACTCCTCTACTGACTGGAAAATTCATAGCTCTGTCATACAAGAGCACAAGTGGCATCTGCTTAACTGACAGAAAGAATTATCTTTATTACTCCATTTAAAACCTTTTTGTTGTTATTGTTGATAATGGTTATTTGATGTGTCTCAGAAACACCTAGGTGTAAAGGTGGTCTTCATTAAGATTAATCACTCTCTGGCCTTTGAATTACATGTTGTCATACTCACAGACTGCACCTCTGAAACCTCCAATGAATCTTCTAGGAGAAACTAGAGGAGCAATATCTGGAGTTTTTCACATTTTTATTCAAGTTGAGGATGAGAAAGGGTAACAAGGAGGGAAAAGAAGCAGCACTTCTTGTCACATGGCCTTAAGGACCTTCTGCATATATAATTTAGGAGGAAATCATGCATAGGTCCAAGGGTTCTTTTAAGTACCCTCCACAGGACCAAAATGATGAGAAGTTTTTGAGCGGTCATTTCTGATGAAAAGTAGTTTAAAAAACACAAGATGTTTGTACAGGTTGTACTGTAAAACAAGGTATGTTTTATCATCACTGAATGTCACTCTGAAGAATGAGAATAGCTTGGAGAATAAGGTAAAGCAGTGTTCCGTGCTGTTATCCCAAATATTCAGCTGGTGAAACAGTTGCAGCTCAGAGAATGATTCAGTGTGTTTTCAAAAGCAGCTTTCAAAAGCCATTTTTCTGGTAAAACTGTCAGTTTTGTAATACAGTCATGATTTCAAAGCACAGCAATGCAGTATTCTGGCTCAAATCAAAGACAGATTACATATTTTATGTTTACATATTCTCAAGCCTTACCACTAAAGTTGGTTGCAGGGTTGTTTTTAGAACTTTAATATAATAAGAAAGGAAACCCCAGTAATGATACTAAAAAGAAAAGAGCAAGCGAGATGCCTCAGGAGGAGTAGTTTTCTTTAGGTCTCCAGGTGAAAACTAGAATTCTTTCCAACAGTCAGTTTTCATTTCAATTGTAAATTTATGGTCTGGATGTAGAAAACATACAATGATATTCTTTGATTTCTATTATGAGCAAAGACAGCTGTCACAATCCTAACAGTAAGTATGGATCAATCCATGAGTCCTCCTGGCAAATAAAAGGCAACCATTTTTTCATTCATTCCACCCATATATAGAAAAATTATTCATCATTTATATCAACTTCTGTGTCTAGGCTATCAGAATAGTCTAATACAATGATTTTTTTAAGAATAGGAATTAACCTGATGCAATCATCATAACCTCCTTCTCAGATGGGAACATCTAATCTTTCCACCATGCCCATCTTAGATTTGAAACTATTTTTTAGATAAATGATTTTTTAAAATAAAACATTTTAATACATTTCTTTTTTTGTGGCATTGAGAAACTATCTTGCCAAAATCATAGAGGCAATTTATTTAAAAGGAAGCTTAACCCTGTGAAGAATAAACAATGGATTTGTCATAGCTAGCTATTATAGCCAGCCTCTTTGTTCAAGAGGTGAGATACCTACTTTCCAGAAGCAGCTGCTATTCCATCAGTAACCAATTTCTAGTTCATTTTCCAAGCAATCATTTTTAGATAATATTATGACCTATCTCCAGGGTCCAGCCTTTGGGGTACAGGCAGCAAGGAGGCCAAACTGACATAGCATTTAGGTATTAATGAGGTAGATTACCTAAGCCATTTCACTGGTTAAGTGAGAAGACATTTGAAGCTCAAACGGGGAGACAGCTGGGCAGACCAATACTATTTTTAAATTCTCTAGGAGAATGCAACACCTACAAACCTGTGACCTGATATAGAGGTCTTTTGTAACCCAGTAGGTTTGGATCAGACCCTAATTAGGGAGTGTGTTTCGAATCTTTTCAGACCCAGCAATGTACTATGGGGAGGTCCATGAGCGATTCTCTTCCTTGAGGCAAGATTGGTGGTGATACTTATTCAAAGGGTGCAGCACTGTGTATTGTCTCTCTTGGAGCAGGAAAATACAAACATCACAACCCTGTGACAGTTCTGAGCGATCACACTCCTAAATTCCAGATCTTGAGTGCCAGAGAGTCAAAGTCCTAGTGTTAAAATAACAAGTTGCCCTCATGCCTGCAGCTTAATAACTGAGATTGTTCTTTTATAGGGGTGGAAAAAAAAGAACCTTCCAGATAAAGAGTGTGAGCAGGACGCTGCCCTAATTACAACAGATTTGAGTAGACTGTGAAATCAGCCCTCCTTCTCCCTCCTGCCACAGATTTGCTGGGAAATGAACGGTGAATACTCTTACACTGAAGTGGATCTTTGTATTACCCAGGGTAGAGATTTTTCTCATTTATTTTTTAAACCTCAAACATATTCTTCCATCTCAGAGACACTTACTCTTTCATTAGCATATAAAAAGTATTCTGTGATATTTAAAACAAACATCCATTTGGAGCATTTACATAGTATTATTGCTACTCTAGCAAATAATTTTTGAAATTAAATTATGCTTCATTGCTGGCCCCAGTCTGCAATGTTTCTTATCTAGTGGCTATAGAGCCATGAGAAGGAACTGTGTTTCTAAAAAGAAGCTAGAAAAGAGTTAAGTCTCATACACCTCAAGCAGTTATGTGTCCAGGGTTGAAAGCTACATGCCTTGGTAATATTGCTCATTTTGGTTTTAAAAAAGGAAGACTGGAGTATCTTCAGAAGAGAATCCCCTCTCCAGCTTACACCAAGTAGACTTCTAGCACGTGAAAAGTTACAATTACATTAACCTGTAAGTGTACTTACCTTTGATCTGAAAGAGGATAGAGAGTTTATATAGGGAGCTGCTCACTAGGAAGGTATGGTGAATTTCTAACGAGAACTTCAAGCAGGAATCTTACAGACTTAAGGTGCTCATGGGAATGCTCCTTTTTAAAGCTGACTGCCATAGTAAACTTTATTGATCTATTCACAGAGAAACTTCCTGGTCCACCAAAACAATTTAAAAAGAAGGACAAGCAAAATTCAGCTTTTATTAATGAGAAAAAGTCTCAAAGATCATTATATATTGTCAGACGTCATTTGAATAACTCCTTGGCCAAAAAGAGTGAGACAGAAACAACTGTTTCCAACAGCGATTTAAAGTTTTAGTATAGAAAGGTTCTGAAAAGCAGCCACAAAGGGGGAAGTAGAGGGATTTTTAAGGGAAGTGTGTTGTGAGAATGGAAAGAGCAGTTCAGGGGTGAATGTGCAACACTGAACTGAACTGACTCCCCAACTCGGGTATAAAGTTAAGTGGGTCTACTTGAAGAATACACTTGAGTTGGTAAAGAGCAGAAGATACCCCTTATCAAAGAGGTATCCATGCTTTTAGATGTGGTAAATTAAATTCCTCAAAGGCTGTGTGGTTAAAGCAAAGTGATTGCACATGTGTGTGTCATTTACTCTGAAAAAATATCACAAATGTTGGCGGTTGCTTGACATTCATTGGTCTGTTTAACTAATCAATAGAGGAGCAGCTGATTGAAAAGCTAATGTCACATATAGTGGGAATACAAAAATCTTTTGTTTTCTCATTTGTTTACAATAGGGGATTTAATTGAAGATGAGTTTTAGTGAGCTGCAACTCTGGGTTTGTCCATGTCTGAGAAGTGCCAGAAGGTTGATTCTGTTTTTTTGAGGGAATGTCTTCCTTTTTGGAGACTGGAAAAAGTGCAAAAAACTTCAAAGGAGAATGACATCTTTGCATCAGAACTGGGTAAACCGTTAATTATTCAGAAGAAATCTTGTGGCTATCAAGATTTGTACAATGTTGAAGGATTTCTGTGAATGATGGGCAATCCACAGTTCTGGGCTTGATATGTTTCTGTCACTAAACTACAACTATATATTGCTAGCACCACTGCAACTATGACTTTTATAAATGGTAAAGATCTGTCTTGCAGAAAATAATGAGCTAGTGTCATGATAAGGTAGCTAGCATGTGAAAAAAAAAACAACAAACAGTTAGGAAACTCTAAACAAGTGTTTACTGAAGACTGCAGGACTGGACTTGTACTTCATTTTAAAAATATTATTAAATGAAATTACAAAGTGGAATATCATCATTCACTTAGAGCAGGAACACCTGATACATGCTGTAACCCAGGTGCCATTATTGTAAGAGCAGAAGAGGCTGATTACTTGCAAGCCTCTTGCTGAATAACCCTGTCCAGTTTTTCTTTCAAGCAAGCTCAATGCATTTCCTCACTCTGCAGCTTCCAGTTGCAAGCACACGTTGCAAGTGCTTTTTACTACCTGACAGGTGCCAGGCTACAGTAATCCCAAATATTATCTTTAATAAAAGAAGGGAAATAATAAAAAAAATTCTCCATGGGTGTAATTTTTTCATCTTTCTCGAGCACCTCAAACTTTCTTCAGCAATTAGTTCTGATAAATTTTTAACTGCATTTCCATATGATCCCTTCTTATATGATTTAGATGATTTTTCTTTTTTTTTTTTTCTTGTATTTGTAGAGATTGGTGGGATGTGCAGGTATGAGAAAGCAGGTTGTACTTCCAGAAGGCACTCTGGGAAGTTAATGAGGACAACTACCTCCAATTTTCTGCTCATCTCCAGCAGATTTACATGTGAGTATAATGAGAAGGAATGGCAACTTGATCATGGGGCCACTTGTGCAGACAGTTTTAGAAGCAGGTAAAATTTAGATTTTGCCTAGTATAGGGAGATGAGGAGAAAATGACTCATTAGAGATGTAAATCTAAAAATAGTGAGACCAGAGAGAAAAAAAAAAAAAAAAAAAAAGATTAGTTGATATTTCAGAACCCTAGCAACTGAAGTTGGACATTTATGTTATACCTAAGACAGGATGGGTGAAAAAACTTGTTTTTTGTAAGTCTGTGAGGGTAAATATGGCTTCTGTGACCAAAAGGAGAATCTGATGGAAAGGTACTCCATTCAAGAACTGAGCTTTTGTTAGTTTTATTGTGCACTTGGCATATGGAAGTGTTAAAAAAGTGGTTTTGAGTCATGGTCTAATATTGCCAGAGATCTGGAGCTTAATTGTAATCACTCAGATTTTAGGTAAGCTTAAAATCTTTATGAGGGAAAGAAAGGCTGAGAGTGCTTAAGTTTTTCATGCTCATACAGCACTTTTCTCTACAAATATTTATTGCTCTATTAGTACCACTACGCTCACAACATTGCTGAATAACTGGTGGGAGATATTTTGGCCAGAATATATGTTGTAAAGATTCACTTCAAACTACTATTATGACTACAGAGATGTTTTAAATATTTTCTTGCTTTTAATTGGGCTCATTTTTCAAAATAGTTTTAATTATCCTCATTCGTCACAGCAAGGCAAGCTTTGCTGATTCATTCAGACCTGTGATAATAAGTCTAGGAAGTTGAGGAAAAATATCTGCAATTTAAAATGCATCCATTGGCAGGCTTTTTCCCTCTATTTTCTTTCTTGCACTTATTTATTGATGATTGATTTTGACCCAGAAAATTTTCTACTGAGCCATAAGTATAGCAAACAGGCTCAGAACCAGTCTTTTTAAAAAAACTCTTTCCATTTATGAATTTGTAGAGTCATACATTCACACCCTGGCTACAGGATGTAGTCCCAGTCAAGTAAGAAGTCACCTGTAATTCTGGCCCACCCAGAACAGATTTTGGTCCCCACCTTTGGGTCCCCACTGTGTCCAGGCCATAAACCTGCTCTTCAGTCTGCCTTGGCTTTGGGCTGCAGCAGTTCCTGATGGATCTGAATTTTGGGGTTGCTCCAGTAGGCTCTGATTTAACTGATTTTTGGCTCTTTTGTCAAAGAGTGATATCATCAACTTTAATAAACAATAATGTGATTTTTTTTTAAGGTGCTTTTAGTAAAATAAATTGTCTTGGTCATAGCAAGTGTTCACTCTGATCTGTGTACTGCCTCTTCATGGCAATAATTCTCTGCTCTCTTGTGGTACCATCCATTGTGTGCCTGAGTGCTTGCTGTGAAAGCGTGCTCCCCACAATCTGAAAACCTCCTTTTCTCTCTCCTGTTCTCTCTCTCTGATATGTATGTATGTATGCACACAGACTTATTTATGTCTATGATACATCAACAGGTTCCAAATAAAAATACACTAATGGAATTCTTGGCTCCTGAAACAGCTGGAATTTAAATGGAGCTAAAGTATGAAGCAGGAACTATCATGGAAATTTACCATCCAAGGCACAATTATTGATCACCACCCTTGCCACAGAGATGATGATGAGAATACACAATCTAGAAGAAGAAATGGTGAGAAAGCATGAGCCAGTTGACATAGTCTTTTAATGACATAAATGCATACTAAAGCAGATTGAAACAGTTATGGAATAATTGATATAACTGATATAAATAAGGTTGATGAAGCTTTTGGCCTCTGTAAAAACAAAAAAGGTCCAAGTCTGAGGAAAACATATGCCTTACATTTAATATATTGAATGTAGACAATTGATGCTTTCCAAATGCAGACTGCCAAGTGCACAAAGAGTAAAGTTTAGTCAAAGTTCATCCTAGGGTCACACACTCAGTGCAACCATCAATCTGGACAACCTCTCAGTAACCTCCACATCCTTCCAGACAAGATCTGGGATCCTTTGTGTCCTGATTAGAGCATGCAACAGTTAATTTGTTTTAAATAAGAAATTAGACAGTCATGTAAAGTGTTTTATGAGGGTCATAAAATGGTTCTTGAGGTGCATTGATGAAGGCTGTTTGGAATCCCTACGCCCCATCTTGCTATAGCAAAGGGAAAGAGGATCAGAATGGTTGGAGAAAATAATTCTTTGTAATGAAAAATCATGACAGAAAAAGTCTCAACTGGGTGCTAAAATGGCAGATCCTTAGTTTTTAGAGGCACTGTCTCCATCCCAGACAGGAGGCTTCACAGAACTTGTCTGCTTCTTGCACTGCAGAAAGCATGATGCCTTCTGGAGGCTGGCAGAACTGCTGCAGGATTAGGATACTGGCAAAAAATAACTTAAGAGTTTGTTTAAGCCACAAAGAAAGAAAGAAAAATGAATAAAGAATAATTGCAAATAAGCAGCAGAACTTGTGCTCACCAGCACTGGTGATAAAGGGACATCGCTTGTGGCTTGGGTGATTATTTTGAAACTACGAGTTCCAAACCCATTAGTGTTCAGCCTTTAGAGAACAGGCAATGTTGGCTGAGTGAGGAGGGCATGAAGGATGGGAGAGGCATGAGGTCAGTGGAGAACACAAGTAACCTGGTAGCATGAGTGACATGGGATTTGAACCCGAGTGAGACTGAGAAGAGGACATCCATTGTGGATTATAAAATAAAGACAACTGTTACTGAAGAGAATGGCCTCTCATGGACATTTTTCTGCTTCTGTTCATGAGCTCAGTTTCATCTACCACCTTCCAGATCAACAATGTTTTAATAATAATTGTCCAGCTCTTTCCTTTCTTGGTCAGTGCAGTTACCGAGGTGATTCCAAACAAGCGCTTCCTGAGAAGTTAGCCTAGTGATACATGTCTTATCATTCAAAAAGCAAACAAGAAAAGAGTTTTAATAGGTTAAATACAATTTTAGAAGGAAAAATGATAGATTCAAATCCAGGCTGCTTTATTTCAGCAAGATGAGACTTACAACTGTTGAAATATTAACCTTAAAAGTTATGATTTATGAATGATAATGGAAAGACTGACAAGATCCCTTGGTGTACTCACTAGTGTTACAAAATCCTGATACATGCAAACCTGATGAGATTAAAAGAAACCTAATAAAGGAAAAATAAAGCACTATAATGGAAGAAAAAGAGTTTTAATCTGTTTTAATATCAAATAACACCAACGGCCTGATTCTCATATCTTAGAAAAGGGCAGTGGAGTAGAAGCAGAGGGAAGATGAAACAAAAATAAGTCAAATACTGACAACAGGGGACAAGTAAGCCTCTTAAGATGTGATTCAGGGAAGCACCCAAAAGTTTGCAAGTATCTTCTTTAAGTCTCTCTCACCTAGATGTTGGGTTTCCTTGGGAGATTTCACTGCAGTTAGATTCCCGTGAAAACAAGTTTTTTTCTATTTTCAGTACTCTGCTTCTCATAGATGATGGAAACATGAAGCTAGTAGTAAAAGTAAAACCAAAACCATTTAAGTGATTGAAAAAAATAAATATGGTTTGCCTTTTTATACTGAGCAATCACCATTTTAAAATCATATTGAAAGCAGTTCTTGCAGCGTTATGATATTAAGGTAAAGTTTTTTACTACTTATCCATATGGTGTTTTGATATTATCAATATAGTCAGTTCTAACATTTTTGGGGTAAAACATAACAACTTTTGCAGATTACCAGTAAGAGTACATTAAATGTTTCCAGGGATGAACAACACAGTGTGACCTGAAGAGGACATCATTATGACAATAAGTGGCAGGCACAGTCAGGCTGCAAAGAAAACCATAATACTTCCAACTTTGGTGAGTTACAGATTTCTAGCAGATTATTGCAGGCATGACACTGTGTAAGACATGGATACGACTTTTGATGTGATTTCAATTGCAGTGCAATTAAGGAAACTTTCCTTAGAAGTCTGCACGTTAAGTGACCACTATGCAGGAGCCCAGACCGGAAGGGATCTCCTATGGCCTCCTCCTATTGACACCACTGCCCTATGATTTACATGTTGCCAATTAGTGATGGGACAAGTGGAAAGTTCATAATCACATTATACATTAATAAACAAAGAGGTGGTTTCTCATGAAAATAAAAATAAGGACCAAACTTTTGCAATTTTTTATGATTCTAGGCTATCACATACACTTTTTTCACTTTTTTCTTTTGTTTCTCAATAGGCATTAAATATGGGTAATTTTAAAAATTTTAAAGAAATCTCAAATCACAAAGTAATTCTGATTATTTTTTAAATATATATATGCTGACATCTGTGCACAGGTTTGTAGGTCTCATGCTGTTCTTTATATCCATATACTGTTGCACAAAACATCACATATGCAAGAATTTTGGGGAACTTTGATCATCAAGCACAGCATTATCCAAAAGGTGACTTGCAGAGAATGTGTATACTGTGAGATGCTTGGCCATGTTAACATTTTTTCTGCTTTAAAGATTGTCATCATCCAACTGAGGAGTGCGAGCTTCCTCATATGATCAAAGTGACTGGTCACATCATCAGATGAATAAAAGTCAAATAGTCAGAAAATACAAGTTGGAGATCACTCACATACATACTGAAAAATTATTCCAAACTACTTAGTGAATACTTATGAAAAATTCTCGGGTTTGTGAAGGTCTAGACTGGTTCCTAAGTGATTCAAAACCACAAAAGACAGAACTACAATTTCTGTAGGCAGAAATTGCAATTTCCTTCATATTCTGTAATTCCTCTTCAGAGTTTGACTGAGCTGGGTCAGGGTCTGGTAGCAAGAAGAGAGGAAGGAGGCAAGACCAGGGTGGATGATGAATAACATCTCCACTCCATCCTTTCAAGCAGTGAATCAGTGCAGAAGAGGGAAAGCCTGTGGCATGCATTGGGCAGGCATAGTTGGGAAGCAAGGAGAAGATCATGGTTGGACTTGATGCTCTTAAGGATTTTATCCAACCTAAACAATTCTATGATTCTATGTTCAAGATGGGCAGAAAGTAAACAGGCACAGAAGCTGACCATGGCTGGTTGACAATGAGGGTCTACAGTTGCTGTTAGGATCTTGGCTGAAAAGTGCCACAACATCTTGTTACAATGAGCACAGTGAGAATATCAGGGTGATGGAGGAGGTGTGCACTGGAAAAAGGTCTACTGAAAGTCCTGCACCAGAGGAAAAGCTTCCATGTGTTAGGCAAGAAGCACAAGTACTGAGCATGGCTTGCTCCTTACCTAGTAGTAGCCGTGGCACAACAGAAAATAGCTGAGGGGTTTGGCTGGGTGCAGAGGTAGCCCAAACCAGTGTGCTCAGTCACTGGGGCCTTGAATTTTATTCTGTTGAAAGAGTTCAGCTGGTTGGAAAAAACACAGACTCTTTTAACCTGTCGGAATTAATGTGAACTATGTAACTCAAAGAAACAGTTCTCATATTAAATAAATATTACAGTGTTTTATTGCTTACTGTTAACTTACTCTACAGTGATATATAAGTAGTTTGTGTCTGTAAGTAGAAATAAAAGCATCTGCAGGGTATTCCCAGGGTATAATTTCACTGAGGATTTCTCTGATGTCATAAACTGAAAGAGCTGAGTTGAGCTGTTTAGTCATAGGAACCCCAAGATGAAAATTATAGCCTTGTAATGCACAGCAGGCAAGTCTTTATACATTAACAGCCTTAAGTGGGCCATCTGTGATGATTATACCTTCTCTAGAGACTCAGGGTTCCAGTAAAATGGTTTTCATACCTACAAAATGAATGCTTTTTTTCCCATCTGTTTTGCCATTTTCTCTTTGAAGGAGGAGATGTCACTTTTTACTCAACCAACAAGAAGACATAAATGTTACTCAGTTTAAATTTGATCGTAAAAGAGGAGAAAGAAAGTTTGAATTACTGTAGCTTTGAATCTGGCTTGGGTAAAATTTCAAAGTGCTGTCACTCCAGTCACATGATCCTCTACTGGCATCAGTGTTGTAAGACATATCAGAAAGTAATTGTACATTTCTGACAAAGATAAATTAATGCTAAGCTTACACTGAACATACAGAAAGGTAGTCAAGCAGTCACATACTGTTCATATCATATTCATCTTTTGGATCTTCAACCTAAAATGGCAAATGTGGGCTACTGTAAATCTTGGAGCTGACAAAAAAATCATCCCAGTAAAATCTTATTATGAGAGCAAGAGCAGACTCCTGCCTGGATCAAAGCTTTCTATTTTTGTTAATTTTAACAGATCTGTGTTGATTTGTATAGGTCAGCCCCAAGACTGACATCTTTAATGAATAATTTGAGAAAGAAAAGGCAAAAAGGAAGGTGGTTTTAGAGAATACCATTGATGTCTTTGTTCTCCCTTTCCTTGATAGCAGGATAAGTGATTATGTACATCTGTATTTAACTCTGCCTAACAGAAAGTTAAACAGAAATAGAACTAGTGAATGAACATGCTTCAATTATGTTACTTAAATGATATGCCCAAAAGATCTTGAGAGACCTATCAGGTAACACATTGGCATATGCTATGTTTTATATAAAAATTTGACATGGAATTTAATAATTTTTTTACTGTGTATTTCATTTATTACCTTTGTGGAAGGGACAATGCCTGTGCAGCTTCTGGGGTAAGAAATGAGAGTTAGAAATTAGTTAGCATGCAGCAGCATGATGTGCTAGAATCAAACACCTATGCCACCTGGCATGCTCTGCTCATGAAAAGGAGAATTCAAGATAATCAGCCATGATCTCAGGACACCAGTTCATAATAGAAGGTCCAACTTAAAATTTTGATTGAATGGAGTACGTTCATATCTCCAATTAATTCTTTAAGTATATACATACAAATCTATCTTAAAAAACAATATATATACAATAAAGCATGTTTGGTTTACATTAGATGTAAAAAAATTACATATATATGCAAGTCTTTTAATTTAGAGAAGTTCTGAATTGGTGTTACTTATCATCAGTTGCCTGAAGTTCTCTTTGTTTATTCCTCTTCTTTTTTTTTAGATATGCTATTTTATCTAACAGGTTTCCAAGACAGACGATGTTAAATAGGGGAACTATGCGAGGGAAAAACATTTTTAAAGAAGGATAGATAATCAAATAGCTTAAAGAGAATTGCTATCACACATTGCTCAATGTTTTTTAAGTTTAATTGAAACTTAACTGTATTTTGCAGAGTGGAAATAGTGTGTTGGGTTTTTTTTTTTTCTGAACTTTTCTGGCTACAACAATATAGGCAGTTCAGAAAAATGCATTAATTTGCAGAAACTTACAACAAAGATGGGAAAGGCCAACATTGGCCACAAAATACTAAATAATTTGCCAGTCATTTCAAACAATGGGTGAGTGGTTTTCATCAGCACTTGCAGTATGTAATTTAGTGAATATTTCAGACTATCATTTGGCATCTTAATTTCTCCAGCAGTTCTCCCCATGTCCAAAGCAACTGACTACTAACCCAGTTATTTATATTTCCAGAGTGAATTAACAAAAGCAGCTTTCATGGGTTGCTTCGGTGTTTCATACCATGAACATGCTTGATTGGAAAAGTAGGTTTGTATTGAATTGCCATTGAAAATAACTTTAGGATGATTTATGGAAAAGGATTTCACATAATGACTGCATTTGGTAAAGCTGAAAACTGAAAAATGCTGATTTTGTAAGTTTATGATGTTCCCAAGGCCTGGGGATGAACTTGCTGGCTTAAGCCCCTCTTCTCATGACATTCAATCCATTACATAAAAAATTATCCTAAAATCTTATTTCCTGTGTTTTTTCTGTCTTTTGCTAAGAAACAGTGTATTACAGAAAACAAACATACAGGAAAGTTCAGAGAAGATAATCATAATGTGTAATCTGTTGTTTTTATGTGAAAGATAGTTTTTTCTTCTTAAAAACCTCTGGTAAAGCCCAAGGCTGGATTCTGTGAAGTGCAGAGCATCTGATGGTGCTGCTGACTACGATCACAGCAGTTGTCTTCAGCAGATACTGATGGCATTTGGAAATTTCCATCGAGTCTACAGCACTTTCCAGGATTTGTCTTCACATAAACATGTTCCTAAACGCCAAAAGTTTAGAGGAACAAACACAAGACAATACAGCAAACACTCCATAGTTCTGCTGGAAGGATCTCAAAGGAGAAGTGGTTATCAGCCTAGACAAAACCACGAGTCACGACTTTATTCTGAAGCAAGAAATTCTTACTTTAATTGGCAGAAAAAAAAAATAACTAAACCCAACATCAATTAATGAAGGGAGTGAAAGCCTGGGAAAGGGCAACACGGGATTGTTTGACAAGTGGTAAATGTTGGAGATTATATGGAGAAATTAACACCCCCAAAATACCCAGAAGCTGGTCTGAGTGACCTGCTCGGTATTTGTCTCTGAGCATTCTTTTATACAAGCTCATAAAAACAGAGAAAAGCTTCTTTCTCCTGGTTACCTTGCACCAGCCCCTTAGCCTGTCACTTTCAGCTACTTAATGCACAGAACCAGCCCTTACATAGTCAAACCAATAGTGAAATAGTTAAAGCACTTGTATAAAAGCTCGATGCCTCCTTTGGAATCTGTAGGAAATGAAAACAGCTCCCTGTTGTCGAGAATGAAAGACTATTGTTCTGGAAGAGCAAGAGCCATTAAGCTAATTACACATTTGGATTGATTTGGTGAAAACTGGATGAAGTTAAATTAATACAAGCCAGATGTAAACCAAATTAAATGTGTTCACATAGGGGTTTTCACCAGTTTAATTGATTTAAAACCAATTTTATGCACAAACAAGGCCATATATCCTTTTTCTTCTCCGTTACAGACTGAAAATTAGGTAATCATTTCAACTTGGTTTCAATAACTCTATATTAAAAGCATAGCCGTATTGTTATGTAAGCATGAGTCTCCTAATAATTAATGCACTGTATATCCTTCCAAAAAGAGATCTCAAATTCAAACTTTTCTTTACAACCAAGTCCCACAACCAATGAGTTGCATGCAAACCAGGTTCCAAGGCACCTTGGCTGGCAGGATCAGAAACATGGCATTGTGGTTACAGGAGGGTGAAATTCCTTCCTTAGTTCACACTTGTATGTTGCTGTATAAGTAGGCAATATCATGCATGATCCAGAATAACACTCAGGAAAATGTTAATACGCAGCTTGGGCGTGAGTAGAATGGGTTTCTCCAGCACCAGAAGAATAGAACTTCCCTCTGTGCTGCTTCTGTCCTTCCTCTGTGTCTCTTCACCCTCCTTCCTCAAAAACTCCTTCTGTCAAGTGAGCACAATAGTTACTTACTCTCATGTTCATTTCACTTTGCTTATCAGAAAAAAAAGAGAAGAGAAAAAAGCCCCTTAATATTCTCATGATGTACAGAAATGAAGAATGTTATTTTAAATTTCATATTACTATAGTGGTACAAGTGTAAGACGATGGTACATTTCTTTCTGATTAAAATTCTGCAATGGCATTAGCCTAAAATGAGTGTTTAGTGTCAGATCTTTGCCTGAGTACTACTATACTGTCTCTCTAGGTCCTTTATTGTCCACATTTTTTAATACTCAAGTCTATTTCTTCAAGTTTCCAAGCTGGCATGGGCCATAAGGTGTGAGCTGGACAGGTATCTTCTACACTCTACTGTGGCAAATTTGTCATCTGTAGGTATGAGCGAGGTTGGGAGACTATTCCTCTGCTGTAGCTGAAAACATCACTATCTACATGGAATTTTTCTCTATTTTTCATCAATATCTGTGGGATCTCAAAATGTCCAGAAGTCTTCAAGCATTTCTGAAGGAAATGGTTGTGTAGGTCCTGAACCCTCCCACTATCTCCATTTCTGCTTCTCACCCCTCACTGACTTCCTGCTGGTGTGGGTTTTGGCAAGGGAACAAGGTTCAGTCTATGGTTTGTACTTGCAGTCCTTAAAATCAGCATTTTGGAGAATTTGCAGGTGGAGAGTGGGAATTCAGAGAAATCCTAAAATGCATCCTAAAACTTGCTTTCTCTACTGAAAATTGAGGAGTGGGGATGCTAATGTCAAAGTGCTGTACCAGTGAGGACCCTACCACTGCTGCATACCACAGAAATTAAGGAAGGGCCATTTTTGAGATGTAAACAGAATGCCCATACACACACAGGCAAATGCTTGTGCATGTACATATGAAATAGAAGTAATATAGGTGTGAGTGAAAAAAGTGGAACAATGCTACAGGCTTACAGGGTAATAACATATACATATAGAATAAATAATTTGCAGGAATTAATACTTATCCTCTGGAGAAAAATGATTGACTTGTTATACTAAATCAGTATAGTTGAGACTGAGGTTTCCTATATCTAAGGGAAGTCCATTGTGTCTTTTATAAAGCTAAGATGCATCTATAACATACTAAAACTGTTGAAGTTTATTTTCAGTCTTCATAGATTGTTAGAACCAATGTCTTTATTTGTTTGTCATATTACAACATAATTCACAGTATTTAATTAAATTTTACTTAATTGTTAATATTAAACATTACTTAACATGACATAGTTCATAATAATGATGCAGACAATTCATTAATTGAATTAAAAATTAGGCACTTGATGCATTTACTTGCTCAAAAATATAGACATTAAAAATAGGGTTTTTTTCTAATTAAAAATTATCAGCTGTGATTTGGTGACTCATTTTCTACCTCATTGCAAATGTTTTTGCATTGAAAGCTTTAATGTCCGGTATGTCAAGGTGCACTCTTTTCTCCTCATCAGAATGGTGTGCAGGCTGAAGTTGCTCCCAGAGCTGTAACCTGACTTGTAAATCTAAATTATCAGTTCCCATAGTTCCATTTAGTTGGTTCTTTTTCATTGCAAATAACTGTAGGATTTTGTCACCTGAAAAAGATGAATTCCTGTAAATGGACCATACTCTGTTTTGTTTCAAGGTTTTCTGGGTGTCTCTGGGATGTATGCATTTAGGGATCCTGACACATGCATCAAAAAGGTTGAGGCTGCTGAACCTTTGACACAGGCTGCTCTCCTCTAAGGTACTCAATAGTAACAAAAATTAAATTTAAAAAGGTCTGAAGAGAGAATTATCTATGTCAGAATTTTGCTGGTTCTCTGATCAGCAGAGATCTCGCCTGGGTGCAAAAGTCTTGATTTTGGATATTAAACAAAAAGTGGTAAACCTTCCATAACTTGGTAACTTTCTTACTGTAAAGCAAGGAGTATTAAAAAGGCAAAGATTGCAGAGATTTGGAAGTATTTTTTACAGCCTAAAAGTGGGTATTAGAGACAACCCACATGTTTCACTTTGGTCTCCTCCATGGTCACTGAAATTTGAATGTCACAAATAAGCTGCTTCGTATTTCTAATAGAATACAATAAAATGCAGTCAGAGAGTAATTTCATAGCAATAAAATCCACTTGCAGTTCAAGTTATGTAGGAGATTTGCCTGTCTCTGTATTGAATTTGCCTATTACACTGAAAACTCATTGGGTCAGAGACTGCCTGCTACTGTGTGTTTGCACAGTGTTTCATATAATAGAGACCGAATCCAAGGCTGCTGAAAAGGTAGCGACATAACACATGTCATTGATAATGATAATTTCAAGCTGTGATAAAAATTATCCTTCCCAACAGTTCCTCTGCTTGAAAAACAATACTGAAAGCAAGTAAGAAAATGTGTTTCCCTAAATTTGGCCTTCTGGTTTGTTTACTCAGGTTGTGCTTCCTAATTTTAAAATATTGCCTGTGTTTATCTTAACTTTGGCTAACTGTGTCACACTCAGAGAAAATTCCAGCATAATCAATGCATGCTTCTTCTTTACTTATGTATCTCTACTTTCTTCCTATTGTTATTATTTCACATTGCTTCAGGCACTGCCTCAAAGGGAGGGCTCACAACCAACAAGATAAATAATGCTGTAAGGGAGAGAGAAAGATGCAGTTCTAATATCTTCAAAATTTCTATGTAGCATCGTTCCCTTGGGGCACATAAAAATCCACTTCTAGAGGTGGTAAAAATTTCAGAAGCATGTTCTATACCTACATAATCATTTCAAATGCAAAGATAGAGTTGGAATTATCTTTTAATGTTCATTCAGCTATGAAGTTGTAAAGAGCAGTATGATGGTGATTCACAACTAATTATGCTGTATCATCTCTTCCCAGCCCACATTTGTGTAAACTTTCAAACATGTTACTGGAGGTATGCAACTGTGCTAGCATATGCTTGTACTTAAGTTCATTTACAGAGTCCAAATTTTATTCAGGGTTGCATAGTCTTGCAAACACACACCAATTCTGTAAAACTCAAACAAACTTGTTTTAACCCACTTTATTCCTAGATACCAAACCCAAATTAGTAACCTGTTTAGATACCTCTGGTTGTCTGTTTCTCTGATGTGATGATTAGACTGAGGCAATAACAATACTTCTTTATGCTATCCAGTGTGTATTAGAATTCAAGGGGGAGCTAGATTCAAAACACAGTTCCCGGGCTGAATACAGAGATAATGCATCACTCTATAGCAACTTTCTCCCGCCATTCACAGAGCGTTCATTGCACAAGCAATAACGTTTTTCACTAGGAAATAAGGTTGTTTCCTAAACCTAACACACAACATCGCTCCTGAGATGTGTTTTTGATGTGCCTTTTCTGCGTTTTACCCCTCGTGCATAAATACGTTGGAAAAATAAACAGTTAAGTTCAAGTTTAAAACAAAGCAAAACAAACAAAAATCCTGCCCCATCTGTCAAACTGTGTGTATGACATCATCAGATATTCTGCACTTGTTTGCAGCCATTCAGACCAAGCTGCCCCACAGCCTAAGCTTTGTGCTCCAGCTCTCTTTACAGGGTCGGCGAGCTGGAAAATTACCACATGCTGTCACAGTTAGCTCAGCCAGATCTTGTTATCATTGTTTCCAAGGAATCCATTCACTCCATTATTTTACATATTGGGCAGACGTCCTGCCACTGAGGCTTGGGCTGCATGAACTTGAAGGGCCAAACGTTAATAGGTCTCTATTGTCAGCAGAATAGCAGCGCAATACGTGGGAAAAAATACCCAGACAGCTCACTGACACGGGTTTAGGACCTCTAGACTTAGGGGGTAGCCCGTGAAGAGCTTTTTATGTAAACAGACTTCAATAAACAAAGAATATCTTCTCTGTCAATATTCATAATCCATAAATTTTTCCTTCTCTTCCCCCTGTTCCACCCCCCGGAGCAGTGTAACTCTTCAGATAACAAAGAGGGAAGAAGGTGGCATGGATGGTCAATGTCTTTTGCAGAGTGAATCTGTGGGATGTGTGCAAGAAAGAATACATCCCATCTTGATTTATAAGGGGTATTATTGAGCTCCCAGGTTGAACAAAGCAGTTTTATTTCAAGCTTGATCTAGTATCTGTGTGGCTGATAATGGAACACGTGATTGGGGAAATTTAAAGCTTGTGATTTGTGCATGCCATGGCTGATGTGTCAAAATGAAGGTGGAGCATGTCTGTCTGTCTTTCCTGGGTGTGGAATGGGTTGCACTGATGACAAAGGATATTTTCCTCTAAGGAAATTGAAAAGCCAGGCAACACTTGGGAAATACATAGCAAATTTTGAGCATTCAGAAAAAAGGAAATTTTTTTTTGTTAGGTAGAATGCTCTTCTCAGTTGTTTCCCATGCACATCCTTGACTTTGGTGAGTTCACTAGAACATGGTTCTGATCTGAAGGAGCTCCTACTTTGGGGCATCTCCACTGACTTCACTTTTTCCTCCCAGCTTTACCCCATCATGAGAGGGTCAGGCTGATAGGGATGGAAATTGCAGAATATCTCCAAGGAGAAGGCATCTCTGTCACCACCAGTGGTGACATTTCAGGGTCTCCACTCTCATTAGAAAGAGATGTTCAGGTTCCTTAATTTGAACAGAGTGAATTGAAAAAGATTAAAAACATCTCATGCAACCAAGTTGCAAAATTCTTCATTCCAAAAGGAAGCCACTTTAAAAACTGCTTTAAAATTAATCCAAAGAGAGAGAGAGAGAGTCTCTAAATACCCGAGGCTTAATTGTCAGATCTGAATACACTCTTCTGCTTCTGCTACCAGGCTGGCACTCAAAAGAGGAAGGGGTTGGACTTGGCATCTGCTGCCCCCAGCCTTTATTTCAGGTACTGAGTGTTTTTTCCCATTATTTTCTTTGCCATTGGACAACAAAGGTCTTGGTAACACGACCTGGCTGCTCTCACCCTGACAGCATGTGGTAATTAGCTGAGTCCACTGGAATTCTGAAAACCTAAACAAAAGTTTTTGCTTTTTAAACTTGCCTGTAATTAGCACAGTTGTTATTTCAGTTAATTTGTTGTATTGATACTGTAAAGAGCTCCAAAGAGGCCCCAAAAAGTCTGCTACACAATATATCTTGTTTTCTGCAAATACTTTGAGAATATTAGGTCATGGTACTACATGCATGAGAATGAGAGGGATTCATAGGCTCTCTCTAAAGCCCATCTGAAATACATTCCAGGTAGAAATAAGATGTGTTAAAATACTTGCAGTATCCAAAAGCCAGATTAGCCACTTCATGTCTTTATGAAATATGTTCTATTTCAACTAAGATTATTTCTGTGTCTGGCAGCTAATTTTGAATAGCTCCCTTCTTCAGAAGACACTAAGAACCAATTGAGATAAATTTATTTTTCCATGAAAGTAATGTGTGTCAAGGCTAGATTTCCTAAGCCAAGCCCTCCAAGCAATCATCATAATCACTTTGCAAACTGTAGATAATGTCATCTTGAAATAAAAAGATTTTTTCAGTGTATGAAATTTTACATTAAGACAAACATTATAACTTAGTATTGCCAGTCTGAATGTGATTTTTTCAAAAAATCTTCCAGGGTTTTAAAATGAGTGTGAAAAAGAGAGAGAGAAAGAAAGAGACTGAGAGAGTGAGCAAATACAAGAAATGAATAGCACTTAAAAAAATAAATTACTTCAAGCATCAAGTGTTGTTTTGTCCTTAATTCTTCAAGATTTGTGTTCATGTACATACATGCTTTTGCTGATGTACTTGGGCAAGATGGGGTCTGGAATAAAGTGAAACAGGAATGAATTAATAAGAAAGGGCCCTGCTTTATGTGGTCTTTTAAAACTGCATTCCCAAATACACAAATTGCATTATTTAGTGCAGCAGTTTCTTATCTAGCTTTGCATGGTGAAAATGTTACATTAACCTTTGGGAACATTAGGACACATAATGAATTTTTTTGCACACCCTGTATAACCTAATGTTCAGCCCTTAAAAATGATAAAAAACCCATCACTTGCCAGGGAGTCCAAACATCTCCCAACAGTAAAAGATACTTTTTGTCTCTTAAGCCAGTACTACTGTCAGTCCTTTGGGACATTCCTCCTTTCCTTGTTTAGGGTAATCATCTTCCAGTTTCAAAGAACCAGAGTAAATCTACTCACTCTGAGCCCATAGTCTTGTGTTCTCTCTAGAGCCACTAGAAGCTCAGGTGAAGAGGGAAGGTGTAGACCCATCCTACACTACCAAACCCTCACTTGCTTTATAAACACTCAGCTCTCATCCTCTGGTCTCCAGTAGCCTGAATGTGATGGAAAACATTACTAGAAATTTTCACAAATGGCACTTTCTTCTTCAGGAGAGCTTCCTCTTGCAGGGTGAAGGTTAAAGCCTGGGAACACTGCAAGGATTCAACCTGTGGTGAGCATCAAAATCCCTGTCTCTGTCTCAGGTTGTGTTTGTCTTTGGAGAGATCATTTTCATCAGCTGGAGCAGGAGCTTTTTGCTTCAGAAAACAGCCGAAATTGTCCCTACTAGCTCTGGGATGTCGCAGCTGCTGGGGCACTGGACTGGTGGAGACATAGTCCTTTATAGATGTAAACCAAGTAAAATTTTCTCTAAATGACAAAACTTATGTCATCTGAAATGTCTGGGGTAAGCTTTTAGAGGACAAGAAAATGAAAGACTTAAACATAATTTTCTGATGGTCACCTCAAAGCTTATGAGGAAGAACTTAACTGTAGGCTACCAAGAAACTTCTGACCATGAAGTATAAGCACAGACAAGTAACTTTGATTACTTGCCTCAAGCATGGACAGCTACCATTTATCTGAAATTTTGGGCAACTCTTGTCTATATTCTCTGGCAGATATTACACCAACTATTGCCCCAAAATAATAATAATTTAAAAGTTATACCTTTATTTTTGACAGCAATCTTTTCCTAATAAAAGTGTGGATAATTAAGGGACTGATTCAGAGTCCTGAACTGAAGAGAATTAAACAACCGCAGAACAGCTCCCACTGAATTTGGTGGGATTTTGACCAAGGAATATCATCGACATTCATAAAATTCACAAGAAATGGCATTCAAGGGCCTACAAGGCATTCAGCAACCTCTGCATTTTTGTCCCTTTGTCACCTTCCATTCCCTTTGCAAAAAAGGAGAAAAAATAGTTCAAAAAAAAAAAGGAAAACAATATAAACTTTATCTACATGACCCATTGTAGCATATTAACAAGTGTTCATGGTATTAACCATTTTCTATCACTTTATGTTATATCATGGAATTTTAGCATTGATTTCCCTAATAAGATATGACCTTGCAATCATTTCAAGCAATTTTCATATCAGATTAATGAAAGCAAAGGCTAACACACTCATATGCCAGTATGCAAGCTACTAATAGAATATGAAAATTTTTTCATGTTTTGCTTGTGTATTAGTGTTTGCCTTTCTCGTTTCAGCATCTTCCTCCAATTTTTCATTACTGAATTTGGAGAATTAGTGCATTATCGCTCTCTTTTTGAATGAAGTAAGCAAACCAACAGTTGCAGTCAATTTTTTTACCAACTTTTCATAAAATAAACAGCTGTGATGAGAAACAGTATGGCTATTGAAAAGGATTATATGAGGAAACAAAATCAGAAATTATGTAACAAAACTGCTGAAATATATTTAGGATGTAGGTCAAGAAAAATTCCTAGAGGAGCTGTTTTTGTAATGATAAGATCATTGTCTCAAAGAAATAGTGAAAGCCCCTTTATATTATACAGTCAACGTGAGGCCAAAAAAAAGCACTACAAGGTGCTGTCTAGGGAATAATCCTGTGCTAGGCAGTGGGAGGACCTGGTTGTTTCTATCTTCACTCTCTCAGAGTGCTACAATACAAGATTGGCTTGGAAAATGAAAGAATAATGGTATTTAATGGATTACTGAGGTCTTGTCTGATTGCTACATGGATTTTTTGCTTTCAGAAATTAAATAATTTAAGAAGAAAAATACTGATATATAGATTATGGATTTTTTTCCCCTCTTTATTCATATTAATAAGAGTCAGACAAAGCTTTTTCAGAGTCTGTACCAAAGAAAAGTGCAAAAATGCAAGTGGTAGAAAGACAATAATGCAGCATGTTGACACTGGTGAAAGCAGTTCAGGTGAAGATTTTTTTTTTCCTGAATACGTTGTTGTAGTTTTTCCTTCCTTGTATTTTAAATAAACTTCATAATACCTTTTAAGAAGTTTTAAAAATAATTTCAGGGTGTCAAGAAAGTTTGGAGAGCACTAGTAGGAAAAGAGATCATAGGTGTTTAATTGCCTGGGAAAATCCATAGTCCCATTTTATAATCCTTTCAAGACCCCTTCTCATCAAGAATGCATATTTTCTGGAGCTAACAAAGGATCTGAGGTTGTTCTGGCAATATCTGGAATGGCAAGAAGGAAAGGAGGAATGATTAGAAAAATCCAGGCTTGTTTCACTATGATACACACTGATGTGTAAAAGGTCATATTTTGGGTTTTGCCTTGGGTTTGTGCCATCTCTGTGTCTCTTGCCTGTGAAAAGGGCAGACTGAAAGCAGCAGTTCCTGAATTTATTACTGTAATGAGCAATTCATTTAGACTGAAAGGGTACTAATTGAAGCAAGTTTTGAAACCCATCATTCTTGTTTGGTTTTTTTAATGAACAAAGTCAATCATTTCTCCTCTACCATCTGTTCATCCTCAGATTCTCCTCCTTGCAATCCTAGCAGATGGCATCGAGATCTCAGAAATATTTTTGACATCTTTTGGTCTGTGTCCTCATCTTTCTGGCCAGTTTAGCTATGTTGTCTCCCTTGATGTTATTCAGGAAAATAGACAATCCAAGTAGTTTTACAGCATCCTGAACTGATAGATGCCTCCTGCATTTTTTCATAAACTTGCTATTATTATTTCTGGCCCTTTTCCATCGAAGATCCTGAGATCCTTGGCCTTTTCTCATTGGCTTCACAAGATGCTTGCCACCTGCAGCATGTCCAAGCCATGAGCTGCAGAAACATCAAGGCTTCTTCTTTGCTGGATGTCATTAGCAGGGTCTAGATGTTTGCCTTAGGAAACACTTCCAGGAAACTTCTGAAGCAAGATGTAAACTGGGTAAAGCAGATTACCTGAGCAGAAAGTGCTGCTGGCAAAATATCCACTCCTGCTGCACACCATGCTGTTCGTGAAGGTAAGTGGCCTCCAGCAAACTGGGCTCCCTGTGCCACAAAATGCACAAAATAGAGCCTTTACCAGTCCACTGCAGGTGTTGAACCTCTACACCATCGGTTTTGTTACACAGAAGCTTTCCATCCACACCAACAGGACAGCAGGTTTAGTAATTTTAGCAATTACTCTGATTTCATGTCATGCTGGAGATGATAAAATGTTGGAGACAATAATGCTTGGAATATGTGTCCCTGTTGGTGTGGCTGTGTCTATAGCATGCTGCAACCATGCCTGTTCTGTTTGACATTAGGAGTTAACATCACCATACCTCAATTTTAACACCCATTAAATAGATAAAATAACACAGTACCCCCACGGAGGTGTGTTGTGAGGCTTAACTAATTATTGTGCACTTGAAAAGTGCTTTGAGATCGCAAAATGAAATACACCGTTAAAGTGCGAAGTATTATGCTCATACAGCAGTCAGAGAAGGCACTCTCAGAGAGGCTATAAATCTATTACTAGTGCTATCCAAGATGATTCTGTCAGCTGAAGGAAGGACATGAATGTTTAAACATTTATTTAAATATTAAACCACAAGTCTTCAAAACCCATACTCACAACTATATTCTCCTGAGAGAATTCTAGGCATTTACTAACGTGAATACAAAGTCGGGCAGCTGAAGAAATTAACCTTTCCTTTGTTCTGTTTTTTTTTCTTAGTAGATAGAATAGATGTGTTTGGGTTTCATAAGGCTGACAAAGCACTAATGTTTTTTGTTATTGCTGGAGCCCAGGGTCATTGTTTTTGGCTGGTTCACAGCTGCATTAGGACTGGGAGGGCAAAGCGCAGTGAATAGCAAACCCGTAACTGGCATTGGGATGTGCCAATGAGATATTCCAGATCATATCACATCGTGTTCAGGATAATAACCAGGGCTGGTCAGAACACGGGGTATTCTTTTGGGTATTGCTTGGGCTTGCTCTTCTGGGGTTTTAGTTTCAGGACAATCTCAGCTCCAGGATCACTGGCTGGGACAGTCTGGGCATTGGTCAGTGGGTGGTGAGCAGCTGCACTGGGTATCACTCCTTTGTATATTCTGTTATCACTGTTGTTATCATTGTTTTATTTTAATTAGTAAATAGTTTTTATCTCAACCAGTAAGGCTCTTTGCCCTTTTCCTTCCAATTCTCTCCCCTACTCCCTGGAGTGAGGAGGGGAGAGTGAGAGAGCGGGCTGTGTTTGGCTGCAAACCAAAAGGGGGAAACCACCACATCTTTATAAGCTGTAAAGTTTGATGGCAACTGGGAAGAATTCACTTCTCAATTTTTCACTTCTGTCCTTCTCTAGAAGAAAAGCAAATCCCCTTCTACCAAACAAAATCATTCTTAGATAGTCTGGAAACAGTATTAGCCTTTTATGATTGCACTGCATTTTTTGTGGCCACTTGGTGTGGTCTACTTCTTGTTTTCCTGAGGATCTGCTGAAGTCAGGGGACTCCTATTTGTACCACGTAATACCGTGCACCAAACTATAAATAATTTGTAGTGCTGGTTCTTGTGTCAGATTTCTGTAGGTGTTTTGATTCTTGTGAACTTGCCCTAGTGGGTCAGAAGTTCTTCAGTCACTTTGGCCTTTATTGCTCCAAAAATTAGCAAAAAAGAGATTGCATCAGATTGGCAGAAGCCTTCCTGGATTTCCCAGTGACCTTAAAGGAACAGGCAGGAGAGGGAATTCCCCACTTCTGAAAAAATCTGAGTGCTGAGTTTGCATCTGACACCTTCCTGCTTATCTGCAGTGCCAGTAATGCAGGCTGCTATGACCATGTCACCAGGACATTTATTTATAGTAGATTTGTGAACTGGAAATAAGTACATTTCCAAATTTATTTAGTAGTTCATTTGAAAAAGATGACTTATATGACTACAATGGATAAAAAACTTTTCAATTAATAAGAGGTGTATTGAAGAGGTGCATGTCTGTTATCAAAGTTTTAACTGGACTGAAGAAGCAATCAACATCCAGAACTTGACTTTACTGAACTGATAAACTACAAGTTGGCAGCAGACATCACTTCTATGGGTTCAAACAGTCCATGATGTCCTTTCGTCCCAGCAGTTTGGAAAATCATTGTATTCTGACAAACTTGATGGGAATCTGGACATGCTTATAAGCAAGGAAAGCAAACAGAATTTGGGATCAACAAGAAGATGTAAAGCACCACATGACATTGTACCACTTTTGCCTATAAACAAGGATGTCTCAGAGATGTATTGAGCCAAAATGACTTATATGCAAATCCACTGGGCTGAGGATGTCCCAAGAGAATATTTCACACAAGGACATCCATAATTCTGCTAATTGCCCACCAGAAGAGGAGGTTGTAACTCCAGTCCTTAGAAATAACAAGAGACAAGACCCAAAAGAGAGTCTGGAGGACACATGCAGCACCAGGGAACAATTCCAGCAGTCTTGGGGTTGGCCCTGAAGGCAAGAAGCAAATAGAAAATAAAGTCTTTATGTGCAAATTACAAGCACATTTAAGTAGTTGTGGCACTTTGAACCTGATCACAGTTAGTAAGGAGATAATGGTCCAGGCCCTGCCCAATAACTCAGTATTGCTCCACTGACACCTTCCTTCCACAGTCGGTTCATACTAACTGATGTTTTGGTTTGGCAGCGCCATTAAAACCCATTTTCATTTATTGCTTCATAATATACAAAATAGGATTTTAAACATTGACAAAGGA
This sequence comes from Caprimulgus europaeus, assembly GCA_907165065.1. The sequence continues at coordinate 3,958,756 of OU015527.1, forward strand.
AATCATATCTTCTGGGGCCATTGCAGAGATCTCAGGGTTCACATGGCAAGAAACATTTGTCACTGTGGAGAAGCTACGCATTGTAGTTGAAAACACATTTTTAATTTAAAATTCACACTTCCGAGCCTTTTGTGTCACCAGCTACCATCTTACTGACAATTCGTATGACATGTGACTGTAGCAGTACAAGAGACCAATATCAGAAATTATAAATTTGCTTTCACTTCCCTTAACTCTTTCATTGGTCTTCTTCTTTGCAGTTACATGGTCATAGCAGCCTGCATTACTGGCACTGCAGATAAGCAGGAAGGTGTCAGATGCAAACTCAGCACTAAGGTTTTTTTCAGAAGTGGGGAATTCCCTCTCCTGCCTGTTTCCTTCAAGGAATAATTTTTAAAGTTGGTTTTTAACCAGAATAGCCCATTCAAATATCATTACTTACACTCACAGAATCATACAACTGGGTAAAACAGAGTGATTTATAAAATGATGTTTGTTGTGTTCTGTTTCTCTGCCCCCTCATTTCTGACCCCTCCTGGCACATAGGATGATACCAAGCATTTCTTTGTAGCTATGAAGCCAGGACTTTGTAATGGAAATTGAGATTCTCACGCAATTTCCTGACACAGGTGGTTGTTATTTTAAGCAAAACACTATAAACTGTGAAAAGTATTATGAAATTGAAAGAATTGGTACACTGGAAAAAATTAATCAGGGAATCGCTGCTTTGTAAATTTTTTCTGTGTATTTAAGTTATATTTAAGTTATATTTAAGCTAGTGTCACCTTTTGGATTCTGTTTTAAAACTGTTATGTTAGTTCAGGGATAAAGTATAATTGTACTTAACATTAAAATAGCACCTTTCAGATATTTGCTATGGGATAATATTTAGAAAGTAAGAAAAATTTTTTACTATTGTGCTTAGAAATATTCCTAGGGTGCAGACATATGTCAGAAGAGCAGGCATATTTTACAGGAAGAAGCCTCTATTACATGATAGGATTAATAACTTTTTGTCAACTAGAATTCCTTAGGGAAAAGAGCCAGCAGTCTTCATTAATAACATTAGTAGCAGTTGGAATCACACCATTTGTCTGTATATATGGTTAATACTTTTGGGGAGAAATGCCAACTGTTTAAAGAACAATTTTGAGAGGAAGGAAAGGGAGTAAAACCAAAGTCTCTTGGTACAAACTGCAATTTCTCCAGCATCCAGGGATTCAGACCTCTACCTCTTGAGCCATTTTTCAGAGTGAAACTTTATTTTCCAGTGCTTTTTTCTGTGTATATGATATGATATGATATTACATTATATGTTATGTTATGTTATGTTATGTTATGTTATGTTATGTTATGTTATGTTATGTTATGTTATGTTATGTTATGTTATGTTATGTTATCATTACTCTGCTATTCCATCACTGTGACTAGTTGTACACTGTACTTATTTTAACTGAGAGAAATCAGTACTTCTTATGTTTTGATGTAAGTGGATAGCTTAGCTTTACTTTCTGTGAAGCTCTGAGAAATGGTGCTTGGAACTGTACCCTTTGTTTTGCAATATAGAAAGTGTTATGATCAATAAATAGCATCTCACCCAAGGAGAGTTTGAGAATAAAGGGTATGTCTTGTTTATTGAATAAGATAGGTTAAAAGGATGTTTTGAATTTCTAGGCTGCTACTCCATGAAGCTATGGCTTCTCTGGCACTATATCTCAGATGTAAATTTAATTATTATCTGGGTTTCAGAGATCTGTCTGGGACTACTTGCTTGTGCTGTTTGAAGAATGACTCTCATGGAGCTTTATTTATCCTAGTAAATATGTAGACATCTCAGAGAAGTATTTGCATATTTCTTTTTTTCTCTCTGATCTAGTCTGAAACTGGGACTTGCCCACTCCCTTTATCAGTGAAGTCTGAGAATTCATGAGTTCTTCATGTCTCTGTTTTACTGGGGTGATCATGTGTTGCCCATTGAGTCCTGTCTAGATGGAGTAACTATTGAACAAGCTCAACAGTTTGACTGCTGATATTGTTAATTCTTCTATAACTCATTCAGAATTCCTCAGAAAATTATCAGTAAGTCAACCTTTTTACTTCCTCAGTCATGTCAGCTAGAAGGGTCCTCTAATTTTAGTTCCCTAGTTAACATCCTCAGGCATAATCACTTCTGGTGACGTCCATATTTATCTTTAAAATATATATATATATATATATATATATTTTAATATATGCTAAAACTCATGTGCCACATTTTTTCATGCAGAAAATTTTCCTGTGACAGAAAGGGGAAAACTAGGGAGACATAACTTCAGGTACAAAGTAAACCAGATAGTAGATACTGGAGCATTAGAAAAGATTTTGAGAGAAGGAAAAAATGAAAAAGTATTAGGAGGTGTTAGTGAATGGAAGGTGAACTGAAATGGCAACATGGTTTCCCTAGGAGTTGTCTTTTGCCAAACTTAATGGATATCTTTAGAAGTTTTAGTCAAACTTATACTTAAGAGAAAGCTAATCTATAGATAGATGTAGATTATATATATATGAGAGAGAGAGAGAGATTAGAAATGTAGATATAGATTATATAGATACGTTAGATATAGATTAGATATGGATATAAATAGATATAGACGATACAAATAGATAACATCTGTCTGACTCCAGTAAAACCTCTGACATGTTGTGATAGAAATTCTCAGTTAAACTTGCAAAATGGGGATTAGTTGAAAAAGTGTGACATGAACATGGAGCTACAAGAAAAAGTGGCCAGTGTTTGTGCTGAAAGGAGAAACATCAGACAGGAGGGCAAGGAGAATCTATGTCCTTATGCACTAGTGCTCAGTCCAATCTTCATCAGTAGTGATGTAATCTTTATTTACCTCAGTAACTTGGCAGAAAAAGTAGTACTATATTAATGGAAATTTGTGAATGCTCAAAATTAGGAGCAACACGAGGAGTTCAGAGTACAAGGGGAGTGATGAATCTTGATAATGGGAATAATACAAACTAGATATAGTTTAAGGTAGAGAGTGCAGAACCTTTAATTTAGGGACTAATAACCTAATAATATTATTTTTAATTTTTTTTCCCTAAAAAATATGAAGATGTCAGTCATTGAATGACTTGTAGCCATCAGTCCTGATAGAGCCATTGGAAAAGCACAAGTGATGTATTTCTAACAGAAACAGCCACCTGCAACAATTTGTAAGACTCTGGTTGCTCCTATGCAGGAAGGATGAAGGTAAAGATGAGATCAAACAGACTGTCCTGAAAGAAGGAGGAAGACAGCTTCTCTTATTATATTCACTTCTTAAGGTCCAGAAAGAGAACACAGCTTTCACATAGTCTGAATTACCCTAGGAAATGACAACATGTCCACCTCAGCCATTCTCTCTGATTTTCCTTTCAGAAAACCTACCTTCAAAAACAATGGTAACAATGAAGAGACAAATAAGGGTGTTGTTGATTGAGTCTATGTTGAGTAGCATTAATAAATGTTATAATTTCATGAATTATTTGTCCTTTATGGGCATTTATTGAACTTAAAAGGGGTTTTTTACAGCTCTTCTTAGAAGTGGATAGACTGAATGGCCAAAGGTTGGGTGACTATTGTTATTTCACCTTTGATACAATTCACTTCACTTACAACTACACCACCCAGAAGGAATCTTCTCCATTTGGGATCTGGCAGATGAAGTTACAAAGCCACTATCCATCATATTTGAGAAGTCCTGGCAGTCTGGTGAAGTCCCTTCAGAATGGAAAAGGGGAACACAACCGCCATTCTTAAAAAGGGTAACAAGGAAGACCTGGGGAACTACAGGCCGGTCAGTCTCACCTCAGTGCCAGGCAAGATCATGGAGCAGCTACTCCTAGAAACTGTGCTAAGGCACATGGAGAATGAGGAGCTGATTGGTGACAGCCAGAATGGCTTCACCAAGGGCAAATCGTACCTGACCAATCTGGTGGCCTTTTATGACGGGGTTACAGCATTGGTGGACAAGGCCAAAGCAACTGATGTCATCTACCTGGACTTGTGCAAGGTGTTTGACACTGTCCCTCATGGCATCCTTGTCTCTAAATTGGAAACATGGTTTTGATGGATGGACCACTCTGTGGATAAGGAACTGGCTGGATGGTTGCACTCAGAGAGCTGGAGGGACAGGATGCCATCCAGAGTAACCTTGACAGGCTTGAGAGGTTGCCTGTGCTAACCTCATGAAGTTGAACAAGGCCAAGTGCAAGGTCCTGCATCTGGGTCGGGGCAACCCCCAGCACAAGTACAGGCTGGGCCATGAGTGGCTTGAGGCCAGCTCTGAAGAGAAGGACTTGGGGTGCTGGGGGACGAGAAGCTCAGCACGAGCCGGCACCGTGCGCTGGCAGCACAGAGCCAATAACCGTGTCCTGGGCTGCACCCAGAGCAGCGTGGGCAGCAGGGCCAGGGAGGGGATTCTGCCCCTCTGCTCCGCTTTCCTGAGACCCCACCTGCAGTGCTGTGTCCAGTTCTGGAGCCCCCAACACAAGAAAGACATGGACCTGTTAGAATGAGTCCAGAGGAGGCCACGAGGATGATCCAAGGGCTGGAGCACCTCTGCTGTGAGGACAGGCTGAGAGAGTTGGGGCTGTTCAGCCTGGAGAAGAGAAGGCTCTGGGGAGACCTTCTAGTGGCCTCCCAGTACCTGAAGGGGCTCCAGGAAGGCTGGGGAGGGACTTTGGCCAAGGGCAGGGAGTGACAGAACAAGGGGTGATGGCTTGAAAGTGGAAGAGGGGAGATGGAGAAGAGATGTGAGGAGGAAATTCTTTGGTGTGAGGGTGGTGAGACCCTGGCCCAGGTTGGCCAGAGAAGTTGCGTCTGCTCCTCCCTGGAAGTGTTCTCGGCCAGGTTGGATGAGGCTTGGAGCAACCTGGTCTAGTGGAAGGTGTCCCTGCTGCTGGCAGGGGCATTGGAACTGGATGAGCTTTAATGTCTCTTCGAACCCAAACCGTTCTATGTTTCTATGATTCATTTGGGTACAAACTGCTCTGGCAGGTAGTACCAACTCCTACTCTGTGTCAAACAGAAAAAATAAGGGATGTTTTGGAATGATAACTGCAATTTCGTACCTTGGCCCTGTCACTTAGAAACTGATTGTGTCTCTCTGTGAAAGAATATCAGCTTTTTGATGACATTGTTTTATTAAGAAAACTGTGACTAAGAGCTCAGCTGGTCAATGCTGATACAATGCTCTCTCACTCTCAGCACCTTTTGGTTCATGAGTATATGCTTCAAATTGTCTTTCCTATTTTACATCTCCAGGGTAGTTGATTTGCCTTTTGCTTGGGAAGTTATTTCTGGATCTTTTCCAGTACAAGTCACTTCTGCACTGACTTGCTTCATTTTTCAGTGGTACAAACACACTGATGTCATCTAAGTTGTACTGGGGGAAGAAACTGGAAAGTATCTCATGGCATTTTAATCCCTGACAGATACTTCTTTAAGGACAGGTATAAGGGCTCAGATAAATTCAGAGCTCATGTAAATAAGTCACTTTAAGGAATAAATAGGAAGAGTGACACTGTACAAAGGGGACAAAGTACCCCTTCTTCTGCAGCTACTTGCTGGCAGAACACGGGGAACTAAAAAGTCCTAGACTTAGGGTAAATATCATTTAGTAACAACTAAAACATCAGCATGTTATCAACATTATTCTCATATTAAAGTCAAAACACAGCTCTGTACCAACTACTTGGAAAATTACTAAGAAAATTAACTCTATTCCATGCAGAAGCAAATCTAGGTGAAGGTCCACAGCTTGAAGCCTAAGGTTTCAGCAAATCTAGCTACTCATGGTAATACTAAATGATTGACTTTTAAGCAGTTCATTCTGTTTAAAACTTTCCTATTTAAGATAATTGACTAGTATTTCTTAACAATCAGAAACATTATCTGGGGGATTTTAATCATCAGTAAAGCCCGCCCAGACTTTTTACACAAAAATGTTCAATTGGAAAATGTTGGTTTTCAGAGATAGAGTTTTGCAAATGCACTTGTTCTGATGGTTTTTTTCTACCCTCATGCAACTGTCCCCACAGAAAACAGCCTGGATTTAGTCTTCTGGGGCAACCTTGGTGCGTAGTTAAGAAATATTGGACTTTATCAGTGTCTACAGCTCTTTGTTATATTGCGATTTTGGATTCCTGAGTTTTATTGAGGCAGAGGTTTTGTGAGATACATAACTTTTTAACAGAGAACCTTAAAGTTCTGCCCCTGACTCCTGTACCACCTGTCTCTGCTTCTTGAAACTAATTCAGGAAAACAGTTGTAAGGCATTTCTGGGGACAAGCTAGAGCTAGGCAATGCTGTAGTCAGGAAAAATACTGATTTAGAAACATTGCCCAGTGGAATTTGTGAAAAGAAACTCTGTGATTTCCTTTTCTGTCAAGTCAGAGCTTTTAAAAACAAAATATTTTTCTTTTTTTCTTTTTTTTTTTTTGTAACATACGTTCTGGCAAATCAGTTTCCTTTATGATCAAGAGCTTATCCAGCTTGATAGCAAAGCAGCACACAGCTTGATACAAACTGATTTACTGATTTGCTAAATTTTGCTACCCTGTATTATGGCACACAAAGTTCATTATTTCAAAAGGCAGTATTTTTTTTTATATGTTGTCAAAGCAAAAAAAAATGTAATGTGCAGTATTTTAGCATGAGCTTCCATTCAGCAAAAGCAGGTGAGAAGAAGACAGAAGGGTAATGAAGATACTACATTAAGAACAGAGCAAATTGGAAGTGTGCACGGATATTTCCTTTTTGTGAGACTGTTTCCATCAGTTCACAGATGTGCAGTGAAGAAATTAATTTCCTTTGCAGTTTATTAGGGCTCAGGCTGTGTGACAGTGAAAGTATGGAAGATTTCCTCAGAATTATTTGCACATAAATTCAGACTTCTAGTGGCTACCTCCCAAAGGGCATGCGGGTTTGGTGTTATTGACTATACCAGCATAATATACATATCAGGACTTATGTGTACATGTTAGCCATGCATAAATTGACAGTAGTTGCAAATGTTTCTTATCATGAGGCTCTGTGAAGTGAATTTTCATAGGATAACATTTTAATTTTTACCTGGATATTATGAATTCTAACAAAAATGGAATATTTACTTATAATTTAGAATATTTAACTTCATTGGCTGTCTTCAGTCTTTTAGTATTAGGTTGATTTTGCTTAAACTAGTTTAATTTAAGGGTCTATGTGCATGTGCATACTACATATTGTTTATCAGCAGTTATACCTAATTCTAGCTTCTCATTGACTTTATGCAAACATAATTCCATTAAACTAATCTGAGGCCAGAATTGGGCACTTTCTGACTTTGCTAAGAAAGTTTTTTGGGTGAGAATTCATTTCAGCCTGTCAGACAGATCACTTATGACAAGGAACTTCTGAACCTACAGCCTGCCTGCAAATGCCTTGGAAATGGTTATGCAGAAACAAATGCAGGTCTCATTAATTTTCATGCTAATACACTAATTAGAAGCATTTACAGGCCAGGGAGCTTTAGATCAGGCCTCGGAGCTGGGGTGACTTCTATAGAGAAGATGGGTGTAATGACCTTATGCTATAAGGTGGATTATTTCATTTACATCATCACTTTTAATTCTTCTTATTCCTTATTGCAGCTTTTTGATGCTGTGGAGCATGGGGCTCTTTTGAAACCCTTGTAATGTGTTGTGTGCTCCTGATGTGGTTTTCATTGCCACTTATCTCTGCAATATCTCTTTGTAAGTATAAAACAGGTGTCTCCCAGAACATTTTCTATGTGAACTGGGGAGGTTTTGGCATTTTGACTTGTCTGTAGTTATCTGCACACAGGGTTGTACCTATGCGGGTTTAGCTTTGTGTTTCTTATATTTCAATACACTTGTTCCATCTCTGAGTTATTTAGTCTTAACTCAACATTAAAGCTCTGTGTGCAACTCAAAGGAAGGCGAGTGCTGTGATACATCATTCACGAGCTGCTTCCTGGTGAGTGTGGGGTCCCCAACTCACAGGCAATAAAGCCTGAAGTAGTTATGATGCCCTGAAGCATCATGAATGAACTGTGAAGATAAATGTATTCCAGGCTGTCATTTTCCATATTAGTACGTAACCTTTCTGCCACACATCATTAGCAGTACTAAGTCAGTGCTGTCTAGAGGCTTCCTTTAAAATAAATACAATAATTGTAGTGAGCCCCCAGCTAGTGTCACATCCAATCCCAGGTTTAGGGAACTTAACCTACTTTTACAGGTGTTCTTCCGTAATTTGCAAGTACTCAGGGGTCTTTAGAAAAAATGAAAGCAAAAATACTATTTTGTGGGAACAAATAATCCACCAGTGCCAAAAATGTAATTAATCGCATAAACATGAGAATGATCGTATAAAAATAGTTACACAAAAACAAATGAAAGCCCAAATAATACATGAAGGGCATGGCCAGCCCCACGTCACAGTTGTTGATCACGTAGTTGGACTTTAAAGTCTTTAAATTAAATGCATGCTATTTAGGCTTTGGCCAGGACTCAGATCCCTACATCTGACCTTGCCCAAGTTAAACATCTTGTGCAAGTGAATGAAATGTCCTCACTGGCATGGGACAGGCATCTCCAGACTGTGGTCCATCTCATCTCCAGTTAGGTGTCTAAAAAGCACTCTGGAGTAGTCGTCCTCCTTTTTTGTGGGAGCAAGCTTGAATAACCACTTCAAATTGTGTATCTGATTTTAAGACTGTAGAGGTTAGGAAGTGGCTAGGACTGGATCATCTATAATCATACGGCCAAGAAGGCTGGAGGGGACCTTTAGATGTTACCTGCTCCAACCCGGAGGCAAGGCGGGGCCAGCCTAGTTCTGCCCTGAGCTGGCATGTTGACATCTTGATTATTTCCTCCTGTTGTGAGAGAGAGGTTCTCCTCCCCCTCTACTCTGCCCTGGTGAGGCCGCATCTGGAATATTGTGTCCAGTTCTGGGCCCCACAGTTCAAGAAGGACAGGGAGCTGCTGGAGAGAGTCCAGCACAGAGCCACCAAGGTGATGAAGGGAGTGGAGCATCTCCCTGATGAGGAAAGGCTGAGGGAGCTGGGCCTCTTTAGCTTGGAGAAGAGGAGGCTGAGGGGGGACCTTATTAATGTTTATAAATATGTAAAGGGTGAGTGTCAGGAGGATGGAGCCAGGCTCTTCTCAGTGGTGTCCAATGATAGGACAAGGGGCAATGGGTGTGAGCTGGAACACAGGAGGTTCTGCTTAAACTTGAGAAGGAACTTCTTTACTGTGAGGGTAACAGAGCCCTGGGACAGGCTGCCCAGGGAGGGTGTGGAGTCTCCTTCTCTGAAGACATTCAAGACCCCCCTGAATGCCTTCCTGTGTGATCTCATCTGGGTGTTCCTGCTCCGGCAGGGGGATTGGACTGGATGAGCTTTCGAGGTCCCTTCCAATCCCCAACATTCTGTGTTTCTGAGTAATTCACGCTGTTTGAGGGGAGAGATCACAGGTGCTGAATTTCCTCCTCATCTCTAACAGCTAAATAGGGATCTATTATACTACATCTTTGTAAATGCAACAGTTAATATCAAATTAGATAAGCCTTGTGATAAAATGGCAGGATTTCACAATGGCAGTGGTTTCCCCAGGTGATGCTAGGTTGCACCAGTACAACAGCCATTGCTTCACTCTGCAGGAGGCGAAATGTCTTGGTGGGTTTTGCTAGTCTGAGCTGGAACAAGGCTCCTTCTTGACCTGGCATAACCCTGAGCCCTTAAGCAAAGCATGCCAGTCCTTAACTGAGTTTATCTGTTCAAAGACAGCAGGGAACTGGAACAGCTGCCCAGTTCCCAGTGTGGCGATGGCACAGGATGGGAGGTTGTGTTGCCAAAGAACCTGGTCACAGGTCCCTGGGTGCCTCTCTGCCTGCCAAAATCTGCATCTTTCCCTGTTGTGAGATGCCTTTCCTGGGTCTGGGCTGGCTGTGTTGATCCGCTCGAGGTGTGGGCACAGCGAGCTCCCATCTGCCAGCAAAAAGACTTGTCGAGATCTAGCTGTGTGCCCTTTCCCCAGCCTCCTCGGTCATCCTTTGTCATAACTTTTATTGTATGTCAAGGATTATGTTGGTTCCTCTGCCACTAAATTTATCCCCAGATTCACATGGAGTGTGCTAACATTGAAAACCTTAAAGTTTGTCCCTCTGTCCTCAGAGGGGTTTTGTAGGAATTTGTCTTGGTTGCATTTAATTTTATTGAAACACGTTCTCTTAATTGTGACTTTGCAGCATCATTATTCAAGCCAAAGCTATTCTGTAATTCATTACCATAGCTGGGTACTGCTCTGTGAGTCTGTGTAGCACAGTAGGTTGGTGTTAAAAATACTGAATAGTTTTGGAACAAAAACTAGTCCATGGGAGATCTCATTAAGAAGGTCCATCTTTGATGTCTCCTCACTGATTGACCTCAAAATATGGAAGATGAGTCAGATTTTAGTCTAAACAGGGTGATCTCCCTCAGTTTCAGTTAGTGCCTGTTTTAAAAACCTCCAAATCATAAAACACAAAGTCTTGGATAAATTCATGCATATTATAACTTACGCTATATCAAAATTATTTTATTCACTAGATATATGATCATACAAAATATAAATCAAGAATTTTATAAATTCCACCTCCCATGAAAGCATTCTTATTGTATTGACTGTCTCTAATTCTAGAATCTAATTCTCCACATTCTTCCCTGATTAGTTGCTTTTTTCCATGCAACTTTTGTGTAACTTTGCTTAAAGTTACTCTGATCTATAAATTCTTACTTTTATCTAAGCCAAGTGTTGCACCCTGTGTTGTAGCCCTCCTTTGGAAATCCTCTGTCAGTTTATTAGAATTCATTAAAAGCAGTGATTTGTTATTCAGAGAGATCCTTGCATGCTTGGATTCTAGGATTTTAGGTATCCAGGCGTATTTTTTGGAAATATTTACCTTTAGCCACTGTTGCCTTTCAAGTTTCTTTCTTTCATTTATTTCATTTATTTAATTATTTATTTACAAATTACAGACTTTCTAGTTTGTTACTTGTTCCTGATTCTGTTCCAGTTATGGGAAGAAATTTCCACTGACATGTTTATCCTTTTTTGACTCTTTCATTTACAATTATGCCATCTCCAATATTCTATAATAAGAATGGAATTCAACCTCTGATCAATACAGAGCAAAGCACTGCACACAGCATCACTAAGTAGAAATAGTTGTTATATAAATAAAGACTGCTAGAGCCATCAAATATTTCCTGTCTCTTAATCCTCTGGCTTGGTAACCTTCAACTGACAGGAAATTTTAGAAAAAATCAGAAGTCTATGGATATAATTTAAACAGCTTGATTTTCATGTAAACTCATGAGAGGTTAATCATCAAGATGGATTATGGCATGTAATAGGCATCCAGTTTGGAGATCCTGAACTCTTGCTTTGAAATAATCAGAACAAGTTCACACTGGAGAAAGAGGAAGGAGGAGTATGTTGTAGAATCACAGAATCATTGAATCACCGAATGGTTGGGTTGGAAGGAACCTTTAAAGGTCATCTAGTCCAACCCCCCTGCAGTGAGCAGGGACATGCAGTGAGCATGTCCACACCACAGAAATTATTTTTGCAACTGGTAGCCTCTTGAGAAATTAAAAGATAAACAAAGGCTCAGGCTCTGACCATGGGGGATGCATACCCTAGCATAAGAGCAGATATAAATGTGAGAAATTGAAACTGAGCCAAGGAAAAAAACCTACCTCACTCCTTCTTAGCTGTATTGGTCATTCAGGATTAATGGGATTAAATAAACTAAAATGCATCAGTCATTAAGATTGGTGGATAAGAAAGAGAGTGCTGGGTAGAATGGTAGTATTTTTACAATATTTTTTTGAGGCTAAATGTACATATTAAAGGAAAACACTTTGTCATGTAAATACTTTCTTTGAGAACTGGAAAGAGTATCTTTCATGCCACAATTACTAGGAAGGCATTATGCTGATCTGCATATTAGCTATTTCTCCATAAGATATTTCCAGATCTTTTGTTTTTTGTTTAGATGGTCTGTAAATCAGACACATGCTCATAATTTCACTTGTGGTTTTAAACAACATGTAGCTGCATAATGATGGTTTTAACTACTGCTGTTGACCTCTTTGGGCAATAGTGTATAGTTTGTACAAGTCATTATCACTCTGCAACTTCCGCACAAAATATACTTAAAGTGTATATATAAGAGATATGGTAGTATGTAGTAGATAAATATAGAGAAAGGGTCAGTCTGAGCTGATAAAACTTTGAGGAACTTTAAGGAGGAAGAGTCCAAACTGCAGAGCACCAGTCTGCATGCATGTGAAGCTCACATTAATTTAATAAATAACAAGTTTTACTTAAAAAAAGTCTGATAAAAATCAAGAAGCAATCATGGGTAATTACCAATAAGTATTTTGAGAGATATTGTCAGCTGCTCTGTGGATAGTACAAGAGCCTTATAACACAGCTTTGCATTGAGAGGGAAATCCATGTTGGAAAATAAACCAGTGCAGTTTATTGTATCTGCAGCACCTGATCCTGGCACGAGGAAACTCACCAACAGCATGTGTGCAAGCCTTTTCTTCAGGAATCACAGAAGCACCTGGTCAACTTTTAGGATTTTTTTTTTCCTTCAATATTTGGGATATTTTAGACAGCTGAAGGAAAAAACCCCAAGTCCTGCTCTGCTTGTTATTATTTCCCAAAAAAGCACTATCAGAAAACTAATGTACTAAAATGTTTCTTTGGTACAGTGATTCAACGCACCAAAATATCATCCTTACAAAATCTGACAAAAATTATTTTATGAAAGTGTTTCTTGGGATCACTAAAACAGTAAGATTTCTTTAAATTATCAAATGCTTGTTGTTTTCTAAAAGCACTTTCTTGCCTTAATTAAATCAAGAATGCTAAAATATACATAAAAATGTAAAAAAAATCAAGCTGTACTTTAAACTTTGTGTTGTATTGAACATATATGTTTGTCCATTTCTATTGACACTCTTTGATAATAATTATTTTTTTCTAGTTCTTATGGACTTATCCTTTAGCCAAATCCCTCCTTATATTGCACATTGTCAGTGATTAAATTCCTAGATACTCTACAAAGACACATGTTTACATATCTTAAAACAAGTGTGAAAAGAAGAAAAGGATAATGTAATCAAGTATTTCTTAATCTCGTTTTTAATGAAAAAAAATACTTTTGACAGGCTCTGAACAGTATTTCACTGGATCCCCTCTGCCCAGCTTTCTGATGTTACACAGTTGGCAGGAAGCTCATTTTATGAAGATAAGTGATCTATTCGGGATTAGTTTTTCTCTTTTAAGTTTTGTAGTTTCAGTAGACATCCATCTCATGGTAACAACTTCTTTAATAAAGGAGGGGGAAAAAAAAATAGATGGTGGCATAAATATAAAAACTTCAACCAAAAAGACAAACTATTCTCATCCCAAATGAAGTGAAACATATTTTGAATTGGAGCTGGACCAGATGCAGAGCAAATAAAGACCCTTTGTCTTCTTTTCTATCAATATATTCAGATATTATCTAGTGAGTTGTGTTTGGGCAAATTTTCTCCTACAGATCTACATGTTTAAACACACGTAATTTAAAACAGAGTACTGAAGATGTAAGATTTTATGTGTTATTCTGTTGTATGTGCCACAGTGCAATGACCTATCCTTTATCTCAATCTGGTAAACAACCTTGAGAAAGTGAGTGTGTGAAAAATGTAGAGAATGTTTTGCCGTTAAACCACAAGTAAGAGGACCATGTAAATGTAACATTTAGAGCTTAAGCCAATTAGCAAAGGACTAGTAGGAATAATTATCATAGCCTGTATAAATATGACTTAATGAGAGCAATAAAGTGAACTATGCCTTATCACTCACATTGAGTCGGCTCGCATAGTTTCCTCCGTCGCTTGCAAAAATACGTACATTTTTTGCTTTATATTGCAACATAACTCTTATCTAAGTTGCAGATAAATTATATTACAGAAAACTACACTTTGGAATGGAGTGGTTTGAGGCTGTTTTGAAGAGACAGGCAACATCAGTACAGAGATAATTATAGTCTTACTTTCATTTGATCTGTCTAGAAAACACTGTATTTGTATCAGATTTTATTATGTGTTTTCTGTCATGGTAGGAAATGCAAGTCTTTCTATTCAGCTATGTCAAACTGTTGTAAGTTTTCTATTTTCTCTACTGTGGTGACTGGCAGGCATATTTTCAGGCCATTCTGAAGATACTTACAGTGAGAGACATAGTGATATCCTGTGGAGTGCCTCACAGGTGAACATTTCAGTTCAAATTTCTGAAAGATGTTTCCATCCTGGGCAAGGGCCAAGTGAAAACTGAGCTCCCTGGGATCTCTGGGCAACATCTCCTACTTGGCAAGCTCCGAAACTGTTTCCAGCCCAGCTCTGATCTTTGTCCTTTGTCCTGGCGGTGCAGTCCCCCTTGACTCACCCCGCAGCTCGCGCCATGTCAAAGGCCGCTGATCTTTCCACTCTGATGACAAAAAGACTGGAAACAGATTGTGCTTGGAGAATTGATCACTAGGATAACAAGAGTGCTAAACTGGAAGACTAAACTCCCAGTATTGTCTAGAGTGTATTGTTGACTAACTTTCTTTTAAAACATAGTAAAAACACTCACTTCCATGTACTCTAAAGTCTATGGAATACAATCAGCTTTTAAGAGATTTTGATTTATTTTTTTTCCCCTTTAAATTAAAATGAAACCTATAATTCTTGCAGCAGACTGCTCCCTACATTACAAAGCTTCTTGCAGGGCATGATTCACTAACAAGCTAAAATCTGTATAGACTGGTGTTCTGGGAATATTACTTTAAGAATGACAAAACCCATCCCACACTCAAAACAAACAAACAAAAAAAAACCCCAAACAACAAAACAACCCAAGTTATGAGGAATGCATCAAATGCAAATGCATTTTCAAGTATCACACAGAGGCGGGGAAAACAGATTGCTTGAGAGGGTGTTAAAAGTATTAACCAGTAATTCTAGGGTGCGATTAGGTCACCTGCCTCTCCTATGCAACTATGCAGCTTCAGCAACACCTACAGTTTCCCAATGGGAATGGCAAGCATCAGATCTTTTATTGCAAATCTGATTGCAAATCAAGTGGCAGTTTAATTTGTGCTGAAAAATTAGAACACTCAGTAAGTATAAAAACTTTCCAGACCCTTAGTATTGGGTTAAAAATTATCTTAGCCTGTATGATACCTTGTATATTAACTTAAATTGAAGTAGTTGACTGGCACAGAATCATTAGCTATTAGAAGAAAGCTGTGTTTTGGTAGCAGAGTCTCTGACATGATATTCTTGTTCTTTCCTTTATATATATATTTTTTTTAATTTTTTAAAATTATTTTTTTTCCTATATAATATGTTTAACTGATTAGTTTATTTTCTGAGTTTTGGAATAAGAAGCCATGGACATTTTGTTAAAACACTTCCTATAAATAAATGCATCATTTTGCTTTGACATTTTTAAAGCTTTTTGTCTTCCATACATTAGAAATTCACATGCTGTACCTGAAGATATGCTATGATAATATCAATCTAAAAGACCAGTGAGGTCCATAGGAACTTTTCCCTTTGACCTCTTTGCTGTTTCACAGCAGGCACAAAGGCATAAAACTCTACCTTTCTTCCAGTCATTGGATGACAAATGTGAGTAAGGATCCAAATTCCTAACTGAAAAAAATGTTACACAGCAAAATTATTACATGATGGCAATGGTTGTCAAGATGAAGAAACAGAAGTTAATACCCTGTTCATCTGCTTCTGTCTCCTAATTTTAGATACTGGTGTGCCTGCCACTGCAAAACCTCCATATCTGCAGATGTGTTTATCCTTAGAAAACTGTCATGATGCAGAGAAGTGCTGTTGTCCCTATTGCACATTGAATGCAAATGAAACATTACATTTTCAGATGCTATCTATATATAAAAAAATTGAGCAGCATCCCTTTTGCAGAACAACAACTTAATAGTCATTACAGGGGAACTATTTATTTGGGATTAAACTTTGCTTTGACGCCATTGTTTCATTTAAAATACAAAATAATTATTCCAGAATATGAGATATATATATATATATATATATAAAATATAGATATATAAAATATATATATAATTTTATTAAGAAATGTTGTCCTTAAAGATGTTTATTCCCAAGCAATCAAAATATTCTGCACTAGAGATTCCACACAGATTCAACTATGTAAACAAAATATTGAGACTTGCTTGTAGTCACATGAAATATCTCCTCAGCAAGGAACAGATTAATCTTTAAAAAGTAATTTATCTGTTTCAAGTCTTTCCCTTTGAATTAGCCAAAGAAAATGCCTAACACAATACTACAAAAAGTCAGGAGGCTAGTCATATTTTACGACAAAGTTTTCAACCGTTGTGTTTAATTTTGTTCTACACATACTTTCTCCATTCAGAAAAGGAGGTGCATATCTGCTGGTCAGCGACTATGTTCTGGGGAACATTTCTGAGTCTTCAACAAGCTGATCTGTGTATGCAGTTTTCAGCTATGGGTGCTATTTGCATTAACATATTCCATTTTGAAAGTTTCCTACTCTATTAACCATTTTGGCAACTTCATTGGGTGTTTCGTCCCAGCATCAACTTTGTTTGGAGAAGGAATGATCAAATTAAGACACTTGACCTTTCCCAGCTTTAGCCATGACCTGGGTTTGTGAATCACTGTACTGCTTCTATAATTTATGTAATTTGCTGACTTGCAGGTAAAAAATTCAATGAGTTTTCTATAGTTAAGAAGCAAAAATACACACAGTTCTGCCTCAGTACATGGAAGTTATTCAGTTTTTCTATTGACCTCATCTGATGGCAGTTTTGACTCATCATTTACAAAGGTCGTGTGATAATTGCTTATTTTAGACTGACTTAATTAAACCCAATACCCGTCAACTGAATTTACCATTGTTAAAATTTCACTTCCATTTTTTATCTCCAATTTGACCCACATTGCTCCCAACTTCTGAAGAAATGTTGTTAAGAAGTAAAGGGGGAGCATCCTGTCCACAAATAGCTCAGCAAAAACATTAAAAATAAATTGTTAATTGTATTTGCATTAGTGCAGGTGATGAACTAAAAAAATATTTTACTCCTTCAAGTAAACAAAATGCCATCCTTGTCCTAGAGTATAAATTATTTAAGTATAAAACAAAAGCCATGAGCTACATCTTGACCTGGAGGGGAAATTAATGAGACAATATTGATGCTACCACCTCTACCACCTTAGGGCTAGCCTTTCTAGTTATATAGATTTACTGAGAGTTAAAACTGTAAAACCAGTCAAGTCTGCCACTGACTCACACATATTTTACCATGGTTTGTTATCAAACTGATGAAATAATGAAATTTAAACTAGAAGTGTTTATTTCAAGGGAAAATTTAAAAAATATTAATTTTCTTCTCAGGATTCTATATTAATTTCCCCTTTAGACAACCTTTAATATCCAGGGCCAGTGCACATGAAGACAAAACATGAACAATTGTGGTTAGAACTGTGTGGGAAATGCAAAAGAAGTGTACTCAAATTTCTGACAAAAACCTTTGTAAAAAATTCTTCTTTTTTTTTAATCAATAAAACTAAACAACAGGTTTTCTTGCCATTTCTATTTTTTCTATAGGTTGGAGTAAACATTTATGGTAAGTAAATGGAAATTATTTTCATGTTGAAAAAAATGAAGATTACATGAAAAAGGTTTTAAAAGAATTTAAATTTACTTTGCAAAATTTATATAAAGATCAGATTAAATTCAGTAAGAAAAATGTTGTTTCCTTACTGAGCAGTTTATCAACTACAGGCTCTAGAAGAAGCCTGAAAAGAGAGTGTATGAAAACTGGAATGATTTATGACAAATATGAACCAAAGTCACACAAAATATAAACAAAACGGTTTTTATTGGGCTGGTATATTTACCTACGTTCCTCTCAAATTATATAGAAATTGCTCTTTAGACCTAGTCCATCTTCTATTATACTTCTACCCAAGTCCTTTAGTGAGGTTTTAGCTTAAACAAAAAAAAAGAAAAGGAAGAAATTTCAGTCCAGCTGTGGTTTCTAACAAGATCACAGACAGTCCATCACTTAGCTATCAAGTTATCATTTTGTGAATATGTTCCACAGGGAATTATGGAGCAATATCAAATATCAAATAAAGGAAGAAAGACAGCAGACATGACTTGTTTTTTCCAAACCTGTTATCTCAAAAATGAAAACTATTAGGTACTAAATTCACAGGTTTGGAATCTGAAGCTTTCTGTATTGGAGTAAATCTGTAGTAATACATTTCTTTTCAATGAAATTACAGCCGTTCCAGGCTATCATGTGGGAGGAAAAAAATTAGATCCATCCTATGAAAGTGACATATCACATTTGCATTTGCTTATATATGTTTATGAACTTCAGTCTTGGACAACAGGCACACATTTGCATATGTTTGTATTGTTTTCCCGTGCAAAGTACACAAATATAGCATTATAAATACATGTGGTTGATCTGCAAAATGGAAACATTCATAAAATACCTGCAGATTTATAGTTGCATGTGTGTATGAATTTATGCACAGCTGTTACTTAAATGTATAAGTTATATATATAATATAAATCTAAGGTTATATACATAGCTTCTGTTTTTGCTTATATGTGATGCATGGGTTACATACAGCTGCTTAAAAGTATTGAAATGACAGAAAACTATATTCAAGGCAGATATATAGAAATTATATGCAGACATTTGTGTACATATGTACATGATGGTATAACTGTCTTCCCTTGCCCTCTGAGGAAGCTTGCTAACTGCTGGAGAAAGCCACATAGGTCTTAATAGCTGAGGTACAGCTTCATCATCTATATTATCTTAAATAGTATTTATCCCTTATTATATGCTGTATTGAACAAAGGACTGCTGCTGGATTTCAAACAACTATCTCCATGTTTTGTCCTCATCTGGTAGGCTTTGATTGATAAACTTAAGCATATAAAATAAACAGCAAATGAGATCAAATATGTCATTCCAATGCACTCGGAGTCACTCAGCTGTGCATTTCTAGTGGCTTTGCATGCTGGTAAACTGTCATTTAGTTGCAGTAGTTTACAAGTGACTCAGCCAAAGATGCCTGCACCCTGAAGGCTGTCAGTTTCTACATCAGTGGTCTCTAAAATGTACATTTCAGTCTATAAAATGATTCTTCAGAGATCAACAGAGGGCCAAGCTTGGCTTTCACAAATAATGGTAGAAAAACTTGCCCAGGGCCCACACTATTCAGCTGAGATAGTGGCAAAAAATGCAAAGATTATTCCTATTACTAAGATAATAATCTAAAATGAAAAGTCAGCTCACTGCAGAACTACAAAGGATATAATTTTGCAGATGATTTCTCTTGAAAAGGGTGAACTTAACAAGCACATGTGCTAATGCTGCTTTACAGTTTAAGAAGGGCAGAGGTCCTCAATCTGGGAATAAATGCCATTTCCACACGCTTTAAAGTCCTTTTACAGCCTTACAGGTATGAGGACTGGTTTAAGGAAGCCACAATGTAAATGAACTGTTGTCTCAGTACGTTTCCAGAAAAGCTGGACTGGCTCATAGCTGTATTCATGTATAAAAACAAAACCAACTTGCAAGTGTGTTGTATTAAATATACAAAGGTAACTACAGAGAATAGCAGCAACTTTGATTCCTCCTGTTCCATACTTATAAAATAATGTTTTCCATTGCACAAAGTGCATTTTCTAATTATACAAATATTGATCCAGTTCCTAGCACAGAAAACTTGCACAAAATGTGTGAGGGAGTAGGTGCATTTCCTTAGAGTTGTATTTTATGCTATAGATTATTTCAGTATTTTCTCAGCAATAGTATATGCTAATATTTAGCTGAACACACTAGACATCGGTGGACTGGTGATGTGTTAATCCCCTTCTGAAAGCTAAATTACCCAGGAGGAGAAGAAGTGGTACTGGGAGTATTTTGTGTAAAGCATTGGGAACAATTTATGGAAATCACAGAGGGGATTTAGTGAAAAAAGAAAAAAGGAATTGCCATTGTTGTTCTGCAAAAACAAGGGCCTTTGACCCATTAAGAATTTTTCTATTAATATTTCTCTATCCAGTGCATTCTCATGTAGGCTACTGGAAAATTCTAGTTTTCATATTTTCTAGTGTATTCTTAAGGTGAACAGGTTTCTGGCCAAAAATGCTGATTAAATGATTACTTCAGTAGTAGTATGATATTAATGGGCCTCGTCAGCTGCAGTAGACCTTGGCCATAACACTGCTTCTCATCAGGTTCCCCCAGCTATGGCATCCAGGGACAGGCAAGCTGAGCTAGGAGGGATCCAGGATGTGAGCTTTCCCAGTAGTTCTGTTCCCTAAATTCCTTTCTCTGCCTTGTGTACAATTGCACAGATGTTCATGTATCTCTAGGGTTTCAGAGAAATATGCAGATTAAAGAATCACATACAGGTCCTTATACAGCCCATCTCCAAGTGAAACTGAGGGGTTTAGTTTAACCAGCTCTGTTGGGTTTGTGTGTGGGGGGACCATTTTTGGTAGTGAGGAAAAGGGCTATAGTGCTGGCCCCTGTGAGAATCTTTGTGAAGCTCCCCTCGCTCTAAGGTGGACATGTGAGCAAATTAGCAGCAGGGAAATGCATATTTGAATCCTTATTTATGAAGGGGAGAATCTGTTTGGCAGGGAAGGAGAGAGCCATCAGAAGAGCACTGTCTTGAACAAAAAAGACCGTCAATGCCATGAGCAAAGAGGAGGAGGAGAGGAAACAGAGAGCTCCATACACCTAGATTAGCAAGGAGAAGAGTAGGAGGAGGTAAATGGAGTCCCCTGCAGCCCACAGAGGTTCAACAGTGGAGTAGATACCCACGTGTAGGCCATGGAGGACTCCACATCAGAGCAGGAAGATGTGCCCAAAGGCAGCTGTGACTTTGAGTGCTCTTGATGAGCAAAGAGACCCCCAGATCAATGCCAGAGCCAGGGAGGAGGAGGTGTGCTGGACACATCTGCAGCCCATGGATGTCCCCATGCTGGAGTCAGGAGCTGTACCCAAAGCAGTCAGTGACTCCATGGGAAGTCTGAGTTAGAACACCTTGTTCCTGGAATTTGCAGTCTGCTGGAGAGATCTCATTTTGGAAAGAGCAGCAGAGGCGAACTGACTGAACCCCCATTCCCTGTCCCCTGTGCTGCTGGGGGAGAAGGTAGAGAAATGGGGAGCAAAGTGAATTGAGACTGGGGAAGAAGGAAGAGGTGGGGGGAAGGTGTTGTAAGATGTGGTGGTTATGTCTCACTGTCCTACTCTGATTGATTGGTAATGAATTGAATTGATTTTTTTCTTTCCTAAATTGAGTCTGTTTTGCCCGTGATCATAATCGCTGAGTGAGCCCTTCCTGTCCTCATTTCAACCCACAACCCCTTTGTTGTGTTTCTCATCTCATCTCATCTCATCTCATCTCATCTCATCTCATCTCATCTCATCTCATCTCATCTCATCTCATCTCATCTCATCTCATCTCATCTCATCTCATCTCATCTCACCAGGTGGGGAGGAGTGAGTGAAGGACTACATGGTCTTAGTTGAGGCTGAAACCACCACACCAACCAAAAGGCATTGGCTCAGCATTAAAGGGACTACCACAAGATTACCTCAGGGTGTGAGGGACCTGGAGAGTTTCCCAGCTGCTGGGTACAGCTGCATGCACCACAGTGTGCTGACCAGCGGAGCTGGATGGAGTCCCCTTTCACCACTTTTCACTCTGTTTTGGTAGGAATGAGGGTGGATGTAGGTTGCTGGGCTGACCAGCACCCATCTTTGACCTGGGCCTCCAGCCTGGTGTAGGGAGCACCTCTGACACCAACTGCTCATAGTGAGAAGGTGACAGGTTTTCTGCTTTTGAGTTGCCATCCCTTTGGGTGCATGTATGAAGCAGGAACATTTCTCCAAAACAATTCTTGACCCTGATGTCCTTTTGCAGAATGAAAAGTTTTGGTTTCCATCTTCAACTGCAAGCCCAACGTGGTGCCAGAGACCATCACAGGGCTTTGGAAGGAGGAAGAAGGTCTCAACTGCTACTTGCCTTATGCCTGAGTAGTTTGCAGCAATGTATGGGGTAACCGAACTCAAGATGACTCAAAGAGTTTTTAAGCAAATTAGAAGTAAGACAGATGATAGTGGAGACAATTCCCAAATCTCCTTGTAGTTAACAGCCAGCCTGAAACAAATGATCTAACCCAAGAGATCTGTACTTGATTTTCCTGGGCAATATTGAGGAATTAACTATGCAGTCCTCATTGCAGGGATGAACACATTTTCATAACCATTGAGAACAAATAAATAAATGTAATGGCACTACTACCTAAGCTGCTGGCAAGCATGCACATAAACTCCTGCAAGCATATTTCTTAGTCTTTTTTTCTATATGAAAAAAGAAGGGGGGAAAGAATCAGGCAAATGTAAAGCTGGAGAAAGGGAAGCCTCAAAATAATATTTTTTTACTTAGTGTTTCTCTGAAATGAAGAGAAACTCTAATTTCTTGTTTTCTGCTACTCTACTTATAACCTGCATATGTTATGTCAACTTCCCTTCCTACTACTCCACTACATAAGGTGTCACTTTCCAAACCAGCAGCAGCCACACGTTCCTTCTAGCTGTTTCAGATGAACCTCTTTCCTTCATACTTAAAGAAACTAAAAATATTCTCTTGCATTTTCTCACAAAGTAAATTTGCTTAAGGCCAACATCAATGGAAATGGAAAATAGTTTCAAAATCAAAGAAACTTTATATCAGATTATTTTCCCAAATGAGTTTTCAGTAGGCATTCTGCCTCATCATGGGAAGAATGAGCCTTCATTCTCTTCTTGCAGGTCATTAAAGTGAACAGTCAAAAGCAGAGAATTTTAGTCTATATATACACATACTGAGTGAAGAATCATCTTAAAAACAGAGCAGATAAAAAATAAGAGTACTTCTCAAAGGCAGCTCAGTCATGTCCTACAACACAGGACACAACTGATAAAGTCTGAGAAGTAAAGAAATAAATATTGGGTTCATAAATCACTTTGTTTCTAATCAGTTCTGTAAAACTATTCTAAAGAATATTCACTTTTGAGACCCTAAAATATAGATCAGGAAACCAAGGAGCAGGATCCCGAGACATTCCTCTTCTGAAGAAGAGTCCCCACAAACAGAAGTGTCCCCATAAAGCCATCCAGCTGTCTCTTCTCTGCTCACTTGTTCATTTCTACAAATGGAATGGTGAGTGTTGGAGGAAAGGTTGCATCACCCACCATACCTGGTGAATCAGGAATCTCCTTTTGGATTGGGAGGCTGAGATCCTCCCAAAACCAGACCTGCACTCCCCGGGTGAAAGACTAAAAGCTACTCTAGTGGAGTTCTAACTAGGTGGATTAAACAATTATCTGTTTAATCCTATGTTACAACCAGTATCAAGAGCTATGTGCCTGGTTTTCCAGAACAAGCATGCTGCTGTGTGCTAAGGTTGGGCAGTCTTGGAAAAGTAGGCAAACTGCATTGCTGACAGGGAAAACCACAGGTTCTAGGCACCTACAGATGCAGTGCAGGCCTAATTTAGGGGGTCTCTGTGTCTATTAACAGATATATTTTCTCTAGGTTAGATGTTATTCTCTTTCTCTTCTCCAACAATAGAAAAGATACAGTATCTTCTGTGTTTTGGGAATATAATTTGGCTTCACATTAACGCACTGTAGTTGCCTCACCTTGCCAGCTTTCCTCAGCTTTTAACCACTTTTCACAATCATCAGCAGGAGACATAATCAACCTTTTTAGACAATCTCTTTTTGGAAATATTTATCTGTGACTTAAAAAATACTACCTCTTTTTTTTTTTTTTAAACTGCATCTTACAGACAGCAGAGGTATATTTATGGATACACTGAAGTTACTGGCTGAACTTCCAATATCATTTTTTTTCTTTAGCTTATAGCATAGAGTTTGTATAGAGGGAATGGGCAAAAGCAGAGAATTGAAGAAAAACATTGAGATGAGGAAGGGTCAGGTGGTGAGATAAGTTTGACCTTCCTCCTCAGGCTTTCTCCTTTTGTCTCTACCCTTGTTCAAATACATGGTAGACAACTGCTTTGGGTTTGAAGGTCTCTAAGAGGTGCTTAGCAGCATATGAGCCTCTCTGAGCTCCTCCAACAGCACCATGCTCCTCCATTTCTTGTTTTTCTCCCCAGTGATGTTTGTAGGTTTGATGTATTTTGAATGTGTATATGGATGAACAGAAATATGCAGTCTGTATTTCAAGCATCCCCTGGCAAAAATTTGACATCCACTGTCAGGGACAGTCTGTTTTAACTTGTGTCTCAAATAATTTCAAATGCCAGCACTGAAACCAGTGAGGCAAATGTAGGCTTTATTTCATCATAAATCCTATGTTCCTGTATGTAATGTTTCCAAAAGAAAAACAGAGAGACAGAAAATCTAAATCATAATAAAAATAAAATGTAAATATCAGTCAAAGGCAACTGGAAATGTAGAAATTATGTCATGAGTCACCCCTGTGCTTTGAAGCTGGCAATGCATTGTAAAGCTTTGAGAAACACAGCCTGACACAGTTAATTAAAATGAAAAGACTACAATCAAACACATATTACTCACAGTTTAAAGGATGATAGGAAATATTTACTTGGAATGATGTTTATTGCTGTTTCCATAAAGGGAGGGAGAGGGAAGCAGCGCTGGTCCTTCAGCAATTGCAAAAGTCCACACTATATAAAAGCCCTATTTTAGTTAACATGTTGTCAGCCTTTACTGACTAGTGGTGTAACATCTGGTTTTGATGTAATTTCTTTTGAGACCACTAGATTACAAGCTGTTTATTGCATTCTTCTCCCCAGACTGCTCCCTGGATACAGGCAGGGAGTCAAGAGGTCAGAGGTCTAAAGCCAGGAGCTAAAGGATTTGTCATCATTTAACAGGTCACTTGTTGCTATGTACTATGCAAACTGGACAGTGCAGCCTAGCAGGACAGTGTGATATGTTTTATTTTTCATGTTTTCACAAGGGGAATTGGGTCCACTGCAGAAGCAACTTTCTTACCTGGGATCATCAGTTTGTGTCTGAGGGTTTGTGGGAGGAAGACATGTACAATCACACCCAGCAGCAAAATTTCCTCAATTAGCAATAGTTGTCCAGACCTGCACTCAATATTCAGACATAAAACCCTGGAATATAGAGAGTGATGGATATGATGTAAGCAGATAGAGCAGTTCACTCGCTGCTGTGGGTCGTTATAGCTGCACCTCAAATTCCACTTTCAGTTGCATGAGTATAGCTGGAAGAGCAGAATTGTTCTTAATTCCTGCACAGTTTCTGTCCTTTTCTGCTGCTCCTTGTTATGCAGGGAGTGGTTGCATTATGGTGTTTTTCTAGGAGTATGAAAAAAAAATCAGTTTAAATTGTCTGCAGTTATCTGTCAGTGAGAACTCTCTGTAAGGAGCATGTAAACATAGAATCGTAGAAACACAGAATGGTTTGGGTTGGAAGGGACCTTAAAGATCATCCAGTTCCAACCCTCCTGCCATGACCAGGGACATACAGCATGGAAAGTTTGATTTACAAAGGGTCTGAGAAAACACAGCTGACTTCAAAAATATGGGAGCTGGATAACTTGTCCTTGAAGGAAATATGGGAAAACTTTTCCTACTGTTGCAGCTGAGAATTTGAAGCTCCAGCAGTGTGCTTAGTTGTGAAGCTGATTCTTTCAAAGAAACTCTTTTCTTTGAAGAGAATTATATTCAGCAAATAAAGAAGCAGAAATGTTCTTATTTTTCAGTTCTTTGTAAGACACATCTTTTATATATCAGAAGAGCTATTTGAGATCACCTTTAGTCCTAATAATAATGATTCTTTATGTGTACAAGCCAACAGATATTCACCTTTCACCTTTACAATAAGTCCAAAGAACATATTCAGGCAAAACAGGATACGAGCATTCAGATACCTTCTAAAGACAGATAGCAAATCAACCACAGTTTGCTATTCCCTTTGTTCCTTCATAGTGTTGTCATTGTGGACCTTGCAAGGTGGTGAAGCATAAGGTCAGGCACTTTCTGCAAGCTCATTTTCATGTGAGGACTTTAATAAAGCAAGAAATTATTGAAACTTTCAAGAAGGACATTCCCAGAGTTCACTCTTCATTCAGACAATTATTTAATTACTTTTTTGAAGTCGAAATCTCTCAGTCTAGGGTTGCTTAAATTTTCTGATGTAGGTAATCTGTCTGCTGAAATTCAGGTGGTCAATTCTGATCTCCAGTCTGGAGCTCCTTCCCAAAATCCTGCCCTTTCTGCCAACAGCTACGGGAATGATGAGGAGATGGTGCTTGATGAGGAGTTGCTGTGGTTTCCCACTCCTCTGGCAAAGAGGGAAGAACTAATGAGGAAAAACTAGTCCAGCTGAGTGATGTTCAGTCACTGGGCCCCACAGCAGCATGGACCCCATGTTCCTGCTTGGATTTAAGGAAGGAAAGAGTAAATAAGTCCTTTACACTCCCTGGTAGAGGCCATGCATGGTACTTCACGTCTGTACAGCCTAATTCTGACAAGGGCTCCTGGCTAAGATTGGATCACAAGCAAGGATGTGTTGGGGGTCTCTGGGATCTCAATCTTCAAAGGAGTTCAAGGACAAACTCTGGCAACTATCTGTGACTGGCACTCCTTGCTCCTGACCCCAGGAATGTGGTCAGCATAATTAACCCCATTTTATAAGGCAAGCAGCCACTCTCTGTGACTGAGCAGGTCACATATTTGTTCCCTTCCTTGGGCCCTGAAGGTCCTGTGCACTAAGTAGACAAACCAAACTGATTTCTTTCTCCTCTCCCTCAAGGTTCCTGGGTGCCAGGCAGGTCACTGTCCTTCTCACTGGCCTTGGAGGTCCCGGGCACTGGCCAGCCCAGTGGTGGTGATGGCCCCAGCACAGAAGAGGGAAGTATAACAGCACAGAGCACTGTCCATAAAATCAGTTTTATTATAAGCTATGTATTATGCTACTGATAAGTTGTGCTACCTTGATTCTGCTTGTGGAAATCTTGTGCTATTCTAATATATTCTGTGCTATACTAATCATAATATTCTGCTAAGAAAATAAAGCTTTAACTGTAACTATATTTTAGTGCTGCCATCATTCTGCCAAGGATCCTTAAAAGAACCCATCTGTCCCCTCAGTATCAGGTGGCACTTGTCACTTCAAGCATCTTCTCTGTGGACAAGGCCAGTGGGAATTCACAAACAGCGATGAGAGTGTCTCCGGCTATTTTGCCGTGCTCAGAAATGTTTGAAGTCAGTAAAAAAAAAAAAGGAAAAGAAAAATATAAATCAGCACTAACAATCCAGATACGGAATCCCTTGGATTTAAGCATTTAGACTTTGTATCATCTTTTAATTTGAGCTGAAAACAGCAAGGATCAATTTTACCCTGATACACTAATGCTGCTGTTTGGAATGCATTCAGAAGTACTCCTGGAGTTTAGAAATATCTTTTCCTACCACATAGTGTATGTGCTACCCAGCTTAGCAAGCAAGGCGGTGCAGAGAGCTGCATTAAACACTTTATTTGGAGTGTTTGTTACCAGCAGTTTTGCAGAGTGTGCTGATGGGCTGAGAGCAATTATATGAAGCAGCTTTTCCCACCCTCTTACACATTTTCTTCTGCTGAATCTTGGTCAAGGAGAAACAAGATGCCTATCCATGCACCAGTCACTGTGCTTCCTCAGTAGTGACACAATAAATTTTCAAAACACAAGAACCTCCAGGAAAAAAAAAATATAATAAAGTACATATTATTTTATTATAGCAGTGATTTTAAATGTTTTCTATATGAAGATATGTCTGCATTTCCATTAGAAAACCAGCTTTTTAGAGTTTTGCAGAGCTCAGCTACAGAACATTTGCTTTGAAATGAAACTTGGCTAAATTAAGTTGTTTTTCTATGTATTCCAGAGTTCATGTATATAATACTGTACGTACCATAAACATGCTGCTGGAATGTTTTATTTTAGGGATACTGAATTTTGGTTTTGTGGATCAAAAGGCTAGTGGTTAGTACTTTAGGAATTTTGAGAGATTTGTATGTCAGCATTATTTTCCTTATATATGAGATCAACTAATGGAAAAAGTTTCACTAATATATATATTTTCCTGTCACTTTGAAAATAGACACACTCCCAATATTAATATCTACAAATCCCTCTCTTTTGTCTTCCTTCCCAAAATTTCCATCATTCATTTAAACATAAAATCAGACCATGCAATTTGCAATTGTAGTTAATGGCAAACTGTGTATGACATAATCTACTATGGGATTTTAGAGCCCAGTTGCTAATATACAGGAAATATCTTCTATTTCTTTTATGCATAAAGTTAAGTTAGTCTTAAAATATTCTTTTGAGGTTCTTTTGCAGTGGCAGAAAAGGGACATATATTCAGTTATTTATGCTTTCTTACACATATTTTTCATCCAAAATTCTATTTGAGAAAGTAAAGTGCAGGTGAAAACATATCCTTTTGCTGAATGAACTGAACTCATCCATTCTGCCTTCATCTGCACTACATGTTGAAAAAAATCACATCTTTTATATAATGTGGAAGTTGGTTACACTGCTTTACTGCTTTCTCCTTTGATCTTGAAGGTATTTTAATGTTTTCTAATTTATCCCAGAAGATTCCTGAACAGTGGTTTCTGAAATTCTATTTCTCACTTACTGCTGAAAAGAGATAAGACAAACTTTTCTTTGGGTTTGGGAGAATTCAGGCAAAAATTCTGGAGAGCCTGAGTCTTTTCCCAGCACCCCTTTGTTAAAAACAAACAAACAGTTTTTTGGGAAGGGGAAGTGAAAAGGGAGGGGAAGGGGGAAGGAAGGGAGCAAGAAGGGATGTTTACCTTTTACAGTTGTTTAGCTGTCAGAATGATGAGTCTTGCATACTGAGACGGATATCCAAAAGCAACATACCATAAAATGAACATAACAGCTGAAAACAATTAAATTCACAAGCCAGTAGCCTATGATCTACCTCTTTCAGTTCAAATTGAAGTACAGCTCAGAGAGAGTGTTTTTTTATATATACTAGGTCATACTTATCTATCAAATTCAGTCCACAGGTTTCAAAAGGACTGAAATAAACAGCAAGCTATAAGTTAAGAAAAGTCCTCACAACCTACACTAAAAAGTTGCTGTGGAGACAAGACAGGGAAGCCCTCTAACAAATATGGGTTTGTACTTGATCAGTGAAACAATCCCACCTTTGGGAAACTGTACTGAATCACAGAATCCCAGAACTGCCTCAATTGGAAAAGCCCTTTAAGCTCATCGAGTCCAACCACGAACCCAACACTGACCAGTCCCCATTGACCCATGTCCCTCAGCACTATGTCTACACGACTCTTCAATCCCCCCAGGGATGGGGACTCCACCACTGCCCTGGGCAACCCCTTCCAATGCCTCAGAACCCTTTCAGCAAAGAAATTCTTCCTCACATCCCATCTCAACTGCCCTTGGAGCAACTTGAGTCCATTTCTTCTTTTCCTGTCACTTTTTATTTCACAGTTTCCAAATATATATAATTTTGTTATTTTGAAATATTTATTATACTTGCTAAAAAAATATGGTTTGTTTGTTTGTTTGTTTTGGGGGTTTTTTTGTAAAGTGAAAGAAGAATCTACCACTTCTTTTGGAAATTAATTGGAAAGGCACTAGTTATAGAAAAAAAAAGCTTGATTAAAAAGAAAAGATTAAATGGGATATTTTGTATATTTGAAGACTGACTTGAGTTTTATTACTTAAGTTAAAAGGTACTCACCATGTTTTGAAAGGACATCTGCAAACATACTCGCATAATTGAGAAATTTAAAGGTTAAAGCTGGGAAGTTATATATTCTGTAGCACCTAGGCACATCTGGGTGAGCCCTTACCTCGTTCAGAGACATAATCTATCTGTGCCCTGTAGTAAATTGCCCTGCTTCTGTAGCTTTAAACATATATGTGGTGGGTTGACTCTGGCTAGGGGCCGGATACCCACCAAAGCCCACTCTATCACTCCCCCTCCTCAAATGGGCAGGGGGAGAAAATTACAATGAAAAGCTCGTGGGTGGAGATAAGGACGGAGAGAGATCACTCATCAATTACTGGCACGGGCAAAACAGACTCGATTTGGGGGAAAAAACAAATTTACTTTATTACCAATCAAAATCAGAGGAGAGTGAGAAGTAAAACCAAATCTTAAAACACCTCCCCCACCCCTCCCTTCTTCCCGGGCTTAATCTCTTTCCCGATTTCCACCTCCTCCCCCCAGCGGCACAGGGGGACAGGGAATGGGGTTGGGGTCAGTTCATCACACGGTGTTTCTGCTGCTGCTTCCTCCTCGGGGGGAGGACTCCTTCCCCCGTACCAGCGTGGGGTCCCTCTCACGGGAGACAGTCCTCCACAAACTTCTCCAGCGTGAGTCCTTCCCATGACTGACAGCTCTTCACGAGCTGCTCCAGTCTGGGTCCATTCCATGGGGTGCAGTCCTTCAGGAAGGGGCTGCTCCAGCGCGGGTCCCCCACGGGGTCACAAGTCCTGCCAGCAAACCTGCTCCGGCGTGGGCTCCTCTCTCCACGGGCTACAGGTCCTGACAGGAGCCTGATCCAGGGCGGGCTTCCCATGGGGTCACAGCCTCTTTCGGGCATCCACCTGCTCCGGCGTGGGGTCCTCCACGGGCTACAGGTGGTCACTGCTCCACCATGGACCTCCATGGGCTGCAGGGGGACATCTGCTCCACCATGGACCTCCATGGGCTGCAGGGGGACATCTGCCCCACCATGGTCTTCACCACAGGCTGTGGGGGAATCTCTATTCTGGCACCTGGAGCACCTCCTTCCCCCTCCTTCTTCACTGACCTTTGTGTCTGCAGAGTTGTTTTTTCTTACATCTTCTCACTCCTCTCTCCAGCTGCAAAGTGTGCAGCTTTTTTTCTTCCCTCTCTTCCTTTTTTTTCTTAATTCTGTTATCACAGAGGCGTTACTGATGGGCTCGGCCTTGGCCAGCGGCGGGTCCGTTCTTGTAGCCGGCTGGCATTGGCTGTGTCGGGTCAGACGAGGGGGAAGCTTCTGGCAGCTTCTCTCACAGAAGCCACCCCATGTCCCTCCCTCCCCCACTGCTACCAAAACCTTGCCACGCAAACCCAATACAATATTGATTTTAGTTTTTAGGTTTTTTTGATAGCCTATGATGTGATGTTCAGTTTTTAAAGAAGTGTGGTCAGTGTTTGAACCAGTGGTACCAACCTTTGTTATTCTTTCCTCCTTCTTGACAGTGGCCAGGCTTAGACACCTAAAGGAGCCTCACTGAAGGAAGATGGGCCTCCCACTGCCTTTGTCACTTGAAGTTGATATAGGTTGAATACCCACCTACTACCAACTTTAATCAATGTCCATCCAGTCCAGGGAAAATAGCCTCTAGGATGGAGCAAGAAACTCACCTGATGCCAGCAACCTTTGTCTGTCCCGTACGGGCAGGATACGATTCCTTGGGATTAGCCAACAATTACGTCCTCTGAACTGATAAATTCAGTCAATTTACTGTGCAAAGTAAATTGATCCTCTGGAACAAAGGGATTTGCAAGTGGGGAGGTACCTGAGAAAGCAGCATGCCTGTGTAAACAGTCCTGTCCTTGCCCCAGTGTGGAGTGGCCCAGTGCCATATGGTGCCACTATGAACTTATTGACTGACGGATTAACTCATCTCAGCATTTGGGATCCCCACTTTCCAGCTGTGAGGATGATTGATGGGCTGACTACTGCTTCAGTCTTGGAAGTTATTTCCTCCATTTAACAGAGTCAAGAAGACAGAAAATTGCCCTCTTTGTAAATGCTAATCCCACCACTCCTTCGAATACCCAACATAGCAATTTATTCCAGGGAAAGCCTTAAAATTGGTATAGTACACATCAAGTGCATACTAATTAGTAATTTCTTTTGAAGGCTCCATCACTTATTAAAGGTCTCCTTTTCCATATGTTCATCATGCCCCACTTCACCCTTTAATTACAAAACAGCACTTTCAACTAATTGTGAGAAGGTACATTGTACCCTGTATCTATATTAAATACTACACCCTCTGAGGCATAATTTAGGATCAGATAGAAAGCAAAGAGACAGGCATAAAGTCTTAGGGGCACTGTCCTCATTTTAGGCATATTCATTTTTATTGACACTGGTGATGCTTCTTAAGGGAGCGCCTTGTGAAGATGACACTTGAGCACTAAAGACTGCTGCATTTTTTCTGAAGTTTAATCAAGTTTGAAAGGATTAAATTATTTTTAACTTGTTAAAAAAAACCCAAACCAAAAAACCCCAAACCAAAAAACCCATATATCTCTTGAGTGGCACTTCATACAACAAGTCATGTCTGTGCCTGTTGTGTTTTGGGATGGGCTAACACATCCATCCTCAAAAATCATTACTTAAATTGGGAACCGACAGACCCCTCCAGTTCTGTAAGTGGTGATGTTGTGAAGAAATGTAATTAAATTGTCTTTGTCAGGGAGAGATTTGGCCAGTCACTCAATGTTCATCTTATGTGCAAGCACTCCTTTCATTAGCTATCAGCTTCATCGTCTTTAGGTGCTTTATTTTTAGATGGAGCATCACACTGATCAAACCTCCTATTCCTTTTAATTTAGAATGCAGCATCCTTCTGCTCTCAACATTTAGGCATCTCAAACACATTTTTAAAATATCAGATACTCTGTCACTTGAGGTGAAAAACATGATAATAATTGTATTTTTCTTTCTAAAAGGGGATCAAAGCTCCAGAAAAGATAACATACATCTTGGATGTTCAGACTCAAGCATGGAGATCAATTGAACCCAAGAGATGTTTTGTTGCTGATTTTATAGCGTAAAAGTTGCTTTTAAAAAAAGTGTTCTGTTACGTGTCAGTACTTAACTGCTACCCTAATTTCATATATATTTCATTAAGGTGTGTGGATTTTCTCCCTTCATGGGCTGCTATTCATTTAATACAGAACATGAGCATTGAGCCAAGGCTCAGATCTGCAGAGACAGCAAAAAACCTGAAGAGTTGTGAACCTAGTTCTCTTGAGCCCCACTTTGAAAATTTACAGGGAGGAATTAGTATGTGCTTTCTTACTCCTCCCTAAATTTTAACTGCCCTGTATCACTGAGTGATTTCTTCTTTCCTTCCCCTCTCCCTGACTCCATAAATGCATTTTTTTTTTCCTATTGTACTGGAAAAATCCCAGACTCAGAGCAGACACCATCCATGTGTGGGAAGGCTCTCAGAGTGAATGCAAGCTCCTGAATATCCTGTGGGCCTGTCCCAGGAGGACCACAGACAAATGTAAATCTGGATCCTTATTCTTATCAAAGAATTTCTCATCTCTTTCCAATACAGCAACTGCCAGAAGTGGCAAAAGAATCCCATGAACCCTCCCTCCGAGGGTTTTATAAGTATGGGAGACAATCCTTGAGCAGGCATTAGAAGTAAGAGCTGTTTCAAATTTAACAAAAAATAAAAAATTAACCACAGCAGCAAGCAGAAGAAAAAGTAATAATGACAGAAGAAGTGATTGTGTTTTCCAATTGGGGTAAAGTTCCCAATTGATGGAACATGAAACTTTTCACTTGAATTAGTGCAAGAGAATTTTGAAGGCAGCGGTCCAAAGAAATAAAGCATTTTTAATTGGGGTAGCAGGAGGGAGAAGGGAGCACTTCTCACCACGCTAATTAAAAAAGCAAACTCACTGATTTTATACACTGGGTTGGTCAGGATCTTTCTTTCATGCTTTAGTTTATTTAGATGTGGCACATCTGTGGCTCCAGTGCATCGCATGCAGATGGCATCTCTTTTTGTTAAAGTGCTTGACAACAACATGGCTTACTTGTCAGTCTGGATAACCTCAGATAACATGAAGAAATTGCTTATGTTATGTTTAATGACAGTTTCATTCATTACACCCCTTCACCCTTTCCCTTTAACTGATTTTTGTGAAAGTCCTAAAACTCTTCTCATGGGAATGCCCTGGTCCTGGAAAAGCTGTCTCAGACAAATGGGAAATGTTGGTTTTCCAAACACGGAAATGCTGCCTTTGGCCAATGCCAGGAGCAGAGGACATGGCAGGAAGATGTGGCAGGGGAGGGTGAGGTTGGCCATGAGGAAAAGGTTCTTGAGGCAGAGGGTGGTGGAGCACTGGCACAGGCTCCCCAGGGAGGTGCTGATGGCACCAAGCCTGACAAGATTCCAGCAGCATTTGGCCAAGGCCCTCAGGGACATGGTGTGAACGTTGGGATTGTCCTGTGCAGGGACAGCAGTTGGGCTGATGATCCTGGTGGGTCCCTCCCAACTCACAACATTCTATGACTCTGTAAAACAGAACATCTCCTTTCCCTCTCTGGTGTGCAGTTTCCTGCCAAAGCTCCTGTGACACACCATGGGCTGCTGCCTGAAAAACAGGAGGGAGAAGAAGGTGGGCAGGAAGGAATGACAGAAGCCTGTGTATTATTAGGTGCTACTCATTAAAGTGGATCCCCAGTGAATATGGCCACTACAGAGGGGTGAAAGAGCAGAGGATTAATGACAATCCTCAGCAGCCTCAGCAATGACAGAAAAGCAACAAGCCACCTTCCTACACTGGCCTTGATCATACCTGCAAGGGTCATTGCATCAGGCACAGTGCCATCCATGAAGCAGTCTTGACCCAGCCCTGTGGTGGCCCTGAGTGGGTGCAATTAGCTTAAACACCAGACATCATTATCCACAGGGCATGGTGGTAAGAGACAAATCACTGAGTCTCTTTTCTTACTCACAAGAGGGACCGGATTGGGTGGGAAAGGAGGTTGGACTCTGGAAATGGTGTCTTGAGTCCTACCAGGGGCTGGAGGAGCTTGCACATCTTTCAGCTGAACATCAGTTAAATGATGGGGTGATAGCCACAGCCTAGACCATCTCACACAGCTGGGTTGAAGGAGCAGGCTGCAAGTCACTCTTACCACCACTGCTCAAATGAATAACCTTACACTTGGAGATTAACAATCCCTGGACTTTCTGGCCATGTTTTTTTCCATGTGCCTGCTCATTAACTAGCTCAATGGGTAGATTCATAATGAGGCATTGCCAGGCCTGTCATGGCCTCAAACAAATGGAAATGGAAAAGTGCCTCAAACAAGAAGCACATGACCTTTCTGTCTCAGGGTGTGTAGTTGTCTATGAAATCACCATGATATACCGGGGGTTGATGTCCAAGAAATGGGAAAATGCCATTTTTATGCCAGTTCCCTTCTTACATTTTTCCCTTTTCCCCTTGAGCTTGATCCAACTGCTGCTACCACCAAGGTTTAGTACAATACTTGTTTTTTCAGCTCATCTTCCCAGGTGGCAATGGGCACAACAGCAACCTGAACATGCAAACTCCTGTCTCCTGCTACTCTCACTTTGACTGCCAGGTAGCAGAGAGTAGTTACCTGCATGTGGGAAATTAAAGGATGTTGTCATATCACCCATTCTCTCTGCTGGCAATACATGGAAACAAGAGCTGACTCAAGTTTCTGTGCAAGCACATAATCAGAACAGTGTTTCAGGACTGAAGTACAAACAATTTAGATTAGAATAACATTCAGGGTGGTCTGATACGCAATTTCTGGATACGTTGCCATGGAAGAAGATAGGCAATTAAATTTGGTTTTGTGCTTTCTTTCCTTCATTTTAATCCCAGTCTAAAATGCTTTATGGACCATTTCACCTCATAGAATAACTGGACATTCCCAGCCTCCTGTAACCCATGCCTTCTCCCCTCACCATACCAATAAATGCCCATCCTCTGATTAGGTATTTCACTCCCAACCTATGCCACCAAAAGTAGTGATACTGGTAATAACTGGAGACTTTCAGGTGAAAGATTAGTGGAAGAAAATCTTAATTAAATATATCAACAGAATTTTGAATGTAAATGGAATTTTACATGTAGGTACCAGAAAACACTTTAAAATGACTCCTGAAATGAAGATTCCTCTGGTAGAAACTGTGCTTTGACACAGGCAAGTATAATTATTTTGGATAATCAAGTCTTGCCCAAAGTACCAGGGCAAAGTGGTCTTCACCACCATTGTGTCCAAGTACCTGATCAGCTCTTTAGACTTGAAGACAGGACAAAGTCAGTTTTCAAACATCACAGTGGAAATGTGGACAAGATTTTCTTCCCTTTCTAAGCTCTGAGTTTATGAGAAGAAGATTTTACTTTAATTTCGCTCTGAAACTCCTCTCTGATGAAAAGGAGGTTGCTGTCTCCCCAGCACAGGGATGTGTGGGGGGAGTGGGAGCGTGGGAGGATGGTTTTATATCTGGTCCTTCTGGACTTCCAAGGGTGAATTCAGGCTAAGGAGAGTATTAATTCTAAAGAAAAGTAATAGAAAAGTAAATACAAAAATGAGCATAGACTTGCCTCTGAATCCTAATAATTTTATCCTTGGGGATTTTGATTCTATTACAAATATTAGCAAAGATCAAGGGCATTTTATTTTAAGGGCAAGTCTAATTGGAAAGAAGTTAATTCTACAAAAGTGGAAGTCAGCTAAAGAAATTAAAATTGATGTGAGGTCTGCAGTGGAGGTGTCAAATCCTTTAGGATTCTTCCCATATATAAGTTAAAACTCAGTCTTCAAGGGAACTCTTCTATCTTCCAAACCCCAACCCACTCTTCCCTCTTGTCCTTTTGATGCACATTTTGCCTTTGATGCTCTTGAAGATCTTTCTCTCTGTTTCCCAGCATGCTCTTCTGGAGGCACATTATGCCCTCTGCTATCTATTTAAACCGCCAAGAAAAGAGAGGGATTGTTTTCACTACTGTTTATTTTAGCTGTCACGCTCTGAAGTCCACTTTTCTATTTTCACTGCCTCTGCTGGTAGAGAAGCACATTGAGACAGATGGCAAATACCACCTTTTTAATAAGCAGTGAGTGTGCATGGCAAACCAAACTTCACCCCAGAGTCACAGAGTATTTTCCAAGGAGTTTTCGTTAAGAAAATCCTCATCAAAGAAAAAAAAAAAAGAAGAGGCTTGACTTATTTTTTAGAATTAGGATTTTTTTCTCCTGTTCCTCTTCATCAGTTTTTGAACTGACGCATCTCAAGTGGGCAAAGCAAGAAAAAAGGCAATTTGGCTATGCTGATGAAGTAGAAAATGTGAAAAAGAGAGGTGCAAGGAGATGTGATTAGCTTCAAATTTCTTTCCTACCTGATTCTCTAAAAAGACAAAGCTCATGTTCTCACAGGGTATGAGCTTGTAGTCCTATCTGAATGCGTGCCTGTCTGTGTCTTCTTTCCTAACATCCTTTGGGCCAATTGTAGTGAAACTATAAAGAGTGTAAGGTCTGAAGCCATTGTATTCCTATAAGTTTTATGAGAAAACAAAGTATTGCCATCTGCTTGCCTTGTTGTGACTCTGTTCCCTGTTGGCCTCTGCTGAATCCCACTGGCCACTTTGTCTAACTGTGCATAGCTGCTTTTGTGAACAGCTGGGCAGATAAGCAAGGTCCTGCCAGCATCTCCACGGAAGCACAGCATGGGTATCCACTCTGCCTCTCCATGCTGAGACAAAATAACTGCAGGCACTGTAATTAAAATCAATAACGTAAAGGCAATTCTGTGTTGTTGCCCTCAATAAAAAGCTCTGTAATACTAAAATAATTTAGAGATTATTTTGAGTATAAAGAGTTTTCACCATTAAGTTAACAGTTCCTGTAACTGTGCTAGCAGGAATATGAAACTACAAGATAACACAAGATGTTATCTACTGTATAAAAATTGAAAGAAATTACATCATGAATAATCAGTTGGAAAAGTAGCTGGTTACAGAATTCCACAAAATGTGAAGTAAATAAGTAAAATCAAGGACTCTCGTGACATTTCAACAGATATTGTCTAGGTAAATGCTGACTTACTGGTTTATTAAAAAATTAATGTGAAATAAAGACACTTGCAAGAACAAAACATGTGATAAGTTACAAAACCAAAAATATCAAATTCTAAATGTAACTTGGTCACCACATTTGAAAGTAAAAATAAAATGTTCCAAATTCTTCTCTATAATCAAAATAACTGAGTAGCCAAGAACTGCAGTTTTATTCAAAGGCCAAAATTACAAATATTTTATCAAACCTGAAGCAACCTGGTGGCTTGTGAACATGTGAGAGTCGTTCATTTGTAAGTCTGCTCCTAGGCTTCCAGATCACAGAAAAAAGCAAAAAGACACCACTGGAAAATGGAAATAATTTCTAAAAACAAAGCACCTTCTTGTTAAGCCAAAATGTTGATATTGGTAATACACGAATTTCTGGCAGGGTTAATGATATGGAAGTTCATGGTAAAAATATATTTTTTTTAATTGATGAAGAAGTCATTAGTCTTGGTCTTTTGAAATGTTTACGATATGGACTAAAGAAGGAGTAACACAGCTATGAAATTTAACTTCACAAATGTAACATTTATGTTGACTTAACAAAATATCTCCAAGGCATAAACACACACTTCTAGCTGTGCTTATGTGAAGATGCACACAACAAGCAGACTTCTTAAGAACACGCTTTAACTTTAATCATCAAAATAAAAATCAATGGCATTCTTTCTATCCTTGAGGTTTGTATTAGTTCAGGTATCTTATCATAAAACTGAGCTGAAGAGATGCATTAAGCAGACAGATCCACTATCCATTAAATCCTATCACCAGCACCCCGTCAGACCCCCTCCCTGGTCCCCTCCATCCATGGCAGGTGGATATTGCTGACCTTGATACATAACCCTGCAGTGAACTAGAGAAAGACCAAAGGACAGAAATAAAGCAAGAAGAAGAGGAGAGACACCAGGCAGAAAGGGAAGGTAGGAATAGTTGCTGCTTTGGATGAGCAAACACCTCTGGGAACTGAAATTTGGTTGTGGTCGCCTTACCCACTGTTGGGTTAAATTCGATGGAACAACGATTGATTTTCAGAAATATAAACACGATGGAAAATACTCAGCTCTTGCTGGGAATTCAGTATTTTAATTCACTGAAGCTCTATCAATACACTTAATTCCTTAGGCAAACCCCAGGGTTTGAGGTGTTGTAGGCAACTCTAAAACACCCAGCGCTGCAGTTGTGAGTGTATGCACTGGAGAGAGAAATATTACGAGTGTATGTGTCCCCAGGGAAAGTTGTCCCTCTGTATAGTAAGGGGTGCCACAAAACAGTGTGAATTTGCTCTTACAGGTGTCTCTCTTTTTCTCCTAAAGGGAAAAAAAAAAAATGCAGGCAGATTTTTTTATTTTAAAAGTATCTGTTTGGTGGTTTTTAATTTTGAGTAACACATCTCCAAGGAGGATCAGGAGGGAAAAAGCTACCAGTTCAAAGGGAGAACTAGCACTCAATCAAATAGTTAAAATTTCAGTCCCACCAAAATAAGTAGGCTAAAACCCCACTTGCCATGACCACCTAGACATGAACGAGCCCTATAGAAAATATTTCCAAAGGAAACTTCAAAGAAAAGGTGCCGATCAGACAGATTACCTGGGGAAATTTGACAGGTCATGTGGAATAACTTACTGATAAGCAAAATAATGTAGGGTACTTTAAATGTTTGTTAGAAAGGAGGCTCTTAATTTAACTTTTCAAATGAGTGCACTTTCAGCCCTGTGACAACCTTTAACACCTCTTCACAACTAATTCAGCTGGAGGTTGTGCTAACTCTTGGCACACCAATTTTTTTGGTGCTAAGAGGCTCTCTAAGGCATTACGCTGCCTCATGCAACCAAGGTTATGGCATGTGGTGGGACCACACCTGTCAGTGTTATGTCTGGGTAAAGAATCACACAGTCAAAAACTTGTTTTTTATTATAATTTAGTGGTATGATTCAAACTTAGGAGCAAATTATTAATGAATAATTATGATTGAATGTGCTAGAGGTTATATTTTTCCACTGTGTATCATAGGAACACAAGCTAAAAAGCAGAATGCAATGGTAGTTTTAATAAGGAGTTTATTCCACTGATAAAGGGTATGAAAACAGAAGGAGCATAAGGAAGAGAAAAAGCAGCAAAGTAATGATTGAGGCTAGCAGGGTGAAAGTGTGATCAAGACTTCAACATGATAATGTGAAAGACAACTAAGGTAAGAGATGGGTTATGGTCTCCAGAGCAAGGCATTACTGTTTACAGTGCTCTTGCAAGACATCTTCAGGTACCATTTCTCATCAGGATTGTTTTCATATGGAAGGAGGTGTTAAAAAGGAGCCATCTGTATTTATACACCTCTGAGCTCACACAAACACATCTCAAGCCTGTTCTTCTGCACAATCTGGACCACTCCACACAGAAAGAACCTTTTAATAGTTATGAAAAAAATGTTGACCTGGACCTGTGCTAGGTACCGTAGCTAACTATGATTGTAAGGGCAAAAGAAATGCATGAGCTAGAGGTGATCAGAACTAAGATAAGTTATTATGATGGCATCTTCTGGAATTAAAGACCCAAGTGTTACGGGCACAGTAGCATTGTACATGTGCTGTAAGACTGTACCATGATAAAATCCTTTGGGGAAATTTAAATAGTGGAACAAATTACTCTTAAGTTAAATGATACACTTTATAACCCACTTCTTATTTTAGAAACATTTAATAATATTAAATTATCTAAATGGCTAGGGAGGGCTATGCTTAGCAATTTACTAATTGACAGCAGAGTAGTTCCAAAAATGGAAACACCAAATGAGCCCACCCCAGTTCTGGCCCACTAACTAATAGATTGTGACTACTTTGTAAAAGTTCACTTTCAAGTATGTGAGAGCTGATTGCAGTTGACATTGAATGCATGAGGTGACCTTCAAGTATCTCTCAAATTAATGTAAAAAAATTCTTATAAATTTAGTGAGATGAGGAAGGCACACACTTGAGCCTTCTGTGCTGCTGCTTCTTCTCATTTGTTCAGAAAAAACTCCAGTAGACCATTGCAAAACATGAACCCATTGTGGTGGGAGGCTGGTTTTCTGCATTTGCACAGGATGTAAACCAGTGATGGGATTAATGACACCTTCAGTCTGGTGAACTGTCTGCTATTTATCCTTTTTAGGCAGTTCATATGCTTAAATTCAGGTATATATCTGCTTTTTCTTAATTTTTCTGAGATGTGCCTCATGTTTTTGAATTACTTGTGATGAAAGTATAGTAGCATAGGCAGTGACCCTACTTGACTAGTAAGGCATAAAGTATATACCTAATTAGTCATTTAATTCATATACAGTTATTTATGGAATGCTGCTTATTTGAAAACTTTATTTGTAAAACATGTGTAATACATTTGTTGTATGTTTGACTTCTTTAAGAAAAAATACTGAAAAAGAGTACATATTTGGAAAGAGTTCACATGAATATTCTCACATTTTATACATTGTTTAAAACAACTCCCTTGGGAAGTTCCCTGGGAAATTATTTAATTTTTTTTTATTTTTTTTACTTTGGTTAGAATAGTTCCTGTAAAACGCCTTTGAAAATATAAGGAGTGCTGAAATGGCAGAGCTGGTCCTGCAGAAGGGGAAAAGGGAATCTGTAGTGTGTCTGAGAGGTCTGATAGACTTGTGGCAGTGAATTAAAATCAAGAGGCTAAAACTGTGACTGCCTTCAGCTGTCTGACCCATCTTTCAAACAGATGGATGGCCAACCCAGAATGAATCCTACTCACAAATCAGTTCTCAACTTGCTGGTTTTCAGCCTGGCACACTAATGTGAAGTGATTCAGATTTTATTTGTTTGGTTTTTTTTCTTAGTAAACCATGCTGAAACCAGTGTCAGTTCGTGAGCTGATACATGAACAAAGTGGATGGCTTTGCCTCAGGTTTACAAATGTCATAGGAGAGACAGGGCAAATACCTGAGGGATGTAACTAATCCACTGCCCAGTTTTCATTGGTTTCATCAACTCCTACATCCACTTTTGTAAACACTTTGCCTGCCTGTGAACTTCAGTCTGAATTTTATTATACCTTTTATATCATGGTTTCCACAGTACTGCCCTGCAATGCATACCTGAAAGGCACTCTTCAGGGAAACACTTTGAAGCATACATAAATTTAATGGCCTTTAACATGTGTTTTAACAATTTTCCATATTCTTACCTATTTATCTAAGATTTATCTAATTATTTTTTACATCACAGCATTCAACAACTTAATATAAAGACAGAACCCTAGCTGATGCAGAACCCAAAAGGATTTTAAGGAGCTTTTGCTGTGCTGTAATTTTAAACACACCTTGGCACTGAATACCAACAAAATAAGGGAGAATTGAGCTTCTCTTGCATAGATGCCTTTGGGTCTTCTTCTTCCACTTGCACAATGACACTGGGTCAGAGCAATTGCCCCATGTGTAGCTGCAAGAAGTGTAAAAAGAAACTGTGGGACACATCTCACTCACTCTGGGGTTCTGTATCATTGCGTATGACAATAACAAGCACAATAATAGTAATTTCTTATGACTTGCTTACCTGGGTGCTTCCTCATCTTTCTCCCCATCTTCCCCCTGCTTCATGTTCATTTTGTTTGCTGGTTCAGAATTGCAGGAGTTGCCCTGCTTTGCTCTTTGTGCCTGGAAAATGTGAAGCTCTTCTCATGTTTGACCTGGGAAGACGCAATAGATGTGAAATCTGAAGCAGTCAGAAAACTTTTAAGGTATTTTTATACAAACAAGCAGGTGGATTTAACTGTTTTTCAGAGCCAGGAAAATATGAAGCACCACTTTTCTATCTATGGCATTAAGCAGTGTCCTGATCTGCCATTATATTTAGGTGAAGATGGAAAAGGAACAGGGGCAAAATTTCTGTTGAGATGTTTCACTGCTGTTGGGTCTCCAGCAACAATTTGTAGCACCACATTATGAAACACCAGGTACATAAGGTGACAAGCTGTTCTCCCCACAAGCCTGTGGCATCATTTAGTATAAATGAAATTAACTTTGGAAGGGATGATCAGATTAGCCCAGGAAAGGAGGGGAGACAGGGACCTCTAAAATCCAAAGCAGATTTTAATAAATCAGGAGGGAGCCAATTTTCAACATTCCAGCTAAGATTTGTGAGAAAGCTGGTGGCATCCACATTTGTACTTCAGCTGGCACGATGGCAGAGCTAAGACCTCCTGTCAGGACCAGCCAATGTACCAGGTAGCCTTGGTGAGGAGTCATTGGCATAACAACGAAAACTGGTACTGTATGACCTAAAAATAGATGTCAAAGAAATCTGGAAGATACTGGAGTGCACAGACCTTGAACCAGAACCTTTTAAATTAATTTCCTTAGCCTCCTGACTTCCAGTATTTGCTTCCTATTGTATCTGTGTTAATTTAACCTACCATTTATAAGGCACATAAGACCATCAAGTGAAAAAAACTCTATTGATGCAACAGAATGAGGTTGCACCTGGCATCACCATAATTTGATCAGATCAACAGTGTCTGATTTC
This sequence comes from Caprimulgus europaeus, assembly GCA_907165065.1. The sequence continues at coordinate 4,002,396 of OU015527.1, forward strand.
CCTAGAAATGTGTCACTACCAGGGTAGCTCCCATTCCTCTTTCCCTGCCTCTTGTCTTACAGTCAGCACTTGGCATGTAAGCATCAAAGAGCTGTATTAAAGTATTGACAGCCATTCTAAAGGTCAGATTACCTCTTTTTAATTTTTTTTTTTTTCTAATTTTCAGTTGTTCCTTGATAAAACTGGCAACGCTTTCTCTATTTGCACAGAGTTGAAGAATAAGTTATATTTGATGAAGGAGCCTGAGTAAACTGCAAAATAGCTATTAAATTCCTGGAAGAGACAATGAAAAAATGTTTGCTTTGTCACTGCTTAATGAGAAGAAAGGCCTGACTCTTTCAGATTTTGTCATAAAGTGTTTTGATGACTTGTTACAAGTTAACTGTGAATCTTTTGGTCTCCTGATTTTGATGGACAATGACCCTGTCATAATATCAAAGTGCTTCCTATTACAGTAAAAGGAGAAGCACCGCTCTCTAGAGATATCCTTAGGGCAAAGTGTGTATGCATGCACAAGGAAGATGGAAAAAAAGGGAGAGATCTCCAGTATCTAGCTATTTAGGGTTTTTCTATACTAGAAATACAATTGTATCATGGGACCCACTTACACCACAGTTTCATTGTAGAGTGCAGCTGGTAACCTTAACCTTTAAGCCTTGCTGTGGAACATAGTTATGGACCCATCAACACTGCCAAATAGGACCATATTGTATTTGGGTCAGGGGATAACTATGTTGTAACTTCGTCCCTTGTCACAGCTGTGATTTTACCACAGACAAGGCCTTCTAAAGCCCAGGATTGCATTATGTGTCTTGTTCACTACTAATAATTGCTGCTGCTACTGCTGTTATAGGGCAACCACCTGCTGTGTCCCTTTCTTTTGTAAAGCAGCCCCTTTAGCAGCAATAGTAGTAATTCTGGGGAACCCTAACACAGACTATTAATGTCATTTTATTGGGTGTAGTAACTGCCAAATTTTTGCATAGCAAATTTTGAACTGTGTACAGGAAGGTAAAGACCAAATCTGCAAAGGAGACCGGTTACTATCAGAAATTATCTAATTCTGGGCTTTTCTGGTGCCAGTAAAAGTCAAGGCTGTTAAAGAGCCTCCTTTCAGCTTTTGTTACTGACATAAACTAGATAGTGGCACGTAAAGGTGCGTACCACCCAGACTGCTACCTTAACTTCATTGTCAGTGTCAGTGTTAGGTGATAAAACCAGTAAGAAATGCAAAGTCTTTTCATGTTGCTTGTAAAATCTATTTAGTCTGACATTTGGTTAGGCTGGAGGCTAGGTTTTCCTGTGTAACCTTCCACTGTTGTATCTCTGTGCCTCTCCAAGGCTGAAAAACAACCTGCAGTGCTTGATACCTCCTTAGTCTTTTTACTGAAGAGTACAAACAGCCAGTTGGAATTGCACACCAAAACACACGCAGATTGTCTGACTCTCTATGCCAGTGTGCTCCTTCTGCCCCCACCTCCTGATCTTTATTTCCCACAACCCTGTTCAAGTGATCACCACCGGTGGTGACCATCATGGATGTTCTCTGGTGGTGATAGGTGTGTCCAGCTCAGGGGAGATGGATCACAAACAATAGCCAAGGGCTGTTTTGTGTGATTTGCTCCAACAGTAATGCACTTGCTGAGCTTGTAGTGACTGAAATATGTCTGGTGTGCAAGTATGACTATAGATGAATCATCTTAGTCCATAAACAGTGGACAGCCAAGGCACATGGAGCTATCCTGAAACGACAGCAGGCTGCATGCCAGGATCTCCCCTGGAGCAGGGACCTCTCAAGGTCACCCCTTGAGGCTGAGAGATTCCTTGGCACAACAGATCCTTGGTCAGTGACCAGCAGCTGCTAAACTGCAAAATCTGAGCTCAGTGACAGAAAGGATCAATTGCACTTAGATAGAATCCTTTAGATTTACACTGTTGGCCAAGTCTGGGACTAGGATTGGATCCAGCCACACCTGGACTCCTCTCTGAGGAGGAGTCTGTGCATTAAACAATCCAGTGACCCTCACCAGTGAATCCTGTTAAATCAATGTGGCATTAACCTTTGAACTTTGTTAATTCACTGTTTTATATCAATAAATATATTGTTGCCTCTCTCTTATGAGTGAAGTGCATAACTCACTCTGACTCTCTCTCCATGACAGATGTCTGGGTTGCTGCTTATGCTCCGGCATTATCCTTGTAAAGCCAGTCACGGGGGTGGTAGAGCCCGAGGGGGTACACAGCTCTGTCTGTAGCTACAGCCATGCAGTCTTCAGGGAGTTACTGCTGCCAGACCCAGTGTGTGCCCATGCTACCCACTGGCTTCTCACAGCTCCTTCTGCTAGAGAGTCAGGTGAGGAAGGAAGGGCTCACTGCACAGTGTAGTTACATTTGCTAATTCATCCCAGTTCTTATTAGCAAAGATTGTTTTCCCTTTTTATTTCTTCACTTCTTACACCTTCTCACTGAAGTTTAAAGGCTCTCCCTGCAAAACAGTGAGATTGTATCTCCAGTGTTGGAACTTCCCCTTGTAAAAAAAACCCCAACTTTGTTAGTCCTAGTATAATTTACTAATTTCTCTTGTTCTGGAAAATAAATTTATCTTTTGCCAAAGGCAGACAGTAGAGTGAATAATTCTAAAATATTCAACATGTAGCCAGCTTGGCTTCTCAGCTAGGACTTCTGTTCTTGATTTATTTTTCTTCCATAAAGCAATACACAGTTTCCTTTTCTACAGACTCTCTCCTGACAGAAGTTTTGTCTTCTCAAACACAGCTAAAGACCAACCTGCAAAGAAGTGTCATGGGAATTGAAAGTGGCTCTCTGAATGTCAGCTGTATTTAGCAAGTGTAATGCATAAATTTTGTTTTTACCAAGTACAAAGCAGCTTCACTGGTGAAAAATTAACTTCACTCACAGTGAAAAAAACTCCAGACATCCATATACATTTAATTTTGCTTTTTTTTTTTTTCACCCAGCACAAAAAAATTAAATTAAATTTACCATTCTACAATAAGTGTTGTCAGGCAACTGTAATTAATATCTGCTGGAGATAGCCATTGCCCTCCACGAATGGGCATTGAATTTCCCTGTACAGAAGCTACGGATTTCCACTATCCACCTCAAACAACATTGATTTTGAAAGAAAGCAACCAAAACTAGAGGGTTTTTTCTGGGCAGAAAGTGCACTAGGCACTTTCCATTTGGTTTTGGCTTTCACCTGCCCCACCACAGATAGTTATTCCTAACATAAGGCTGGTGTTTAACATCCTCATTCTGTCCCAGTACCAGAGGTTCCATCTTCCTAGAATATGTTGGTTGCTGAAAAAACTATAGGTGCTGAAGCAGGTAATTGTGTGTCTGTATGGAAAATATAGAAGGGAACTGCCACCTCTTAAATGTGGCCCTAGTGAGCATGGGGGAGAAGACAGACACAGAGGGACAACCCAAGGACAGAAGGGTCATCGTCTGCCTCTCCCTATGAAGGTGAAGAAAATGCCTCTGTTTGTGTGTCTTCTCTCAATCCTGCTCTAACCATGGCCTTAGTTGAATCAGGAGCCTCAGGGTTTGGTAATGTCACTTATTAAAACACTCAATCTCCTGAGCTTCTCCTAAAAACCAGGATTTGGTAAGTTGCTCCTGTAAGCAGGGGCTGCTGAAATGGGTTTCTAGTCTCAAATGCCTTATGTCTCCAATAAGCAGCTTGTGATTCTGTTTTCACTCAGTTCTTGCCCATACTTACACACCAGTCAACAACACATGACATCTCTTTTATCTCGGCAATACCCAAGGAGTATTCATGGAGAAAATCCAATACAGCAAAAAGAAAAGCACTGCTCTAAGTGTCTGAAGATGAACACTGGGAAAGCTCAAATGTACTCGACATGCCCTAAATCACCAGCTGTGAGTGATGTTAAAATTTTCCCTGTTCTGATCTTTCACTTCCCTGATAAAGGCATCCATCGACTGAAAACTCTTTTATTGCGTTAAGACACGCTGCAATGTCCTACAGCCTGGGTGCTCCTGAAGGCATATTGATAAAAAACCCTCTACATCCCGACAGCCTGCAATTTCACCAAAGGCATCACATGGAAGGGGCTCCACAAAGACAACATTCAGCCTCCAGCCATTTCAGTGGAGACAGTTACGAATGCTGAAAACTGCTTCTTATTCACGGAGCTGTTGAAATCAGATCAATGCCACAGCATAAGCTACTATTGGGTGTCAACACATTACACTAGTGAAATAGGTTAAAATAAACAAACACAGCAATAAACAGTATAAATGCATTTATTTTTTTCTGGGAAGCAATCAAAAAACAGTATCTAATAATACCTACAGCTGGCAATGGCATGTCCAGGAAGCATTCTGGTCTCTCAGCAAAAGAAAAGTGTTTCAGAGATGAATCTCTCCCAGACTCTTGTTTGACAGAAAAATAGAGGGATATTGTTAGGCCATTGTGAGACTTTATAAATTCATTATGAAGGTTCACTCTTATAACTAAATACCTGGATCACTGTTCTCTACCACTGAGTTATGTTTCATTACTTCTTGGTAAAACTACTGTGATTATTTCTGCCTGTGGATGACCATGGTAGCTACCCAGAAACCACTACTTATCCAACATATGAATAAGCTGTCACCTTTAATAAAAATATGACCAAAATATATCTTACTGGGGCTTTGTGCACTATACTGTTTCCTCATGCAGTATGATTTTAATTTCCCTCATAATCCCTGCTCTTCCTCTTCATAACATGATTATGATTCTCCATCCTTCCCTGTATTGCCTCAAAAATATGATGGTCAGTCAGGATGATGGGGTTGATAATTGCCAGAAAAGACCTCCTGTCATTAAGTCATGCTCTCAGCCTCTCTCTGTGTTGTATGTGTTAAAGTGGGAAATGTCCTTTGTGGCAAAGAAAAAGAAAATGTGAATATTTGTGTCTCCTTTGGATATAAAACTTACTGGTGTTTTGCCCATGTATTAATGATGTTCTGGTGCTTGCAACACCTTGACTTTGTACAGACTACAAAGTCCACAGATCTCACAGTCTTTTTTGTGTACTATAAAACCTTGCTGCCTCTCTTCAAGGAGGTTTGGTGATGTTGCTCCATTTTGGATGAGGACACTGAGGCAGGTGTTATTGGGAGCCTCACAGCATGGTAACAGAGAGAAAGGACAAGACCCAGGACTCTCAATCTATGTGTGGATCACATCTGCCTTCAACTAAAGACAAAGCAGGAGCTTTATGCTTCAGATTTATTGTTCAGTTTTTTACCAGTTTTAACTATCTATTATTTTATCTATAGCTGGAACAGGTTGCCCAGAGATGTGGCTGCTCCTCCCTGGAAGTGTTCAAGGCCAAGTTGGATGAGGCTTTGAGCAACCTGGTCCAGTGGAAGGTGTCCCTGCTGATGGCAGAGGAGTTAGAACTGATGATCTTTAAGGTCCCTTCCAACCCAAACCAGTCTGTGATTCTATGATTTTGAGGGGAGCAGAGTCACAGGTTCACATTTCTGACAGAAGCACTGTCATGACCAAAGAGATGGCATTGCTGGAAATCAGTCTCTAAGCGTTTCAGCTGAAGGTAAGGACATTACTTTGTCAGATATTGCAGATTAAGTAGTGTTGCTTCAGCAGTGGAAATATCTTTAGACTACTGAAGACTACTTTAAAGCCCAGAGGTGGTGCCAAAGAGAAAAAAATAAATTCAGTGGCGTTCATCCTGGTTTTATTTTCTCCAGTGGTACGCTCTTCTTGCAGTACTATACATTAAGGTGAAGGATTCTTTCCTGATACTCAGTGGAGCTCATTCCCGAAAAACCATAAAAATAGATTGCTCATATGAGTCCATTAATTGATATATTTCCAAGAGCTATTTTAATTCAACTCTGGCCCAATGTAGCACTTCTTACTCAGGCACAGAGATAGGCTTGGTTAGGTTTTTTGCAAGAATGGGGGACACTTAAGGATGGCAAGACAGGACCTGGATGCATTGTCAACATTTCCCCACAGAGATCAGTTGTGTTCATCAGCAAAGACAACAAAATAATGAATGGGAAAGAATTTCTGCAGATGAAACTAGGCTTGTAAAATCTATGTCACTAATGCTGCCAGGAGGAGAGGGGGAAGCTGGAGAGCAGAGATAGTTACAAATGGCTCAAGCCCTCCTCAATACCCATGCTGAAAGTGGCTTGCAAGAGTCTAACCCACCTGGAATGAGGATGTAGAGAGGTGGGGGTGGGTCTGTTCAACCAAGGGACAAGTTACAGGACAAGAAGAAATGGCCTCAAGTTGTGCCCAGGGCAGTTGAGATGGGATGTGAGGAAGAATTTCTTTGCTGAAAGGGTTCTGAGGCATTGGAAGGGGTTGCCCAGGGCAGTGGTGGAGTCCCCACCCCTGGAGGGATTGAAGAGTCGTGTAGGCACAGTGCTGAGGGACATGGGTTAGTGGGGATTGGGCAGTGTTGGGTTCATGATTGGACTTGATGATCTTAAAGGGCTTTTCCAATTGGGGCAATTCTGGGATTCTGTGATAATGAAAAATTGAAAACTGCTATTGTCTCCCAGTACCTCCCTGCTCATTCTGGAGGAGAGTGACCTCCTGGTCTGGATGTGGCAGAAGAAATACAGACAACAACTGTACATACAAGGACAGCCCCACAACCCTTGTCAGGTTGTGATATACAACTCAGCAGGAGTCTATTTCAAACTGGTGGGGAATGTGGGTACCATAAAAGTGTACAGCCTCAACCCAGTGAAATAAGGTTTGTAAAAAACATAAACTCTGATCCCATGCAGTGAAGTATACCTCCAGTCAACTGCAATTCACCAATGGCATTGTGATGGATACTCCAGCAGCTTGGTTTGTTTGCTGATGGATCAGACCAGTGCATGCCTTCAGCTCCTTTCCTCAGTTTCCTTTTTGTCTTCCCATTGCTGTGCTCCCTGTTAGGGTACAGGACTGAGTTTTCCTGTCTGCCGAGTCAATGCTAAGTAGAAATGCTTCAGCAAAACTTGCTGTGCATCTGAATGACAGCTCATCTCATCTGAGCTCCACTGCAAGACAAAAATCCACACTTGCAAAATGAAAAATGCAACAGGAGACAAACAGAATAAAAAGGCAACAAAAAAAAAAGGATCTGTGCCCATGCCACCTGGTCTGTCTCACAGGAGAAAACACATCAGGCAGAAACACTTTTTTACACTTCATACTACTGTCAATGTGATGTTGAACAAGTGTCATTAATCAAGAGCTCTGCAATTCATTAGGCACAATGATGTACTTGAAATTTTATTTTGAAATCAATGTTCAAAGCCCTTGTAACAGATCTGAAAAAGCAAGCAAAAAAAAAAAATTAACTGCTGCATTTTAAAGCCAGGACCAGATTTAATTGGAAATTAAACAGCAATTTCCAATTAAATTGGAAATACCACTTTCTGACTGTTAACCCAATTCTAAATATGACAACAGGGAAATCTACAGTGCCTTTGTGGATCACCCCAGATGTTTCTCCATCAGCATCCGAAGCTACACCGCTCCAGGCCACATTCCTTGCAGGGAAGTGCAGACACTGCAGCTGTGCAGGATTTTCCCATTCCTGCCTTTATCCCTGTTGCTGTGAGTTCAAACCCGGCTCATACAGCAGATGCAGTTGGGTATTTATCCTGTAATTAATATAAAACCTATCTAATACAAATACAGGTAACTTCAATATTTATACCAGCACCCAAATCTGGTTTAATTGCATTAAAATGTAAACCTGTGTTGTATCTGATGGCAATGATTTTCATGGGCAGATTACACATATTACATAACAAGACTTCTCTCCTTGTCATTGTATTTTCAACTTTCACTATAAAATCCTTGTCACATATCATATGATTCATCTCCTGCCTGCAGTTGGTTTTTAAGGGGAACTATCATGCCATCTTTTATCAGACACTTTTAAAAAGAGGATTCTTACCTTTTTAGTAGCTCTTCAGACAGGACATATTTTACATATTCAATTATTTCCATTACCTTCACTACTTTTCTTTTTATTGTTTTCTGACAATATGGTGACAATAAATCTGAACAGACTATCCTGGGTGAGGGAATTATATGTTTTTAACATTTCACACACTTTTCTTAGTACAGATAAGCTTTTGTTGTACTACTTGCAATATTTTCTTGGCTTTTTTTTGCTGATGTGAATACTTGTTTTTCAATGAGATTTTGGGTATATTGCAAATATTTTGAACCAATCTTGAATTGTTTCCAGAGCATCTTCATCTTGATATTGAATTCCATGTGACAGACTTCTGAAAACACAAACTTTCGTAAACATTTCTGCAGATTCTTGCAATCTGTCTTGTATTGACTAATCCAAATTCTTTTTTTGTTATTTGTTGACCTTGTAAGGCTTCTCTTGATCATTAGGAAATTGATCACATCAATTATTGTACAAGACTTAAAGCATTTAACTATTACACTGCTAAAATAAAAATCTGTGTATTTCTACATCTCCTTTCTGTGTTTCAATCCATTGTCTATTTATAGATAATCTATTCCATTGATTTCAGGACTTTGTTTTTTTTACATCAAAATATCTTTTTTCCCTTAATAGCCAATAGTGATGGATTTTGTCAAAAGATTATGTTACATGGACAATTTGTGGTCCATGCATTCTATTAATAAAACAGGATATGTGTAGTAACTTGTAGAAATGTGATCTTTTTTCTTATAGAGCTTATGTAAAATGTTTGTGATCTGTGTGCTTTTGATCTTGCATCGGATGGCATGCAGCTAGACTGCTATCTTTCCAACAGAAATCAATGCAGGCAGAAAAGTTGCATTACTTTTAAAAATACAAAAAGTGGGGAACCCATAAAAAATAGATTTGTAGCTCTATACCTGCATCGTGAATGAGGTAACATAAATAATTAGTTTACAAATAATGGTATGTAAGTGATAAAACTGTGTACATCTGGTGATTCTACACTGAAATAAGCAGCCTGTCTGAATTCCTCTTTCCTTGTAGAGAGCTTAGCTACAGCCACTGATTATAAATGTGCTTAGGGTTTTTAATTATGTTAAAAAAATAATCCAGAAAACATTCTGAGATGGAAGTCTTGCAAGTAGAAAGAGGATTCAGAAGTACATGCCAAGAAGCCTTGTCAATACCCTGATGGCATTGCACGTGATGCTGCTTCAAGAACTTTATGGATAGATTACAGACAAGTCAGAGATGTGCCCTCCTTTCTGAGGGTGTTACACTGGATGTTACAACACAACAAGTTTGAAGGTCTTTGTCTCTCTCCAACACTCAACATGATGATGATAATGATGTTGCAATGCCAGGAGTTACTGCTCTCTCATTAGCACCCAGAAACTGCACATAGAATGCACCAGTGTTGTTTCCAACACAACCTCATAGCAGTCTTACCCATTTCCACCTGCTTTCATCCCACCAAGAATAATACAAATGCCTCTTCCAAAAAGAACCAAGTGTGCAATACTTTAAAATTATCAATATATATACTTTTAAAGAGATCACTCACCACCATGTATCAGATGACCTGAAACTTTATTATACAGATTTTAATGACCATCGTGTCCACCCTTCACATGAACAGCTTATTGTCTCACACTCACAAAACTTAGGATCTTCTCCTCTGTCACAAGTGAAGCACTTAACAAACTGGAATTGTTCGGTGGTTTCAGCTTTGTCTTCATTAACAACTGCTTGGTGTAAGAATACACACAGTTAACATGCCTCACTTTCTATGAGAAGTTGGTCACCTCAGGAGCGTGTTTCCAAGGCCATGGATCAGTCAAGCAATTTTAGTATCATGAATACTGCTGTTGAGTTTTTTGTTTTTCTTCACTATAGGCAAGTAATTCCATACTTCTATAGTATTACCAAGGTCTTTTTGTGAATCCTGACCTTCTAAAGCATATGTAAATCCCCTTGCTGTTATTTCATTGCCGTCAATTTAGCTGCCAGCCACAGAATACTTTCTTAATAAAACTGATCAACAAATATTCATCAATAAATATTTAAATGCACATTTTAAACATGATTCTGACAAGAACTATGGTGTAGTTTTGTGCTGCTCACTAATTAATTACTAAATAAAGATATATATTATATATCCTTTATAGATATTTCATGCGTGCGCCTGTCTGTTGCTTGCTTGGCCAAATATCTTAATGGTGAAGGTATTACCTCATACCTCAAACTATTTCTGATTATAGGATAAGCCAAGGAAGTTAGGTAAACACTTGGTGACTCCAGAAATGAAACTCTAGGCTGTGTTACTAATAGTTCTGCAGGAAGCTAATGCCATAACTGGCATAAAATGTAATTTCTGGTAAAATTAAAATTATGTATACTATATATATATGTATATATTATTAAAATGTCCTTTTTTTTTCTAAAAGAGGTAAGGAAATAGTTTTTTTTCCTTAGGCTTTTCTTTTACTGCTGAAAATGAGGTTTGGCTTTAAAGAACTATCATTTTAATAAGAATGATGCTAAGTATTACTTCTGTGACATTTACCCAGCACTTCGTTTTATTCAATAATTTAGCAACATTAACTGAAACAGCATTTAGTTTACCAGGCTTTCTACAGTACCATTTGCAGAATCAGAAATTATTCATAGTCACCAAATGAAATTAAAATTTTGTGTACCAGGATTAATTAATTATATTTACTGCAGACAGTAAATATTCTTGCACATGATTTTATCATAACTGTAAAAATAGACGAGTTTAAAGAACATTTATGCAAAAGGTGTATTTAATGAATCAATCATACAGGGCTCACAAACTTGCTATCTGAAGTGGACAAAGTGGTTTTGACTGCAAAGAAAGCCCATCTCTCCCTCCACCCATTTATCCAAGTATTTTAAGCCATTATCTTTTTAGCATCTACACCCCAATTAGTGACAAGAGCTACAGAGTGAGCTCCTACTTCCATTACAGCTTGCTGCTAATGGCAGGAATGAGTTTATTTAGCAATGAAAAGCACAATGTTGTAAGTGTCTACTCCATAAAGTTCTTGGTTGCGCCAACGCCTACACACAAGCGTCACATTTTTATACCCACGGTTGGGCGTTCATTAAAACTTTTCTGCATGCAGATGCAGTGCTCAATCCCTGCCTTCTAGTTTTTGGGTAATCATCAACCTCAAGTGGCAGCCATGTGGCTAAATGTATTGCTTCATGAAGAGGTTTCATCAGGCATCTGAAATATATTCGACATTAGGCCTATTGAGAAATCATCTTTGTTAGCAGGGTGGGTTTAACTGTGGCTTTCTCACAGGTTTATGTGTTTAATTAGCTGGCAGAACAGAGGAGAAAGTGGGAGCTGAGGTTGGAGGAAGGCTTGAAAAAGAAAATTATGTAGAAGCACGGTGCAACTCTGAGGGTATAAAACACTATTAATAAAAATTAAAAAAAAAAAAGGAAAAAAGGGGTGGAACAACAAGAATAACTAACTTTTCCCTGCATGAGAGAGACCTAGGTGCCTTTTCACCTGACTTTTTATGCAGCACAAATTATGTGAGAAATTAGCAAACAATGAAATACAGAGCAGACAATTTACCTCAGTATGCTCAGCTACAAGGAAGTGCCTTTCTCTGAGCTACAGCTGCACATTCATCAGGAAAAGAAACTGCATGTCTTAAAATGTCAGCTGTTCCTCCTCCTGCAGCTCACTGGTTACAGGTTCAAATGTTGTGAGTCAGGCTGGATAATAACACCACTGAAGCTGGGTGAGATACTCATAGCACAATGTGTCTACTTTTGAACAAGACTCATTTGCATAATTGAAACAATTGTGCTAAATGATGACTTCATCAACCTTTTATATACATATGTAAATATAGGATTGTATAAAAACAGACAATGAAGTGATGATTTTTTGTTGTTGCTGCTGCTCATTTTTATTTTGCATTACTTATAATTTGCATGGCAGTGATTTTGATTTTCCTGAGGGTATAGAGCACTGACAGAAGCCATTTGGCCTCATTTTCATACAAGGAATAGCCATTTTAGTCTGCTATGTTACTCCTTGCTGCTCCTGTTACTCTCAGCCCAGTTGGAATAAAACTCCAACAACAGCATGAAAAGAACAGTCCATACAGTCAGACAAATGTAGTAAAAGAATTGAGTTAGTTCTCATTTGTCCTTGAAGTAGAGCTGTGAAAATAATTATCTTCCAGCCCAAAGCAACACCTTTTCTTTAACCAAGTTTAGATCCTGGGTTGGGTTGAGCCAAAGCGACATTTCAGGATTCTCTACACTTTTGAAATATTTTTATCACTTTTCAAAAATAATAGGTTAGCATGAAGGATTGAAATAATTAAGATATAAGAAGGATTTCAGGAAGGAGGAAATCAACTAAAAATAAAACATTCAAGCTTTTCCCTTTCCAATCGCAACCATTCTGCGATTTTGTGATTTTACAGTCATCACTGTGCTTCTAAATCTCTTTTTTTTTTTTTTCCCCACAAAATAAATCCTTTTTTTTCCTGTCCTTACAAAGGTCAACATGTAAAACCCTTTCATGATGTTCATCCTGAATTTTAGGAGGGTAGCACCCTCAGTCTAGAAATTTCTGTGAAAGTACTCTGTCAGGCAAGGCTTCACTGGGGAGGTGTGAGGCCAGCTTTTCTCCTACGTAGTAACACAATTTGGATTAAAAAAGCTTGTGTGCCAAAGGATTTATTGGGAGAACTGATTCTGTGCCCAGATGCAGCCTGATTAATAATCCTCCATTGATTTTTCAGTTTTCTTTGCAGTAGACATATTCTTTGGCCAAAACTCAGCTCATCAGTCTTGGATGTGTGCTGTTGATACCATTTCACAGCAGGCATGTAGAGTTTGATTTTGCTAAACTTGGGCTTCATAAGTCTTTATGTTTTATTTCTCTTTAGCCACAAGTATTGATTTCAGTGAGCACCAGTGCTGTAGTAGAAATAAGACCTCTCCACATCCTGTGCTTTAATTTTTGGCAGCCATTGGTCGAATGGGTCCATTTTATTCAGCAATTATCATGATGAGCTGAACAGGTAGCAGTCCCTGATGCTGATCACTGATGGCAAGATTTTGGCAGCTATACTCATACCACAAAATATTTCCATCTCTATAGCTATCTTCTGTGGAAGATGTGCTTGCTGTATCAAGCAGAAGTTCTCAGATTTTTGACTTTTTTTGATTAGATTGTGTATGTGGTTCAGTTGCTTTCATTCCTTAATTGACCTGCTTACTCATCACGATGTAAATAAATTGTTTAATCTGCTCCACATCTTTTCTCTGTATCATAATTTTTCTGGTGAATTATTATGATATATTCAGGCAAAAAAATATGAATGTCCATGTTGCTGAAGGAACAAACATAAGAAATTTCAAAGAAAAAAAATAGTCTAAAGACTTTGAAAAGGAATGATATTTTTATGGAAAAAAAAAAAAACATCCCCTATTCTCCAATGTATTTTATTTTTCCAGAAATTATTTTGGAAATATGAGGCAGTGGTATTTTTTATATGAACCTGCTGTAGCACTTTTGGATTCTGATCACATTAGATATATTGCAAGAATAGTTTTTTTTCTGATTATTCCTCATCCTCTCCTCTCATTTCTTAAACAAGGGACAAAATTAGGTAAGAGAAAACAAACCATGGATGACTGATATTAGCTATGTAAATTAACACACTGTTGGAAGCTTTTCTGCAAATGGAAAAAAATGAGGTTGAACAGATGGAACTTCATTAAAAAGATGAGAAAAATAAAATAAAATAAATATTTTTAAAAGTGAGAGTTTGAAATTGCTGTATTTTAGATTTGAATTATATCAATTCCTTGTTTACAGTTCATCCACCCTAAAAATGGCATCACATTTTTTGTCAGTTGAGAGTATCTCCAAGCTTTTGAAATCTCATTTTGAGTCCACAGTGTTACCGCATTGCACTACTTTTGCTAATCAAATATGTCAATATACTTCAACACTTTTAAAAAGGAAACATTATACAAGTTGTCCCTAAATGTGTTCACACCTGAAAGCTTGTGTTTTAAAAGATGATATTTAGGAGGTTTCCCATGATCCTTATCCTGTTGCTCAGACTCTGAGTAGTCCCCTGCATCCTCAGGGAGCCCACAGAAGTCACTTAGGACAGGATGCAAAGACAGAAGGCCTCCTCAGTCTCTGGATTCTTCCCAAAAGTTGGAAATTGTGGCATTATACATCTGTTCCCATTTTTCTCCTATTTTTTCCTTTCTTTGCATCATGTATTGCATATTCAAGACAGATAAACTGCACGTTACACTGTTTGCATTATTTTTCTCCCCCTTCTCTTTTTTCTTTTTCCTTATTCTGAGGTGTAACCTCAGGTAATATGAACTGTCTCATCAAGAATTTCCTAATACTGGCCTGAGCAGGAAGGGAGATTTTCTGTGAGAAGTCATAAAGAGTCCGAAGTGAAATTACACTGATGAATTAACACATTAAGACCATTGTTTGCAACAGTAATGCATTGCTGTGGTGAAGCTGCCACCAGCTGGAGCCACTTTTAACACTGGTGCTAAGAAAATTACAAAGGCAAGATTAGCAGGAGCAATAGAAAAGGATAGCTGTGGAAGAAAATAAATGGATACAGGAAAAAAACTACATTAATTAGCTAAGAAATGGATTACCTTTACAACCACTTTTCACAGCCTCAGAGAAGTAAGGGCCTGAATTTAGCAAAGAATAAAGAAATGATAAAAAATTCAGATCAGCTGATTATCTGAGTAACTGTCATCAAGGCTCTAACTTATTTCAAAATATCTGAATTAAGTTAATATATATTTGCATGACATACTCCATATTTGCCCATAAAACAGTGTCAGGTAAGACTTGAGGTGTGCAGGGAACACAGCACTCTGTCATTTGCAGTTATAATTTAAGCAGTGTTTGTGTTAGTAGTCACTGTAAATAGGAAATCATAAGAGAGAGGGTAACTACTTTGAATAGCAGCCATGCTGTAATACTGCCTTGAAATATTATATGCCTGATATCTCTGCTCTTTTGCTGAGAATCAAACATAAGGTCTCATGCAAACTTTATTTCTAAGACTTCGGATAAAGGATGAGTAATCTGTACATTCCACTGTTACAAACATTTATCACACAGCAAGATGTAGAAAAAAAAACCCAAAAAACAAACCACAGACAGAGTTAATCTTTTTTTCTCCCCCTAAACAGAAATGATAATGTCTATTATTTTTGTTGTTCGCAATTTTAAGTTGGCTGCCTACAAGCAGAACGGGCTATGAAACTGGTGGTTATGCTCTTTGCTGTCTGTCAGCAGAGAATAGGCTTCTTGGAAGTGATCTTCTCTCTTATCCCAGAAATTAACCAGGTACTAATAAACCTCAGGAGGAACCAAGCTAACCCTGGTAAGCTTTTTTGTCTCATAGATGCCCTTCACTACATAACACCCAACTAACTCTAATATCACAACAAAATAAGAACAGTTTTGTAGTCTCATGGACGTGCTATTGCTCCCTTTTCACTCGTGATTAAATGATACACTTGTCCTTTTGGCACTCGTCTATGATTTTAAACCTAATAATTTTAAATTACCAAGACATTATGACAGTTTTAATTTTCAGGTGATATTTTAGTAGTAGACAGCAGATCCCCTTTGTTACAGGGAAGTAGATGGGAATAGTCCTCAAAACATAAAATGTGAAGTGTATTCTTTAAATGTACCTAGAGACAGACAAGCTAAGGAAGGGAAAAAAATAAGATTAAATTATTTTTTCTTCTACTTCTTAAACATGGTGTAAAAAGAAGTACAATCAAAAAATGCAGGAACCTTACAACTGAGTGTGCATGTGGCTTACTGTGAACTAGAAAGGTGCAGTAAGATCCCAGGTACCACATCAGCACTGGAACTCCTTACAAAACAGTAATTTTAACTTGTGTGGCTCTCCAATTTTCCAGATCAGACCTCAGTAATGTTTACTTCAAGAAGAAAACTTTGTTCCACCTTCCAAACTGGTGTCAACATCAATCAGTGCTTGGAAAAAGTACAATGCATCAGCCATCCTTCTACTGCTAGTGTGCCATTAATGTCTGTCTTACTGAAAAAACAAATTTTTACTTCCAGGTGGTCAGGTGACCAGGATTTACTGAGAAATAGGGTTTGTGCAGCAAGGGTTGCAAGTAGCTGCTGGAATAACTATTCTTTTTTCTCTTTGTAGAAGGAAGTTTTGTTTTTCTATGTATCAGTGGGCTATTTCTTTAAATACGTACCTCTATATCTGAAACTTTGAGCAGGCCATTCTTTAATGTCTTTTACTTAGGCCAAAAAATTTCATCAGAATTGGTGAACAAATAAGCCACTCACCCCACCAAGCAAAGCATTCTCAGCTCTTACAGTTGACTAACCGTATATGTCATTACCAGACAACTTAATTCAAATTCCCATAGGTAATTATGTTATCACTACTCTTGTGTCCAGTCTCTTTCTGCTTTAATAAGCCTAGCCAAGAGTTCTTAACTCTTGCTGTTTCTCTTTTAAGACATCAACTTTAACTTCACAGAACTGAGCTGACACTAAAGGTCTACAAGAGGGTTGAAGAAGTTCTTGCTATGGATTTCAATAGGAATAGAAAAAGTCACCACCTGGGAAAATCATACATTGCAAATCTAGTTCTTCATCTGTTGAGTGCAAATTCAAACCAAAACACACCCCACTCTCCAAGCACTACCTCTGAAAGCTCATATGTTAAAATCAGTGCTGTGCCTGTGAGTTGTTGAGTGTATTTAGTGTATTAGCTCTGTCTGTCCGAGTATTACGCTGGCAATTTCACAGACATTCAGTAAGGTCTTAGAGTTCATTTAAAAACTATTCCTTGATTAATTTTTCATGGGTTACTATCCTGAGATTGGAGACATTGAAGATTTTGCTGTAACTTCTAGGTAAAATGGTGATGGTATAAGTACAGAAACAGAGATGTATACAACCATACATACAAGCAAGATAAAGGCATATGTGTGTAGTACTTAGAAGCAATATAGAACAGATTTGAAGATTTTTTTCATTGTCTTGAATTCAAATACTGAGCCATAAATAGCTTTATGGAATTTTTACAAAGTGGAGATATTGTAACTTAATGATATTAAATGACTCCTCCCAAGATATCAAAGAATTCTACACTTTCCTTACATTATCATACATTAGTAACAATCTTAAGTAATAGTAATGTATGAAAATTGAGTTTCTTGACTGGAACAACCATCTATTCGGCAAACAAGAGCAGCTGATAAATGCTTCAACATCACCAATATTAATGGAAAAGGGACTTAAGAGAAATTTAGAGGGGGAATAAAAAAAAATAAGGAATTTGAAAAACATTAATGCAATGCTAGAGATGAAAATTGAACAGGCATTTTTGAACGTGTGTTTATAGAAGTGTAATCAACTTCATATCATTTTTTTAATAGAGAAAATTAAATGCACAAATTATGCTAGTGGGATGGTATAGTTCAGATCTAAACACAGGGGTTGGAAATTGAAGTTAAATTTCCCACTGTAACTGAATATGGGCTCTCCAGGTTGCCTTGATTGAAAGCCTAAGAAAAAGAGTTGTTATGCCTGAAAATGTTTATATAATTCATATAGACTTCTTTCTTAATGTATCCAAGTTAAAGCTGATGTTGGTAACTTAACATTTCATACCTTTCACTTTAGTGTATGTTTAACATTCAGTTATCTTGGGAACATTAAAGAAGACTATCTTCTGAACCTAGGATGAGATAAGCCAAATTTTTTTTGTACTTTGGGTTATACTAATTACATTCCAGTGTGTTGTGTAGGAACAGAAGCATTGGCAACACCATAGACCTCTCTGTCCTGGAGAGGACTATGTTGTCTGGAAAAATGTCTGATTGAACCTAGTAAATGACTCAGCTGTATAGGAGGGTGAGGTATGAACATTATGGAATGTTTGTTAGATTGAACATCTAAGCTGATTTCAAAGCACAACACCTTCTGGCTCCTTGGATAGCAACTGCTGGCATGCACTGGGTGGGTTTCTCCTCCATAAAGGTGCTGGCATCCAAAACACTGATGGGAGTCAAACAGAGTGCTGGAGGTGTGTTTTAGGAAGGTGAGATGTGTATCCTCTTCCCTGGAAAGAGGAAAGAAAAGGAAAGGAAAGGAAAGGAAAGGAAAGGAGGTCAACAAGCAACAGTTGGGAAACCAACACAGTGAGATCTTTAGTCCTCTCCAAGAGCCCCATCATGAGGTCCTTGCTCTGAATGACTCTCTAGAGAGACCTGTTTTTCTCTATGGAGCAGATAAAGAGCTTAAAAAACTTAAGCCCACAAAAGTCCATGGTGAGAATTCCACTAAAAGTTCATCCCTTCACCAGATCACCTCTAATGAAAGCTGTTCAATTAAACTTTGATGAGTAAACAATACCCATGTATTTGTCTAAATATGTACAACTGCATGTATGTCCTTCTATAGACATATCTAAAAATTGGAATGACCTTGTAAAGCAATTCTCATTAGCTAGAAAATATGTAATAAGGTAACAAAATTCAGCTGCAAAAATGTGTGGTTTGGGAATGCTATTAAAACAATTCAGTGAATTTATTTAAGATATATAAAAGTACTTCCTATTTTGATAGCCCGCATTTAACGGTGACTTTAAATACAAATCTAAACAACTGAAATACCTGAACTCATGAGCATTCTCTCTCATTTTGTGTTGACTGAAGCAGCATCATGATGTAATAGATAAATTCTGCTGTTAAATAGAAATAGATGTTATAGTAAAGTAATAGGGCGTGACAGTTCCCAGGTTTGTATAATTAGACAACAGACTCCAGCCCACTCTGCTCCCAGGTGACCTGAGAGAACTAAAACCTAAACGCTATTGAAATGTTAAAGGGAATGCTTGACATCAAAATACTGCTTCCATTGTATTACTGCTGCCTTAAATGTACTGCAAATTATCTAAAATCTAAGGTTAAAAGCCCAACAAATTATTCAGCTTGAAGACTTTTAAGTGCAACCTCTTCCTTAGAGCTAGACTATTTTCAATTCATTGTTTTTTGAAGGACACTTAAAAAGCAACACGAGGAAAAATACAGATAACTAAAATTACTTCCTATGCTAAAAATTATAATAGTTGCCAACAACTGGTAGAAGATAGATAGAAATACAATAGTTTGATGTAGTTTACCATCAATTAATCTGCAGACATATTCCTGTGCCTATGTATTGTTTTTTTGAAACACCATGTAAAGAATTACTACAGTTTTATATGCAGAGAGCAGGAATGTAAGACAGGATCAATCTTGTAACATCCTGAGCCATTGGATTCTACTTTCATAGAGCTCTTTAAGGTAGATAGAGTGTACAAAGCAGTTGCAGATGGTTGAATTATCGGATTTTCTTGCAACCAAAAGAATGACATTGGTTGTTCTTCCTGGAAGCACAGATCTGCCCAGAAATAGGTAATCTTTAGTACAAAACTAGTGTGAAACATTTGTGCTTGAAAATTCAAATCAAATGAAAATACAATTAGCCATAGATTTCAGCCAGTTAATTATTCATCCTAAGCAGCAAATAAAAATTTAAAGATCTGTAACTGGCAAGCTGTATTTATAAAACCTATTCAAGATATTGTGCTCTCAAGCTTTGCTGGAATTTTCACAATATACCTTGAAACTGTTTAAACCCCATCTCTTGTGTTATATATGGTTTTTATCTTTATCAAAATTGCCATTAACAAATTGCATTTAAAAAAACTCCAACAAACAACAAAACAGAAAGCTGTGAAACCTGGTACTTTGGTTTGAATTTAAATAGCAATTAACCTTT
This sequence comes from Caprimulgus europaeus, assembly GCA_907165065.1. The sequence continues at coordinate 4,022,268 of OU015527.1, forward strand.
GTAATTTTTAGAGACAGGAATGTACTGTTAACTTAAGAGGGGAGGGTTGTAATATGTATTTATTAATGATTTAGATTAATGCAACTTACAGTATGAAATCACAGATAATCCTGATGGACTTGACATGGAGAAGAAAACAAATGGAAAATATTAAATAGCAGTAAGGCAGCTATTAGGATAAAGATACCAGAAACCAATCAAAAATTAATATAGATATAAACATATGAGTATAATATAATTAATTCATTTCTTTATAACCTTTTCAAAAGCATAAGTCCTCCATTGTTCTGCACTGTTTTGTCTATTTTTTTTCAGGATTTCCTTCAGATGCTTCCACAACACTGGTGAAATTTGCCAAATTTTCAGCAATAAAAGCTTTTTTATTTCTCATATTCATAGTGTGAACACATTCTTTCTAATATTCTAATTGTATAACTATCAAAACAATTTTAATCTCTGAACAATATGTTCAGAAATTCTATAACAACTTCAGCTATTCCAGAAATATATATTATTGTAAAATAAGCTTTACATACAGAATAGTGCAAATCCCTTAAATAAAGTTATTAATAATAAACAGAAAAATTCTATTTCTTAGATAGTGGTAAATAATAACATTAGTATTTAGATTGTTATGATCTGGATGATGATTTGATTCTGCAGCCAAATTTAATTCAAAAGCAAATTTTTTACACAGTTTATGGTATTTAGGAATCACCTATTATTTAAAACATTGATGCAGTTTGAAAACAAATTATTCTATTTTTATTCCTTTAAGCAATGTCCTTGGTTCAGAGAGATTCTGCCCATGACAAAGAACACCTGTAGACCTCTGGCAGGAAAAAAGGAAATGAAATCACAATCTTTAAAGCAAATAAATTTTTCAGAGACTGGTCTAAGATTCTTTGTTGTCAGAAGAGATACCTGTAGGATTAAATGTGTGCTTATTCATGTTTCATCGTTTCCTAACACAGTCTGAAATGCTTCAAATATCAATAAACCTCTGACAGTTAATTAACACACAGTCCTATTAAAAAGGTGTCTTCAAAAGTAGGCAGGTTCAAGTTATACCAAGATGACTGCCATGAAGGGAATTTTTGTAGTAGGATTCATAAATGGGTGACATAACAGGCAAGTAACAGAAGTAGACTAAAATAAAATATGATTTTAAAAAAACAGGGGGCATTTTTTTTTTGTTGCTTTCCAGAAGCAGTCATTACCAAATGCTTTAATTTGTTCCATTCACACAGTTTGTTCAAAAATAACCTTGTAATAATTAAGGGCATCCTGAAGTTAGTTAGTGGTAGTTGTGATAATTACTGAGAACAGAAAAGAAAAAGAAAAAGAAAAAGAAAAAGAAAAAGAAAAAGAAAAAGAAAAAGAAAAAGAAAAAGAAAAAGAAAAAGAAAAAGAAAAAGAAAAAGAAAAAGAAAAAGAAAAAGAAAAAGAAAAAGAAAAAGAAAAAGAAAAAGAAAAAGAAAAAGAAAAAAAAAGAAAAAGAAAGAAAAAGAAAAAGAAAAAGAAAAAGAAAAAGAAAAAGAAAAAGAAAAAGAAAAAGAAAAAGAAAAAGAAAAAGAAAAAGAAAAAGAAAAAGAAAAAGAAAAAGAAAAAGAAAAAGAAAAAGAAAAAGAAAAAGAAAAAGAGAAAAAGAGAAAAAGAAAAAGAGAAAAAGAAAAAGAAAAAGGAAAAAAAAAAAGAAAAAACCCAAGAGTCTTAACTTTGACTTTGTTTGTGGGATTTCTTGTGGCAGTCTGAAAGAGGAATTCCTAGTACTACAGGGACAGCTACTGGCTATCTGTGATTGACAAAGCTTGTATAATTGTATGACTTTTTTGTATAATGGTTTAAACAAAAATAAATAGGGTTTTTTAAAACAAAACAAAACAAAAATCAAAACAAAATAACAAAAAACTCGCAGCAAAAAGAACGGGGAAGCTTAGCTGTGTTCAGTGCCCATTGATGAAAGCAGTGTTCTCTGATCCGTGCTGCTATTGTTGGTTTTAGTTTAGCTCCCTCTCAATCAATATCTAACGGGGCATGATTTAATAAGATTTAACAATCTCCAAAAATGGGAGGAGGGCAGTGGTGGTATTGTCATTCATCAAAGGGGGCCTTTCAGGTTTCTTTGCTTTCACCTGCTGGGACCCATTTGGTCTCTTTCAAAGAGAATGCAATGACAAAATGAATGAGAAATGCTAGAATAAGAGTCCCTTATTCTACCCAATAGTATAATCAATGAGTACTTGTAATCCTTATTGTACTTCGCAGAGGTAGTTGTAAGACAATTAAATCTTGTTTCTCAGGCAAATGATTTTGGTAGTTAACCTGAAACAGCCAACAATATTGTAGAGAATGAATGCATCTGAAGCAATGATGTAATGGGATACTGCTTAGCTAGAAAAGCCTAGTGGTTTGGGGTTTATTTGGTTTTGTTTTGGGGTTTTTTTAGTAGCATGAAACTACAGTGCATGTGAGCTATAATTACAGAAAAATACTGGAAAAAAGCAGGAGATATTTCAAATTTAATTCTCAAAGGTGTGAAAGGGGTGAATCATCCATATATCTAATCTTAAAGGTCTTTTCCAACCACTAGGATTCTGTGATTATTTTAAATGCACAGTTGGTATCTTAAATGAACAATAAAAGAGTCTTATATTTTTATCACAGTCTAAATACTAAACGGTGGCTTAAAAGACAGCAAACATCTACATAGTTAACATCATCTTGATGTGACAACCAATTTAGCTTTAATTTAATTTGCATCCACTGAATTCAGTTCTAGCCTTTTTCCTCCTCACTGAATTGCTTGCATGTCAAAAGAGAGCTTGTACTGTTTTGAAGAGACGTGCATTCATTCAGTACTCTGCACTACTTGTCCACATTCTTCTGCAAGGACATTATTGTTTGAAAAGCACTTATCTCCTGCCTCATGTCAGTTTATGTCTTTTCCTCTTAAAAATTACACTTTTTTTTTTCTATTAGACTCACTCTTGAGCCATTTACATATTTCAGCCTAAGTGTAAACATTTTTTGCTATGATTAGAGTATTCCTTGAAACAGAAATTGTCAAATAAGAATTGTTATACCTAAGACAGCACAGGCAGAAGATATGAGTCAGGAGATATAATTGCACTCCTACTTACATATTGTATAATAGATGGAGGGAAATCCATGTTATTTGCCTTATATTTTATGAAATATTTTTAATGTAAACATGTATACCTTTATAATTTTAAGTAGAAGTTGCACCAATACTTGAGATTAGACTGCCAGTTTTCACTTTTTTGCCTCAAATTTTAAAGAGGAGGAAAAGCCAAGCCAAGCCCTGACATAGTTTTGCACTCTTCTGTTGGCAAATTTCTCCACTGTCTCCTTTTTTGGGGTGTAATGGTGTCTCTTTGGCTAAAGGTCTGTGATACTCAGCTGCATGAGGTGACGCTTTGCACTGGATAAGCGACAGTGTGTTTCAGAAGGTAATCCACTTTATGAAAACGGTCAGATTATCAAATATTTTTAAAAAATACTTGCTTTCCTAATAATTACTCCCATACAATTTTTTTTTTAGGAGATGCTGTCTGAAAGAACTTACAGAAATACAGCAAGACTCTCAAAGCTGCCCATCCCCTGTCCGTGAATGCCAGTGGAAAGACTCTAATCCTTGCCAGCTTTCAAGATTCCACATGGCCATTTTGTGATAAATCCCATTAATATAATTTTTTACTTTCATAAAATCTTCCAATCTTGTCTTAAAACTAAAACCTCGTTGTCAGGGGAAGGTGACTTAATGTATTTTAAAAATGTCATATGAAATACCTATTCTTTACAAACTTTATCCTGCACAGCAGAGCTGGGACAAGAGAGAACAAAAATATATTTAGCTGTGCCTCAACTGAAAGGGATGAGTCTAATTTTGGGCAGAGAGCATCAAACTTTTTTATTGGTTTAGACTAGATATTATGCTGAGATTATTCAGTGTTGAGTAGGAAAAAGTGTTGTGTGTGGGATGCTGTGGAAAAAGGCATAAAAGAAAAGGGATGTTGTTAGTAAGGATTTGGAGAAGAAGGCAGAGGGAAACCATGATGGGGGTTCCCAGTGAGAAAGACCCCCACCCATATGCACACAAATGCTTACCACCATTTCTGCACGAACCAAACTGGCCAGCTGAAATGTAAGCACGTGTTTAAGTCAAGCTGTCTGCCCTCACTGCACATTAATTTAGCATCTACGTGGTGGCCTCATGGACTTGTCAATATCTTCTCTCCCTTTCTTAAGTGTCCTGAGTGAAATCCCATCCTTTTGCACTGGAAATCCAGTTTGGCACTGGTGCTACAAGAAGCATGATTCAATCTCCTGAATTAAACAACTACTCCCTGTCTCAGCATGCCAGCACCAGTAACTAAGATTTAGCACAAAAACAACATCTCTTGCTGGCAGTCACGTTTTTCTGTATGGGAGAAGCTCCTTCTACTTTTTTATGCAATAAAGATGACTATAGTGTTAATATTTTGTGCCCATGGTAGCTACATTTGTTATTTTACCTCTGTGTTTCCCATGCTAATATAAGGAATAAGAGAGATACCATGCAGAAGTCAAAGGTCACTGTTTGGCATTATAACTGATTTTGAACCCCAGGGCCCCAATTTTGAAGTCTCCTCTCTATGAAGAAGACTTTCTAATGATACTTCTAAGAATAACTGCCTATATGTGGCTGCAGTGCTGAGTCAGACTCACAAGAGACTCACCTTCCTTGATCAGCCCTGGTGATGGAGAAATAACTCCTCTAAATCTGCTCCTTTCTGCCCCATTCTTGTGTTTGTTGGGTGTTTGCCTCGTAAAGAGGTGATGCTTTCTTCCTGAAGTTCCTCAGCCCTGGCTTAAGCAGTGTGATGGGGGAAGGACTCTACCTCTACAGCTCCACACTGACCCACTTCATAAATAAAGGCTATATCAGCAAAAATGGGATGTTTGTAGCTTCATGGTGCTGTCAAACTCTGCTGACTAAACAGCGGTGACAACATTGCTGAAGGCTTCTTCTTCACCCTGATATCCTGACATAAGAAAAGCAACACAGGAAAAGCAACAAGAGTTGTCTTGCTCTTGTTTCTTTCAGAAGAAAAAGCTTAGGAAAGTCACTTACTGGCAGTCAGCTGTATTCTCTTATTTTTTCTCCTGATGACCAGGCTAAGCCTTGCTGGAAACCAATAGCCTTGGGAAGCTTGCAAGGTGGGTGAGACTTAAAACAAACAAACAAACAAAAACATGTGGAAAGCTACCAGAAGAAAACTTTTCAGGTATCCCTGTGTTGTTTTTGAGGGCAGCATTAGCATGTCTGTTCAGTTCGGTTGGTGTGATGGCATGGGATGAAGGAAGTGCAAGTGCCCATGTGCATAGCAAAAAGTTTGAAAATATTAATTGTGTCCCTTAATTTTATTTTCTTTTTTATTTTGTATATTAAGCTTATGAGATACTGCATTTAAAACAGCTGTGAAGCCACTGTGAAATTAGTTATTTCTTTAGCAGGTCATATTCATCTCTGTTTTGTTTTCAACAGAGCTGCCTTTGGTTGTAGTTGACCCAAGGTGGCTGGCTGGTACCTGGCTGAATAGTCTTTCTTTACTGTACTTTTATGTTATTTTGCTCTTAATGAATTTTGAGATATTTTAAAGAAATCGAAACAGAGTCTGTAATGCTGTTCCTGTATTTCATAATCACAAAAGATTCAGTAGTTTTTTCTTTCCTAATAAAAAAACAGCATTTTGTTCTGGATTTATATACATTTCTTTTCTTGGGGAGGGGTAGAGAGAGGTGTAGATTTTTCTGTGGAGCTGCATCGTCAAGAAGAGAAGTTCAGGGATTAATACAATTGCATGCATTGATACACAGCACAGTAGCATTTGATATATGCACTTGCTAGTTACAGAGCTAATTTTCAGCAGTCATTTGGCAAGATAAGCTAACCAAGATCAAATCACAAAGCCACACAAAAAAACTAAAGGAAAAGAAAAACACCAGTCCTTATTTATGTCAGTTTTGTCTGCTGTGCAAACGTAGGAGGAAAAGTTCATCACCAGAAGAGAGCTATTTCAAATAAGAGAGTTAAAAATTATAATAGAAATAAAAACATTGGCTAATGCAGTTAAAAGCCATTATAGAACTCATGCACAGGTGCAAAAGAAGAATTCCTTTATTTCCTTTTCATAGCTCCACTCTTAATCACCAGCTTAACTAGAGTGTCTGGTCTTTGTACTTTCCCTGGCTATTCCCACAGCGGTGGGGTTAAATGAGAGGGACAGATACGATTGCTCTGTAACCCTACTAGGGAGCACTAATGTCTGTCAAAATGATAACATCAAAGTCATCAGGATTCACACCACTGTGGCTTTTAAAGAGGGTTTAAAAATCATTGCCATTCAAGTATTTAAATAAAGGTTTGCTATTTTAAAATTACATTTCTTGGCTCTGTTTTATGCATGCACACAGACCTGAAGTGGCTGGTGGCTTTGCTAGAAATGTTTGCAGAGACCACTTGTCCAAGCAGAGGACTTTTGAGCACCAGGCAGCTCAATAACCTCCATTATTGCAGGCATTTTCCACAGCAGACTAACATTGCAGGAACACATGGTTAGACCTCACTTAACTGCTGCTTAGGAATGGTATTTACTGGTGGGATGGAAAAGCTATAGATCCTATTTGTGGAAAAGTCTTACATAATTCAAGAGTACCTCATGAGTTGCCACAACAGGGTTGGGGTTTTTTTAAGACTTATTTTGGTTTAGTCTGTTTTGGGACGAGATGCCTCACCTGACAAAATTTAACCTCAAATTCTTTCCTGTATAGATTCCTGTGCAAGGATTCACACATGCAATAAATTTTTCTACAATGGGGCTCTATTCCTAATATACTTGAAAGGAACTGCATTCACCCTTATGGTGCTTTAGAACTTTCTGCAATAGATCATGTATTTGATACCACCCAGGTCATCATATAGACCTCCTGGCCCTTCAAAGAACCCAATTAGACCGAATCCTACTCAGATCTGCAAGACTTTTAATGAGATTTATCACATTATTTGTAGTAACAGGGAATTCTAAATTGTAAGATATTAAAAAAATTATAAAAATGACCAAGGAAGATAGTTCAATAAAGAGTGTAAATACAGAGTGACTTACACTGAAAACAAAACTGGAAGACACTTGCAGGGTCTGAGTCGCACAGTGGTCAGACTCTTCTCAGTGTTTCTGAGGCTGTGTTGTTTTGCCCTTGACTTAGACATAAAGTCCAAATTCTGCCTCTGTTACAAGATGTGGCAATTTTATCTAAAATATCTGTGAAAGGAAAGATTCTCCCCAAAACCCCAAAATACATATAAAGTATTCATAGTTTGATCCAAATCATATAAAAATTGTTGAGTTTCAGAATTTGCTGTGCCAGGTACAACAGTAATTTTTTATAGGCCACAAAAATCCCAGCTTTGTCTCTAGCCAGGTTAGAGGTGCCTGGGTTTTGAATGCTTTTGGTTGGAACTATGTGAAAGGAATGATTTAGCAATTTGAAACATTTCAACTTGGATTGAGAAAGAAAATAAAATCATTACTTGAGCCCAAAGCAAAAATCTTCTGTCTTCTGAATGGCTTTAGAAAAATAGAATTAAGTTTAAAAATCTTTGCAGGTGATGTGGACTTGTATAATAGCAAATCAGAAGATATGAAAACTATTATATCTGCATAAACATATCAAGAGCATATGAAATAAATCATGCTGCTCAGATTCCTAGTGTGCAACACCTTTGCTGTAAATATGTAATTTTTCTACAAGAGGTTTAAAAAGAATTTCTTAAAATATACTCCAAACTACAACAGATTTGTCATTTACACACTGATGAGCATGAAGGCTTATTTTTATTTTTTTTTGTTGTTGTTGTTATTTTAAAACAAGCCATTTCTCCAAAAGATCAAAACAGCTTTTAAATGGACACTTTGTGAAGGAGAAAATAATTTTTCATACAGTAAACGTTCAAAAGGTGCTAAAATCTTAATGTGTGTATTGCAAAAGTATAGGGACAGCAGGCCAAATTTATCTCTGGTGCAACTTTGTTGAAATCAACAAATCTGCACTGGGGAAAAATGGGATGATTGCAAATTCTCCCAGAAACCAAAACCAAAACCAAAACAAACAACAAAGACAAACAACAACAAAAAAACACAACTAAACAACAAAAAACCCCTAACCAACTATTGTTTTTCAATATGGAAACCAAACCCCACACATCCTTGTTTCCCACGGGGCTGCGCGGGGCTGCGCGGGACTGCGCGGTGCTCTCCTGCCATCTAGCGGATCCCGCTAAGTATGCACCAATTATTTCTGAATTATTATTTAATAAAAAAAATAAATAAAAGGAAAAAACTTTAAATTTCTCCTAAAGCATAGATAGCTGTACCGGAATCACTCACCATTTTGTGAGGAACATGACAGAATTCCCAGGAGGAAGGGGGAAGGCACGCCCGGCAGCATGCCTCACCTTTGTGCTAATTGTTATTGCTGATAATCAATGCCTAATATCTGTGTAACTAATGTTATTAAGTACAATGTCTGCATTTACCAATCACTGATAATTTCGGTGTAGTTTTACACCATACCCACTTTTAACTAAATGCTCTCTACTTAATTACTCTCTATTCTACAAGTACCTGAAAGGAGGGTGTAGAGAGGTGGGGGTCAATCTCTTCTCCCAAGTAACAAGTGATAAGACCAGAGGAAATGGCCTCAAGTTGCACCAAGGGAGGTTTAGATTGAATATTAGGAAAAAATTCTTTACTGAAAGGGTGGTCAAGCACTGGAACAGGCTGCCCAGGGAAGTGGTTGAGTCACCATCCCTGGAGAGATTTAAAAGACAAGTAGATGAGGTGCTTAGGGACATGGTTTAGTGGGCATGGTAGTGTAGGGTTGGTGGTTGAACTTGATGATCTTAAAGGTCTTTTCCAACCTTAATGATTCTATGATTCTAATTCTATAATAGATATATAATGCTGTATATCTCAAATATTTGTCTGCAAACAGGCATAATTATGAGTCAAATACTTGCTCCTCCTGAAATCAGATGATTCAGAGCCAGCTGGCACCAATTTTTTTCTAACATGTTTTTGCTTTGTGGTTTTTAATGGTTTTTTTGGGGGGGGGGGGGGGGGGGGGGAGATTGTGGGTTTTTTTCCTCTCTGTGGGTTGGCACAGGAATTTGTGGGCTGGACCCAACTGCAAATCTCCATGTCAGCTGTGTATTTTGGCCTTTAATCAGTAACAAAGAAACTTCCTCCCTAGGTACACAACGGCGAGGAATTGATTGGTTTCACAGAACAATGTGGAATAATTAACTTTACAGCCTATTTGTGGATCTAATGTAATGTTTCTGGATGTCCAGAAGTATTTATTTTTCCCTTCTTATAGCTCCACCACTTTCCTCCTTAGCCTTTTCCTGCTGTGAACACCCACTCTGACCCAGCCTGGGACCTGTGTGTGTTGCCATAGGTCTCTGAGCTGGTTAATGACCTTTCCTTTCCCTTTGCCACATATCTTTATCATTTCCATCTTCTATCTTCCTATGTAGCTTTTATTGTCTAGTATTTTTTATTTTTTCTGTCTTACACTGTTATGAAAGCCTGTTGCAGGTGAGTGACGGGGACTTTACAAGCACAAATAATTATTATCAAGCAAGAGTATGGACCAACATTCACGTTCTTGAAATGCTGTAGTGAGGAAATCCAGATAGTACTAATTATCTGTTAAATAAGCAACATAAAAAAGGTCGTATACAAGTCCTGTTGTAAAAGCAGCCAATTCTTCTCTTGCTATCCAAATTAGAATAAAGAAATAAGGCTAACTGGTATTAAATAAATACCAAGCTACTGTAGCCTGGCCTTGAAACGAGCTCTGCATCAGCAAAAAATATTAGCCACATAAAGAAAGCACCACAGAGTAGATGGGAACTCTGAGGAAAACCCACAATCTGCTTCCAGAACTGAGACTGCAGGATTGAGCCCTTTTGGACATGATTTTCAAACCAGGCTGCTTGTCAGGAATCAAAAGAGGCTCTGCAGGAGAGCAGAGTGTCTATGTAAAGATTGTTGCAGAATAACATATCAGAATATATTTATTATTCTAAAAATAAAGGGCTTCATATGGGCTCTGTTAGTGACCAGCTACAGACTCAAGGTGCTAAATACCTTGGGACACACGTAGTCATTTACAGTCATTACAACCTGACTCACACACTGGACACTGCTTTGTGGTGCTGTTAATGAAGAACATCAAAATCGACTCAAACTTCCACCTTCAATACTCTCAAGCAGTATGTCAGTCTGAATACTAACTGAGGCAAACAACACAGACTTTTTTTTCCTAGCAAGCACGCTCAAAAAAACAACAGAGAGATGGCAGAACATTGTAGGGCCACAGTAAACAACAGAGGGGCTTTGCATTTTATTGCACCATCTGCATTGGAATAATTCAGCTACAAATAACAGACTAAATTATCCCAGATTAATTCTTCAGCTGGAAATGTCTGTACTTCCTTCTTTCGTAAACTAATGTAATGTCCATTTTTTTCTGCAAATTGTCTTCGTGACACTTTTTTTTTGCTCCCTTTTGGATTTCTGCAGAGTCACGGAACAATCCAGATGTTCAGTCTAGAGGACAAACGTAAAACCTAGATATGCTGAATAAGATTTTTTTTGCATTAGATCAGAAAGAATGCAAACATTCTTACTTTTATATCAATATTATATGATGTATTTTGAATATAATTCAAGACAGAACAGAATCCTACCGTTGCACTGCACGTTTCCTTACATGAAAAAAAAATCATAATCGTTCTGTACAATCCATATGTCCATGTAATTCCTTATGTAAAACTAGAAAACTGTGCCTGATATAATTGTGCTTTTATTCTAATATTGATTTGAGTAGACATCTGTTCCCAAACAAAATGGCAAAAATGATTTATTAAAAGTCTGTGCCGTTCCCCTTAAATAAAAATTATATTCTGAAGCTTGGTTTTCTGCATTCTAGGTCCTTGGCTTTCAGTATTTCTCTTAAGACTGTCACTACCCCAAGATTTTTGGGGTTTTTTTTTTAAGACTAAAACCTAAAAGGTTGCTCCTATGGACCTCATCAGCTTAGGTTTATACAGTGAGGTTCCTGTTGTGTATCTTGGTGTCTTCTGCTGTTCTTAACACCTCGTCTGATTTTCAGATACACTCTCTGCATCTCCTGGTCCTCCAAAGCACCTTTTGTTTCGCTCTCTGCTTCTCCTCTCTCAGTTTCTTGTTAAAAGAAAGATAAAACCCTTTTCATCCCCATTTAAGGAACTGCTTTCCCATCGTGGGTCCCTCTCACTTTGTGTCTAGGCTGCCTTCCACCCTGGCAGCACACAATGCCAGACAAGCTCTTCATTCACTGAGGGGTTCAGAGCAGCATTGTGCAAATCAAAACAAGTTAAATGACAGATGGCTTGTGGCAATTTAATGAAATGTCTAGTCACTGAGCAGCCTCCTTCTTGTAAACTACAGTAATGAACTAGCTATTGTACTAGCTACAGTAATGAAGCAGGGGCAGGAGGAGCTGCTGAACCTGTGTTTCATGGACTCTGCACCAAGGAGACCTAAAGCAGAAGTACCACCTTCAGCTCCTGCTCCTGAGCTGTCAACCACCCCTCACAATCCGACCACACACAGTGCTTATTGGTTTTTTTTCACCATTGTCATCACAATAAATTTATTGCCTTCTTTGCTGCTTAATTTTATACATATTTTCCCCTGATGTTTATGTTACACCCCCACATCCTTCATGGTTCAGAGTGAAAATGAGCACTGTTAAGAGACCCGAGTAGTACGTGCGCTACACAAGAACCCTAGAAAGAGGTGTCATCCCTACCATCATAGTGAAATGCAGGTGGTATTCTCACTTTCCCTGTAATATTCTGCAGGCAAAAAAGTTCTAACAAGGTTCAGTTGCTCGTTTCCATCTGTGCTGTGTACAGCATCTGCATACATTCTCTGTATTCTCTGCATTTGTTACCGATTCAAATACTGCTGATGCAAGTTTACTAAATTTATACGACTGTGACCCCATCCTCAGACATCACGGTGATAACCAATTACAACCATCAATCAAGCTCCCACCACAGATGATAGAAGCAGCCCCAGTGACTTCAGCAGGGGAAAGATCCTTGATGTTACTTTTGCAGAGAGGCTCAGAGATATAGTTCAGTGTCATAGTTTAAAATAAAATTTTTAAAAAAGTAAAAACAGAAGCAACAAAGCTGAATACTTTCTGAAGCATCTTTGAAACCAGGTCCCTAAGTGACACAGGGGAGATTGCCTTTGAAAATATGGCTTTTGGGGGTTTTTTTGCCTGATTTGAAACTGAGTGCTGGCCCTGGTCTGTCCCCAATACTGAGAAACAGAAACAGAGTTTTCATACGAGTTGTGTGTGAGGGTGGTTTTGCGTGCACACTCTTCTATGAATATGCTGATCATATTTGATTTCTCATGGGAACCAGCATAATTTGCTTCATTCCGGTTAAATAGACTAAAAGTCTAGTTCTTGGTTCATTAATACTAGTAGGAATTTTGCCATTGATTTCAATGGGAGCATAAAATGCTATTTTTTCAGTATTATAACCTATTACAACAAAACACCTTCTTCCACATCCACACTGATTTTCTAGGACAAAAAAGATGTAATGGAAAAAAATAAAAGGAAATGCAATTTTACAAATAAATTATTTATGTAACTTAAAATGAACTCAGAGAAAGAGAACTAGCACCAAAACAAGCTTTGAAAACATAGAAAGAGGGTGGAAATCAGACAAATTAGTAGTTATCTGCCTAAAGTTATTTGGATTGTAGATTATTTTTCAGTTATACTCTTCAAATTATGATGCTGCTTGCACTGATTAGTCCATGCCTGTCATGTGGGTCTATCTGCCAGTGCTTACAGCTCACCAGGAGAATGTGCAGCATGAAGAGCTCATGGTGCTATTGGTCAAATCAGTCTCAGGCAAAACAGTGTGTCTGTAGTTATTTTTCCTTCCGTGATAGTATGTTGTGCCTACTCTGCCAGTGCACAGATCCCACTCCAATATCTTACACGGAGCACCCAGCAAAACTTATCCAAAACTTACAAAAAGTTATGGAAAAACTCCCACTTGTCAGCAAGATAAAACAATTAGGTGAGAAAAATGATACCTGTCCCATTAAATAATAATAAACTTTTTAAATAATTGCCTCTCCCTACCTTTGTATTTATCTCCTAAATGCAATGATCAACAGCCAACATCGATGTTTTTCAACCTTTTGCACCCCGAGGTACTTCAGTACTTCCCTTCACCAGAAAAAAACCTCTCTGGTAACACAGCACACTGAATGTTCATAAATGATGACTTTTTAACGACTCTTACTTCTCTTCGTGGAGGGATGCTTTGTAAAAGTCACAGACCGACAGACATTACTATTGCTGTATTCATGGAATTATTCCAGGACACCTGAGGAAATGAGGCTTAAAAGAGAAGTCCAAACGAGTTATTCTAGCTTGAAGTTTCCCCTTTTTTTTCAAAGAAACACTATTTCAGGCACAGTGTTGTGATTAATTACACCACCCACTCACCGGCTATATTAATCATATGTAAGCTCCTTAAGGATATTCCAAAAGATTTATTTTCTGTGCTGTTGTATTTCAAAATGCCAGCAGAAATTCAGATAGGGTGAACAAAGCTATATCCTTGATTATGTTACAGGCCCTAGTGCTTCCTCACAATTTATAGTGCTATTTCTGGAAGGATATTGGTTAATTTGCTTCACCACTACTGAGAGCAGAGAGGAAAACTAGGCTGCTAAGGAGACATATGAGCAAAGAGAGTTTAAAAAAGGTAATTCCCTTGTCATGGGATTGGCAGGAGCTGAGGACACCAGACCATGGTCTGTTGCTCTATCAGGGCATTGAATCCAGTGGTGGAAGCACTTTCCACGACAGCCGACCCTTCCCAGAAGACACCTGTGGGATGAACAATTTTCTGGCAGTTCAGCCCAGGTTGTTGCTGACTGGGGAATGTTATTAGTATTCAAATAAATCCCTAAAAGAAATGCCCAAAGTCTGAGATTTTAGGAAAGTTGAACAAAAGTAATTAAACAATTGGCAGAACATCTCAGTTTATGGTTCCAGTAAACTCCCTAGTGCTGAGAAGAAAAAAAAACAAAGTGTTGAACAACTCTAGAAAGGGAAGAATCAGAGGTGGTCAAAAGGAAAACTTTGTTGACATGGAGAATACAATAAATATGGACCAGGAATTATTTTCCATTGGTAGACAATTTAAAGAAAAAAAATAGGATAGGAAAGTTACTGAATTGCGTGACTGAAAAAAAGGAATGGAGAAGGCTTTTTTATGTTGCATACATCAAAGTTCCTGCTGTAAGTCAGTGTCACTGCTGTAGGTTTTAACAAGCATGGGGTAATGTTAGCTTCTGCTAACATTTCTGTTGAGAAAGGCCTGCTAGTGTACACGATGCTTTTTGATAAGTCTGCATATTTAAGGTAAATGTGAAGATTTTATCCATACTCCAGGAACATGTCAGTAAAACAGCAACCTATGATCATCTCTTTTCCCAGTGCACTGCTTTTGCAGTTTAGGGGAAGAAGGAATTTCACTCACAAGGACTCCAGACACATCACACACCATCTCTAACATGTGCTGGTCCATGTGATTTTTCATAGGTCTCATATACCTGCAGCAACCCTCCTGAAGAAAATGGCAGAGCAGCAGCTGATAGGTAACAAGGTCCAACCATACAGCTGCTTAGCCTCCACTGCGGGGTGATCTGACAACCATCTTCCACTTGGTTGATCAAAACCAGACCATGTCTTCTCCTTTGTCAATCACCCAAGTGGTGTCACCCTTCCACCAATGGCCATTATGGACTTCCACTTCAGTGCAGCAATAAAACTGTCCTTAACATTTCTTGGCTTACACCGTGAGCATCGCTGTCTTTAAAAATCGGATGCCACTGTAGAATCTAAACAATACTTCTGTATTGGCAGAAAAGTAATCAAGAGGGCAGGATATCATTATATTGCTACTGTGCCAATTACTATAATTATTATAAACCAGACTTGTCCCTTAAAGCAGGCAACACAGAGTGTCTAATTAGCAAATGATAAGAATAACAAAAAAAGCAAACAAGTGACATTGCTTTAGCATCATCACCCCAGAAAAAATATGATTCTCACTGATCATCATTTAAAATTAGATAATAGAGAAACCTCACTCACTGCTAATTCAGACTTTACAGTAGGGCTTGGCTTGTCACAGTGTCTAGCTTTCTTCTCTTTGATAAGGTCAGTTTGCCAAAAAGAACAAAGTGCATGAGTAATACATTACTCAACCACTTGTATCCATACATCTGTTTTTCTTACCAGGTTTCACTATTCAAAAAGGTACAGACATGGCACCATGATAAAAAGGGTCATTTAAAAGACTTCACAGAGGCTCTGTACTGTGAAGGATTGAATTTTCACTTGAATGACTACATTTTCACATTTTTTCTTTACAGAAATATTCTTTTTGAATGGCAGGCTGCAACTGGGTATTTTCTTATGTCGCTGACCAGGAATATATAAAATATTAGAGCACGCTTGTCCCAGGGGAGGACCACAACTAACTCAGAAGTGCATCAATACTCCTGTAGGTATGGAGGTTATATATCCAGCCTTGGCCAGCAGACTCCTCCAGCTCTGCTCATATCATGCTCCTACAGAACAGACAAATTAAAACAATTCTGAAATCACTAGTTCCCAGACATATTTGCAAGACTGACTCTCATAATCATCATGCCTTCCATGCACTGGCAGAATGCTGACTCTGATCTATTTTTTTCCCCTGTTCTCAGCAAATTTAAGTGTTAAAGGGCAACATTTAAAAGATGTCTGCATGCCTATTGAAGGAATAATTGTGGGTTTGCATTTGTGCACACTTAGCAACATGGCAAAATGAAGTAACTTCTTGGTTCTGTTGAAATATCGACTTGATATCTGAAAGTACTGGATGCTGCACAGACACAAAAGCCATCTGAAAAAGACAGTATGGATAAATTTAGGAAAACTTGTTTTGTTCAGGTATTTTAACTCCTCCAGAACACAATAAGTTTTGGAGAGTTTTACAGAAGTGAGTTTAGTTCCACCTAAAGATGGAAATGGTCCTGGTTTGATATGAGCATTGGTCACCATTTCTGATGAAAATGGTTGTATTTTTACAGAAAGTTGTACAATCTTCCCTAGTTTCCTACTGAAACCCTGAAGTAGGTTTGTGTACAGCAAAACAGATGAAAGATTTACTCAGCTGCCTGGAACAAGTTGGAGGACAACTCACAGAGGCCTCTCTCTTATCCCTATGTAAGCAGTGACAGTGACTACACGTTCTTCCTTGCAGAGTCCTGTGCATAGGAAAGAAAAAACTTTGCCTTTCATTTGCAGAAAACTCATGTGTCAGTTGAAAAGAGGGGCTGTGCTTCACCACCCTGAACCTCCACAATCTGATGGAAAGGTCTATTGAAAGGAATGAGCCTTTTTCTATCGATTCTACCATAGCTTCTGAGTGATGTTCACTATCACCTTGAACTAATGTTGCATCACAATATTTACTTTTATCAAGGTTTTCTAGATACTTATATGGGGAAATTCTGCAACACATTTAACTATTGTGATAATGAAAGCCCAGATTGTCATAGAGTTCATTTTATGTGTAAAATTCTTCTTTCAGATCCATTCCTGCTTCTTTCCCAGTAAAATAAATTTTTTCCACCAATCTCTTAGGCCTATTTTTCTCATACTGTATTTGAAAACACAGAAGTAAAAAGAAGGTGATAAGCAGGGTGGAGAAAAGAAGAAAATCCTAACAGACAACAAGCACTGTAGTTCTGGCAAAAATGGAAATTAATATACCATTTCTTTTCTAAAATGTGGATAGATATATGAGTTATTAGTTTCCTCTTTATTTGCTCAGGCTTTCTTACTTTTTTTTTTCTTTCTTCTAACAACCTTTCTTTTAATGAAATTTTTTCCAAGGTGCATTTGTTTGCTATAGGGTAAGGTTTAGAATAACTGCAAAAGAATGTCATAAAAGGAAAATAACTTGAAACTATCTTCTGCTCTAATATATGCCTTTCCTCCCTCCAAGGAAGAATAAATAAAATTACATAAATATAATCCCTTACAAATATCTCGCACAGAAGAGGCAGTACAACTAAACAGCAAAATATCTGATGTTAAGAGCTTAAATACAGAGTGTTGACTCATCAAGTGTTAAAAAAGGGGCTTCCCTGGATCCTTTTATCTCAATCTCTGATTCTCTGAGGCTTGGCAGAATTCAGGAGTATCCCTGGGTAGCGTGTTTTCTAATGGATTACTCTTCTTCATATTTGTTGAAGCATATATGTTGCAGTACAATAATTTTGAGCAATCACAGGTTGTTCCAGGACAGTTTGGAAGGTCAAGGTTGAGTGGATGCAAATAGGATGAAGAGCACAAGGCTGAGCGTGTTGAGTCAGACTGAAGTTCACCTGAAGCACAGAGCATGGCTGACAGCAGACTCTTGGAGGACAAGACCATGGGTAGCGTGACCCTTTCCTCCTCACAGCTGAGCTACCCCTCCTAAACTCCTGGCATCTGGCAGCCACTGGCTCTGCTCTTTTACGAGTATTCTCTTCTTGTTTTCATACCTTTTCTAGAACAGAGTGTTCAGAATTGCATTAGATGCTCAGGATCAGGGAGTACCTGTGAATTTACAGTGACATTAAAAAGCTTTTTTATGTTTTTTACTCATGTCCCAATAATTGCTAGCATCCTAGTACTGTACATCAGCATCAGTGATAATGTAAATGAAAAGGAGCACTCGACTCAGGATGTAACACAGACTCATTCATGTGCACTTCCTTCTTTCCTTCCTTTTTAATGACTTGCTCTGCTCATGTGTATGTAAGATAGCACAAGAGTTTGAAACTGTAAAAAGAGGAAGTTATGCTATGGTGAACACTGATTTTTCTTCATAATTGTCTTTTGAGGAACATTAAATTATTCTGTTTCTGTATTTACTTTGGCTAGTTTTCTATAGTTTCAATTTTCTTTTAACATGATGTTATGTTGTACTTATTTGTTAATTCCTGTTGCATTCATTATTGTTTTTTTTATAATTCTGTGGTTATTGGACTTATTTTCCTTCACAAGAACTAGTGTTTTAAAATATTTCTTTATAGACTCAAGTGAACTGTCTGTTTATCCCTCATATCCCTTATTTATCCTCTATTTCTTGCGTCCCTATTTTGCAACCAGGTCTCCTACCTTTGAACAGGTTTTCAAACTCTAGCTTACTTTAGTTCTTGTTTATATACTTCTACTGCACTTCCCAATACAATTTGTCCTTGAAATCATTAAAGTGGCTACCCCTCCATTTTCATTTTGTCATTTTCTTACCTGTGCAGTTGTCTTCCTGTAGGGTGGTTACAAAGAGGGTCCTACCAAGATAAGTGACAAATTTTGTGCTATTTAACATCTTTATAAATGATCTGGAAAAACTAGGTGAATGGTGACATGGTAAAGTTTTTCACTATTTAAAATTTTTCAAGATATTCAAATATCATGCTGACTGCAAAAACTTCTGGTTGAAAGGTAGATGCAAATAGTTGCTAAGTAATGCATATGGGGTGAAAAAGAATTGCAATTGCATGTATGCACTGATGAGCTATACATTAAACATTGAGACATAGGAAAGACACTTTGGAGTCAGTGCAGAGTCAAAAACATAAAAATTATGTATTAAGATACTAGGAAAAGAATAACTGAAAAAAACAGAAATTACACTTGGCACAATCATGCCATGGCTTAAATTTCTGCCGCTGCTATGTTTTGGATAGTCTACGAAGTTCTGATTCTTCCATCTCAAAAAAGGTGTAATAAAACTAGCAAAGTCATATAGAAAGGGCAAAAAGCATGATCAGTTATGAAACAGAACCTATATGAAAAGAGATTAAATAGACTGGGCTTCTTGGCTTGGGAAAGAGGCCTATAAAAGTATGAAAGGCACAGAGAAAATGAGCATGGGCCTGCAAGCTGTGATTACTTGCAACATAGAAAAAATAGATCAAGATAACTGCAAGATTCATTTCCATGGGGTCAAAGTGAAGCCAATGTTCTGGGAACTACTTGCTAAAAAAGGGTTTTAAAAAAAAAAAAGAAAAAGAAAGAATTAAACAAATTCATGGAGGGCAAGTTTGCTGAAGGCTATGAAACACAACAGCCTAGATGCAGCCTCTAAATCTAAATATTCCTAAATCACTGTTTGTGGAGACGGTATAGCAGGGAGAAATTTGTGCACACATACTTGACCCTATCTTTTACATTTTTAAGTGCTGCTGGTAGTATGTGCCATCACCTGGGCTGATTAATATTTCCTATTACAAAGAGTTTGAGACACTGATACACTCCAGCTGTAGTGTTTTCTCCATGCAACCACAATGTAAATCTGCAGTGTTCTCTATAATGTCATTCTGTCTGGTTTTCTATAGGGGGTTTTGGGGGTTTTGCTTTGTTTTGTTTTCCTTTTTTCAGGTGTGAAGTTGCTACTTCTCCTCTTTCCTTCCTCTTTGTACACACTCCACCTGTGCTTCCTTGCAGCAGTGCCAGGCTGATGCAGAGACAAGTTAATTAGCCCAAGATGTTTACTAGCTTGAGCTCTGTGCTGTGTCTCACCTTTAAGGTAAATTGTTTTGGGGTAAAGGATCAGCTGCAGAAAAGTCTGTTTCTGTACAGTTTATAAATTCTGTTTGATTTTGGGGAACTCTCTCAGCGTATGTATTCCAGACTAGAAATGCTACTTTGAAAATGGGGCTTGCCTGACTTTTCTGTTTCTATCATGGCTTTTTACTTCCAGACTGATTTAATAAGGGAATTTCAGTAAAATCACACTGATCCTCTGCTCCCAGTAAAGCTGGTTTTGGGACAGAGCTACCAGTCAAGCAAGAATTAGTTTCAGGACTGAATAGAAGTAACCAAATGACTTATCTAGTGATGATAGGCTTAGTAATTCCTTTTGCTCAAGTGTTTCCTAAAAAATACCCATAACAATCTGTAAAAGGAGATGGTAACAAAAAGAAAACAGAAATACCTCATGTGAAAGACTGCAGGGTTCCTTAGATGAGAGTGATAGCTATGCCAAAATTCAGTGTTTCAAAGAAATGCTGCAGACAAGATAGAATAATTTGGGTTAGAAGGGACCTTACACACTTTGTTTTCACTACAGATTCACATTTCTTGTGCTAACATAATTGTATTTAAAATATTTAGAAAACAAATGTGCTATGTACCTATTACTATGAATCTCAAAAGACAGGTGAATAGAAAATCAGACTGATCACAAAAGTCGGACTGACCACTAGGAAGGGTGTACTAGTCTAAAAGCAGCAAGAATGTAAGATCTTACCATGTCTCTAAGAAGTTAAAAACACGATTCCTATCCAAGAAACCTATACTCAGACAGAAAAATAAACAATTTTGAAGCCTACCTACACAAAAACACACCTTTCCATTGTTTGGGGAGACATGTTTTGCCAAGTTAATGACAGGGAAAATTTTGCTAATAGCAAAATGAATAATCATGTTTAAACTACATGTTGCCATAAAAACACAGCTGGCTGAGATTTCAGATTTCATGGTTAAGCAATGTTCATTCTAGTCACGAAATAAAAAACTTCAGAAAAAATATGAGATAAAATTTTGAATGAAAGAAATTGAAAAGTTTGGACAACTGAAAAATTATACTGTCATTTTCGATATATTCTTGGAACATTTGTTTATCTTTTCATCTCTATACACAAATAAAGTGCTTGTCTAAGTATCCCGCTCAATAGTTTATCTCTTAGGAGCAGTAGGTTCCTAATCACTTTGCAGAATGTTATATAGAGCCCTGTAATTTTTATATTATACATTGATTATGTATTTTAACTCATGGCAAAGGCATTTCAGTTTGGGGATAAGGCTGTTTTAGGTCTCTTATGATAAATATGAGTACATGTACACTACTATATCTATACACTTAATAAATATCATTAATAAAATTTCTATTACACAGCTGAAGAGATTTCTTGCAGTTCTCTTGAGTTGTTGCTTTGCAGAAGTTAGGTCTGCTTAATTTCTTTCAAGCAAATGTTGATGTGATGGGATGGCTGTATTTCAGAGCCTTCAGGTCAGCTGGTGAGAAATCAAGGCTGGCCCAGCTGATCTGCTGTTTTAAATGGGGTCTGAGTCAGTACTTCTGCACGTCTCAGTGCAGTGGATTCCTACACTGGATTTCTATGTTGGTTTTATTTGTCCTGCTTGCTGAGGAAGGGGTGTGCCATTGTCTTCCATTTTTATTGCCCTGTGCTGATATAACTCAGTGCTTTAGAATATCACACAGTAGCATTTCAGTATGTAGGATGCCAGTATGAAGGGATTATGGTCACCTGGTTATTAAATATGCAGTATGAAAGGTCAGAGAGGAAACTGTCTGGCTATATTCTCCCAATGATGTGCAAGAGGACTTAGATGTGCCTCTTGCCTGGTACTAATGGAGCATCCCTCAAATCTCCAGGCTTTCCTGGTAAAATACTAGCCATTATTTTAACTCAGGCCATACACCTATACACGGCCCTTATTTGCCTATAAAGTGGGGAGAAGTTTTAAAAACAGAAACATCAGGAGTCAAGCAAAACTCAAAACTCAAAACCCATAGCTTGTGGTAGAGTTTAATCCCTATCTTTGCTAAGACTTTATAACCTTTTTATCTGGCTCAGCATTTACAACTCATCTTTGTGCCTGCCAGACAGAACCATGTGGATTTATCACCAAAACTGAATTCTGTACAATACAATCAAGAGCAAAAATATATTAATTTTGCAGTTACTCAACTTGTTTCCCATGGGCATAATATGGAGATGCTAAATTTTCTCTGAACACTTAATAGCTATTTAGAGGCATTCTGAAGGTATTTAGCCTGATCTTGGTTGCATTACTTCTGATCAAGAGTACCCTTTCGAAGCCAGCTACATTGTACAGGCATAAAACTGCAAAAATTTTAGAAACTGAGACTTTAGTTATGCTTGAAGAGCACAGGAATTTGTGCTCTTCTGAGCAGGAGCTATGGTCTGTCCAAAGTGTGTACTTTACTACAGAAATTATTTTCAGCCTAAGGAATATTGCAATCATCCATAACAGCCATTTCCCTCACACAGTCACCCTGCTACTGTCTGCATGAATACCAGAAGAAAACAGGTACTGTTTGAGTTGAGCAGGGGAAGTCACGTGGACTTTTAGAAGATAGTAATTCCATTAAGTACTTGGGGTGTTAAAGTTATGCACATTATGGTGCAGCACAATTTCTGTGACATTTTTTGACATTTGCACTTAGTAACTCAAGATCTGGATAATTATACACCCGGAAAATTGTTGCTCTAGATGTAAGTCTAAATGCACCAATCCCATTAGTTTTTTTAGAGTACTATAGATGTTTTTTCTTGTTCCTTGCAGATGCGTTACAGCAACTTAGATTTCTGACTGTCTCGATGTTTGAGAAGAAATATCATGTTCAGTGGGACAGTGTTGTGTTCAAATCTCTGGATTACATCATATCAAGTGAAAAAAAACCACTTGATTTGAACCTTATTACCTTTTCTCAATAGGTTTCAAACATATTGGCATACATGTTTCATGTGGGGGTGAGGCTGAAATGATTGAAGATGTGTAGATTGATATAACATTTACTTTTCTGTAACAGCTATTAAATGTGGAAAACGTGGAAGAATGTTTGGTTGATTGGGGGTTTCTTACATTCCAGTGGGCTCTTTACTTTTTTTACTATACTCTCGTGAGTTCAGCCCTGCTAGAATCCATCTGTCTTGTCCAAGAGCCAAACTCACCTCTTACTACGGAGAGGAGTGGGATGGTCAGGTTCTGAGCCTTACTCATTCTAAGGTAAAACAGACTAATTTCTGAAACATTTTTTAATGTAATAATGTAATTTGAAGTTACCAATAGCCAGAAGCCCACAAAAAAATAAAACATGTGATTCCCCCTGGAATATTTTCAAAGAAAGGGGACTTGGTATGGTCATTGAGAGAAAGATTTGTTTGAAATGAGTTGAAAAGGATTTAAGTAAAATAAATGGAGTGACTGAGAGAAAAAGGAAGAAAAATGGAAGTTCTTATAACATCCAGGCTGTCAGGCACATCATCTTATTTATCAGATATTTGTGATATAAAAGCATATCAAAAATCCCCTCTCTTATCTCCTGCCATATTTCTGTGCTATAAATTATACCAGCAAAAAGATACCAGCCTAAATGGAGAGCTCTACACTCCCTCGGTATTGGGGATTTAAGGGAATAATAAAAGGAAAATGTTTAGGAATAAGATAAATATGGGGTTTAAAAAAAACATTATTACTATTACTATTGCTATTATTATTGTTATGATTATTATTATTACTACTATTATTATTATAAAATAATGTTATTACTATAATAATAACAACAACCACCACTAAGGAAATCGGAGTAGAGTTTGGTTTCCTTTGAGATAAAGGGAATAAGGTCTATTTGAAGACTCATTGAAATTTAATTTACATCTCTGATTTATTTGACTACTCACTGCTGGGTGGCAAAAACTAGATACTGAATGACTTCCAGTATTTCCTCATACACTTGCATAAGTTAGCAGACCAGCTTACTGTCACCCTGGGCTAACAGGGAGAGTAATTCCACCATTCCCCCAGCACCACATTAAGGGAAATTAATCTCATTTTGTTCCTTTTTTTTGTAGTTTGTCTGATGATTTATTTACAGAGTAGACTGTACGTCAAGCAAACAAATATGTTATTTTATTTTGCAGCCTGCAAATGGATTCTGAACATGAAAAAGAGGCAGAGTAAATATCTTCCCTGGATGTGTGAAAAATTTGACAACAACCCTGGAAAATAAAGGGAACTGTATTACTGAGTGTTTAGCAAGAGCTGATTTACATACTGGAGTAGATCTTTAATGAATTACACAGAAATGCAAAAGAGAAAGGGAAAAAAAAAAGAAAAAAAAAAAAAAGAAAAAAAGCCTGCAATTGCACTTTACCACTGTGCATGTTGATGAATACCTGGCACACGTTAATTAATGCCCTATTGTGTTTGGCAGCTTCCCAAGGACTGGGGCTGAAGGCAGAGTGATCCTTTACACTAAAAGTGGCTTACAACATATATTGAAAATGAAAAGATTTGCATTTATACAAGCTGTGAATATTCGTTAGGAATAAGCCTTTTTGCTGTTAGTGCAATTAACTGAGATGAATTGCCATCTATCACAATATTTTATCATTAATATAGTAAAATCTTACACCCTATAGACTGAGCAAAAAAAACATTTATAGTATTAATGTACCAGTTGGTCAAAAAGAATATTCTAAAAAAATCCAGTAATCCTCAGATTCCAGACTAGGGGAGAGAGAATGATAATCACCATCAGAGTAAAGGAAATTCATTTAAATACTCAGTGAATATTTGTTCACATTTACAAATAAATGCATTTTACTGTACTTTTATTCTTTTTCTTTGAGCTTCCTGTGGGTAAATTTCTAGCTATTCTCAGAAATATCCATAAAGGGTTGTTTTGTTTTTTTGGTTTTTGGGGTTTTTTTTTTTCAGAATATGGATAAAAGCACCAGGGTTTTTTTCAGATAATAAATTAGAATTAAATTTACAACAGAAAACCAATTCAAAGCAATACATTAATTCAGTCTCAAAGAGAAACTGACGGTGTGACTCTTCTGTCCAGGCAAAACAGCACAAATACTCCATATCAGAATTGCAAAACAAACAGCTTGCAAGCTAAGGATAATTCCCAGAAATTATTGGTTGAATAAATTTCAACAGCAAATACATCTGTGAAAATTATCATCCAGTTTTTGGCAGCTTGAAAGGAAGAAAAAAACTGAACAGAGAATTTTTAAAAATCAGTGAAAAAAGTACATAAGTTATTCATCCACTCTGCTAATATGATATATATATAATAACAGTTATAAACTGCAAAGATCACAGTCCTGTGCACTCTGTATATTTTGTAAAACAATTGTGTGCAGAATAAGAAATGTGTGGTTATCACAGCAATCATACAATGATTATAAATTGGTAGCTTGCTCTAAGATGTGGCCACAACATCCAGGAACTGAGCAGAGCCTGAAGTTCTCAGGTGTTTGGCACTGTCCAGGTTTTTACTAGAGTAGCTTATTATCCCTGCACACCTAGTCACCAAGGATGGAGCCAGGGCTCTCCCTAGACTCCATCTCCTGCTGAGGGCATGAGACTAGTCTGCAGCCCCCATCCTCTGGAGAAAGTCAATCAGAAATACACCAAGAGATGCTTAGGCAGACAGACAACTGCTGTGGTGGTCCAAGATCACAGCAATAACTTGGGAACTCTAAGAAAAGATGTTTACTTCTTCTGGCTGCCAGTCTTTAAGCAAGATTTGTCATCCAGATTAGAACTCCCAAGTTAATTAAATGTATCTTAACATTAATTAATAGACCTTAGTAATGTTTTGTTTCTACACTAACTTCATAGACTTCATGGAAATGTTAATATTTTTAGATAAGAGAGAAAAGTATCATTGCATTATTTATTCTATGAAAATAAAAGGCATGCTTTCAGGAGTAAGGAGACTTCCTGAAGTTAAAAACACAAAACCTTTCTGAAATCAAACTTAGCAGATAGTATCAGTCCCTAGTGAGAAGGTGCTGAATCATATCCTGTCACCATCTAACCCAGCAGAAAATGAGGAAGTCTTGAATTTCTACAACAGATGAGACAAAAAGATCTGTCTCCACATAGTCTTGTCACTAGTTTACATTTTTATAAACTTAAATTCAGAGAATATGGACAACAATAAATAACACTAAACATCTCACTTCAAAATGGTTTCCACTTTCTTCCTTCTCAGAATGTAAGAAAAGTTAATTTTTACAACCAACAATTGACTATACATCATATTTGAAGAGTAATTTTACAATATTGATTACCAATGGACACACTTTGAGTTAATTCCTATGTAATTTCTTCTTTTCCATTTTAGCTTTTTTGATATGTGTTCCTTGAGTTGTTTAGCATATTTATGCCTCATTTTCCATCTGTGAAATGGAAACAGTATTACTTGCCTAACACTAAGGACTAAGCAAACAATTTTTTAAAATTTTTTTTTCAGAAGATAGATATTTCCTCCATGTATCCACCCTCCACATCCCCAAACACAGGAATGAAGGGACAGTCCTGAGTGGCAGGAAGGTGTAACAGGCCACTTTTTTACAACCAATTAAGAGATGGAGGCAGCTCATGCATGGTTTTCCAGATACTTAAGATGTCAGCTGCACTTCAGAATCCAGACCATCTGTCATTAAACAGTTGACAATTCATCCAGATCATGGATTTTTATCCCTCCAAACTACTGATGATGCACTTAAAGTTTGCTAATTAGGTTGTCTTCAACTTTCTTAACAATTTGTCTGTTGAACAGATATTATTTTATGATAGTCAATAAGTATAAGCATCATTTCATCTAAAAACATTGTTAGCATAAGCTGTACATTTCTGTTTATTTGCCACATTATCTAAACATGATCTGTGTCATTTATTTTGAAAACTTGTCTTTATGCAATTGGTTTCAAACATTTTGTTTCTTTTAGGTTGGCTTGACCTGATTATTAATGGCTTTCCTCATTTTTTATGATAATGATCTGTATTTTTATAAAAATTGCACTACCACAAGTCCTATGGTTTTCTACTGCTTTAAAAATAAAGCTAAATTCAATGCTTTCTTATAATGGAATTTATTCTTTCTTTGGTTCACAGGGCAAAATTTCACAAAGATGACCAGCATTAGCTGGTCCTCACAGGCAACTATTTTTTGGCAGTGCAAAAGCCAAAAAAGAATAAAATACATTGCAAGATGAAAAGGAAAGGGAAATCAGGGTGAGAATGTCTGGATTTTCTCCCTGTTCATGTACTTGAAGAAACCATTTTCAACACTTCAAGCATAGGCTTTGCTCCATGAACCAGACTTACCTTGACTTCATCCACAAAAAATCCACCTGAAATCAAGGATGCAAGTAAAACATGAGATGCCTTGGAGGTGGGGATGGAGATAGACAAAAAGGCAGGAGGTCAAGGAGGAGATGGGTACAGGCAAGATGTGATTAATGCTGGCTGGCAATAGAGCCTGGCAATATAGCTGCCCTCATGTTAGGATTATAGGCAAAAATTTAAACAACCTGGAAACGGGGGTGATGGTTTCAGCTTTCAGTAACTTAGATACTTAGAACTCATAGTTCTTGACAATATACCTTCTTGTTCCATAAACCAAATAATCATAATCAACACACTGGTGTTAAGCAGTGGATCAGGATCACTTGGACATTCTGCTTCTCTTCATGAGGTGTGATACAAGCTTTTGTTCCTACTTTCTAAAGAGAAACCTCAGACCAAAAGGATTTATTATAAATTCACCCAAAGCAAAAAAAAAAATCAAATAAATGCAAAGACAAGCAGGTTTTTCATCTGCCAGCTTTGCCTACAGCTCTGGGAGAAGGCTTCCCCCAGTACTCAGTACTGGGTGTGCTATGAGCTCCAGCTTCCTCCCAGACTCCAGACAGCTATTTTAACTGATCTTTCCTGTCCAATCTCATTCTCTACCATACTCCCAGAGCTTCTCAATAATAATGTCAATTAGCTGCTCTTCCCCTGAATTTACTGATAGTCCAGAGGATTTTCTCCAGAAAAATCACATCTTACAACACCTTCCCCCACCCCTCCCTTCTTCCCAGGCTCCAATCACTTTGCTCCCCATTTCTCTACCCTCCCCCACAGCAGCACAGGGACAGGGAATGGGGGTTCAGTCAGGTCACCTCTGCTGCTCTTCCTGGCATGGAAGTCCAGGAACAAGATGTTCCAGCATGAGCTTCCCATGGAGTCACAGAGCTCTTGAGGCTCAGCTCCTGGCTCCAGCATGGGCACATCCACGGGCTGCAGACTCATCCCCCTACTCTGGGGATGCACCCCAACTCTGGCAGGGAGTGGCTCTCAGGGTCCCAATTCCATCACACTTGGCTCAGGCTCAGCTTCTCTGCTCCAGTGTGGAGTACTCCATGGCCTACACGTGGGTCTCTGCTCCGCCACTGAACCTCCATGGGCTGCAGGGACCTCCTTTGTCTTCTCCTACTCCATGAGGTTGAACTGGGTGTCTGAGGTTCTCTGTCCTCTCCCTCCTCCTCCTTCTTCATGGCAACAAAGCTCTCTCTGTCTGTCTGTGCCTCTTTGTTTTGGCAGATAGTCTTTTGTTCAGGTCAATGGCCTCTCCTCCAGGTTCTCTACACCTTCTTCTTTTCAGGACAGTCCTTCCCCTCACTAATATGGATTTGCAGAAGCATTTATTGCTCATTGGCTCAGCCTGGGCTGGGGGGGTACACCTTGGAGCCAGGAGACCTTTTGCAAAGCTTCTCACAAGGTGGCCCCTTCCCTCACTGCCAAAAATGGATCCCCCATCCCCCCAAACTAAACACATTGGGCTCCTCTACCTGTAGCCCAGGCTGCCTTGCATCAAGCCAGCCTCCTGGTCATGAATGATGTCCCAGCCTATATGCTTGAACTCCAAGGCCTATCATAATCTAGTAGCTCTTCTCCACACTCGACTAATTTCAATATATACTTCATGGAACTGGATGACTGGGGTGACTCTAGATGAGGTTTTAGTATTGCCTTTCATCACTGTATTTACATTTCTCTCTGGTAACATCTTCATGCATCCTAGGGTCACATCTGCCACCTTAATTTGCATCAGACTGGTAGACCCCAGCCATCTCACAGCCAGCTGGGACAGACAGGTCCTTATTTGCTGTTTCTGGCAGATTACGCCCACCCTACAGCAGAAATTCTTTTGATTAATTCTAAAGAAGACAACTTTTATCTATGCTGTAAAAAATTCTTCCCATTTTGTCTCAAGGCTCAATTGTTCTCCACATGTGATCTGATCCAGCTTTGCACTAATAATGCCTCCTGCCTCTGTGCTGCCCATGAATGTCATCATCATCTTCATATTTCTGTGTAAAAATATTTAATGGGAGTACTAAATAAATTCAGCTACAAGCCAAGGCTAACAAAATTCGTCCCGGATTGGTACTTCTAAAATGGCTGTTTTCACATTTCCTTTCAGAATTTTTTTACCTTGTTTTGCCTAAATTAATTGTAGTTCCTGCACTTCTACTGTAGACTTATGCCTAGAAAACCAGTTATTTAAGGAGAGTATGATTGTCCAGGAACAGTCTTACTCTGCATCCAGAATCAAAACGAGAGCCCTGGGGGTCAAGGCATGGAAGAAGCACACCATAACTGTTGGCACACTATTTCAGGGAGCATAGAAATCTAGATTTTGCTTTGCATATGTCTGCTCCCACATACTTCAAGGCATAGGCCCTGCAATAATTAATTGTTTCTGCTACTGCATGACATTTCTATTGCTATGTATGAGAATTCTATGTATGAGAATTAACAATAGCGTGATGCAGCTAGCACTACAAAATGTGATTGATGTCTTGAATCAGAGCTCTAGGATATGACTAGCCCTGAGGAGAAGTTATTTCTTTTGTGTAAAGATGAGATCCAAGGTGATTATCCACCAAATATAAGTACATATGCACAGTTTAAAGCATACATCATGAGGCTAATGATTCTTAGAAGAACTAGAATTATAACATGTGCTGGGATGTATGTTTGTAGTGCATCCAGTGCATCTGGGATAGGTTTTTTGTATGTTCATTATAGATTTGACATTCATGAAAGGGATGGACTCTGCACATGCACCACAAAGCCAGTCCAAGTATGTGAAGTGCACTTATCTAGATTTTCTGATATGCAGTATCAGTTGTCTCAGTTGAGCTGTTGGTGGTCTGTAAGCACTGAGGAAATGTGCAAAATCCTGTAATTCCATCAGGATTGAAATGTCATGAGAAGGAATCCATGGAAGATGTTTCAAGGGACACTGGGTGGGCTTTCAGACACTGTGATGAGGAGACAAACACTCCAGGGATGACACTTTTCCTGTAGCACCATATAAAGAGGAGGCTCAGGACCTTATTCTGCCTTTCTGTACAGTCTAATTTAGTTGCCATGGAGATGTTACAATTAGTTGCTGTAGTAAACTAACCAAAAATAAACTAACCAGAAATAATTTTCTCCACAGAGCTAGAGAGAAGTAGGATGTTTTGTCTTAAAGAGTATGTCACCATGGCTCCTGGGGCTACAGTTCGATGACATAATATCACCTTCTGATAAGAATTATAGATAAAAGTGAAAATCAGGCCCCATATGACAAGAAAAATGTAATTTTTATTTGCTATTATAACATCAAGAAAATTGGGTTGCTTTTTTCATAGAAGGAATTACATTAGATCTCTGGTTAGGACATGCTATTAATAGTGCTATATATTTATAGAAGGACAAAGCTTGAAACGAATGGGTGAAAGAAATCTGTTCAGGTTTTAAAACCTTTTCAGCTGAATATTTTTCTTTCTAATTATTCAGTGAATGGGAAGGTACTAATTCACCAGGGAAACGAATCTTCCTAAAGCATCCTTTAACCAACTTATTTCTCAGTGCTTTAGGATAGATTCTGTTGTTCTTGCTATGTAGGAACAGACTCTGAGATGGCAGAAGAAAGGAATCAGTTGCCCTAAATTGCTGACATTTAAACTTATCTGAATGGGTACCATCAATGACGTGGTGTTAAAATCATTGGCAGCTGATTTTACCAGCATCCCTCCCATCTGTGCCAGGAAAGGAGCTGAATTAGTCATGGTGACAGGCAGAGACTTTTACAGGAATAGATCCAGCCTCAAGTGTTTGTATCATTTTTAGTACAATGAGAGTGCTGCTACTGCAATTGCTAACAGCAGTAAAAGCAACTGCAATACACATTTTTGAAAGACATTAAGATAAAGGGCAATGAGAAGTTAGGCAAAGCAAAGAAATTCAAATAATATTCATAGATATATTGAAGAAATAAAGAAAATTGGAAAGTGCACATCCTAGGCCATAGTCTGCTGGAGCAGAGAAGGGGTTTTGAGTCACAACTCAATCTTTGGCAAGTACTATCAGGTAACTTCCTGAGTAAGCTCAGTGAGGAGACTCTCCTCATATTTTGTGAGGAAAAACATCCCTGGGGAGCTGCAGAGCTTAACCCCGACAGAGCTTAACCTCCTACAGAGCTTAACTACAGAATTAACCTTTCTCAGTCCAGCTTGACGGTAAGACTTTCAAGCTCCAGCCATCACCACATCACATGTGGTATTTCTAGCCATCACCATCACATTTTAATTACCTTTTCAGAAAGAGATTTTCCAGATCCAGGTGTGGGACATGGAAACCAAACACCTCTGTCTGATATCTACAGAGCTGCAGTTGCTCAGCAGCTGGAAGACTAAGCTCTGTCATGGTGGCAAAGGAGAGTGAAAGATGGGATCAAAGTGCAACATAGCAGAGGTAGCAGATCTGATGGAAATGGGGTCCTGTGACTCCAGTGCTGGACTTGTTTGAGAGCTTTCCTGGTCTTAGGGACATCAGTGACCAGAGATGACAATTCATGAGTAGGGGGAGAGAACATGCAGTGGAGTGAGCCATCCAAGGGATGCATATACACCAGATATTGACACCAATGGCTGGAGAAGCTCATGTGAAGGTCCAGTGCCTGATTGTGGGGAAGCACCCATGACTAATGGATTGTTGGGTTCTCCCCTGACTAATGTCATGGTTTTTTCCTGGAATAAAATTTTCTTTGTGTAAAACAGAAAAGTACTGTTTTGCAATAACACCACAGTGAAATGAACCCCTTGATATCTGAGCACAGCCCCAACACTGCCATCAACACCCTGAGGGAGAGTTTTGTGTGTAAAATTCAAGGAAGGGTGAGTAAAGAGATATGAGGTTACATAAGATCATGTTGAGAAGTTCAAGTTATAAAAAAAAAGCACATGCTCAAACAGATATAACCTTAAACCATCTTGGTTTTTTTAATAAACATTTTTCACTCTTTTTCTGAACTTCTTAGGATTTTGTTTGCAACCTGACTTTAGTTTCTCTAGGGAAAAATTTCACCATGATAGGCCAGCAGAAAGATGAAGAGAAAACTTCACATTTACAACATTCTCTTCATCCTGCAGTAGTGTTATACTTAGGGCTTGATTTGGTCATGGTCACCAAGATGTAGGTTCCTCAAGCTATTTGAGAAGTCCTGAGCTATTCTGCCTTCCCAACATTTCAGAAGGGCCTGGGTTTCCATCAGGTCCTGTGTCATGCTTGCTAGGTTTATACAAAGAGTGAGGCTCTGGGGGTATATTCCCTACCACAAACACAAATCCTGCAACTGAATCCTTCATTGTTTTTCCTGGAGATTGTCACAAATTCCGCAAAGGCAAAACTTCCAAAAACTTTGTTCAGGTATTCCAGGTCCAAAACCTGAGCCTATTTCCATGCTCTGTTAAATACAGTCACAAGTAAGTCTTCATACATATTCAGACAGGTTTATATTTTATTTATAAGCCTCTGTCATAATTTCTATATGTTTTCCTTGGGACAGAGACTACAGGGAGTCTCAGCTTACTAATACCTTTGTAATTTATTAAACTCCTGATGCTTTTGAGAGTAAGTCCATAAGAATTTAATACAGAAGCTTGTCTGAGTCTAAGCTGATGCACAGATTTACTCGTTGCACAGGTTCACATTTCAAAATGTACATTGGTAGGAGCATTAGAGCTGGGGACACCACTGCCACTTCCTCAGCTAGCTCCTCCTGACACACATAATATTTACATCCCCTAAATTTGCCAGTACTTACTTATCTTGAAGGACTTTCACTGAAGCATAGGCTCTGAAATCAAATATGCATTACAATGTTAGACAGAGCAAGGCCTATATTCCTCTAAAATCTGAATTACAATCCTGTTAGTGCTCTTTCTCACTCAGTAGCTACAATACCATACACCTATAGGCATCTACTCAAGTTGGTGGTTATGTTTTGACCATTTTTCTTGCTAGTAAAATACCCTCTGATTTTCTCAGACCTAGAATAGTTTGTGAGATATATTGGCTTAATAAAAAATGACTGTCAGGTTTTCTAAGTCCCAAGTAAACCTGAGACCTTCACCAAAGCTCTTTTTCTTTCCATCTCTGCTATTAAGCTGGTCATTGGTTCCCATGAGTGAATTTACTTAAACACTTGACATCACACAGGCATGGTCTGATGGCCTCAACCATCATATATTTTGTTATTATGTTGAGAGCCTTTTTTCATGAGTGGAAGTTGATTTGGAAACAATTTATTTCTTATGCCCTTTACGTGCTAGCATTTTGTTGGAGAAGTTTTGTCCCTGTGAGTAGAGGTGTTTAATAGGCATATTTTTCTATCCTTCCTCTCTGCTGGTATGTCAGTGATTCCTCTTTTGTCCACGTTATCTTCTGATAGAAACACACAACTAAAGGTTCATTAAAAAAATGTCTGTTCATCATTATCCAAGATCAGTGACTTTCCACGAACTCCAGTGCATTTGGATGAACTCACCAGTAAAGGCTTGGTGTCGGTGGGGAACTGCAGCAAACATCTTTGGTAAAAAGAGGGGTTTAGCATTCATGCAAACATGGACTCCTTATGAATGTACAGCTTGAGATTTGTGCATGGAATGAATCAGGGTAAAGTCTGCAGAATGCCATGAGGACAGGAGCCACAAAGCTTCACACAGCCATCGCAGGAGGTAGTGCAGGAGAAATTAAGTGGATTAAGACTTGTTTTTTGTGATAGCTTAATAGGAATTTGGTTCTGATCAGTAGCAGGATTCACACAAAATTAATGCAGTAAGGTTGCAGAAAGTATCAAAGATGCCTGAATAGCAATGGAAATGATGGGATCAATACCCAACCTTAATAATAATCAGATTTTCCTTTCTTGGTGTCCTCAAGGCACCGTCGCTTATCAGCAGTTCAGCATGTGTTTATTCTTAAAGAGGGAAGACATTTCTAAAGTCACCCTAGAGTTTTTATTTTTTTTTACTTTGGTTTGGCAACTTTCATCACCTTCACCTAAACAGAGACGTTTAATAATCCCAGGGCAAATTTGACCACCTCCCAAGAGACAGAAAATTTGGCAAGATTTGCAAATGGAGTATAAATTCTAGCAACCTGTCAGTCTCTAATGTAACAAGAACACTTATAATGTCCAGCACACAGCCCTACTTGCATCAGAAGCCTGTCAGCTAAACAAATAAAGTGAAACCACGGGAGGGAGAGTTGGAAAAATTAAATGCTGTGGGCTATAGTTAATACGTGGCTTAAGGGCTTGAGTGGCTTGACAAGGGGAAAATCATGGTCATGAAAGTGTACAAGTAGAATGGAAACAGAATTAACACCACAAAAAAGAGTTTGTTCATATACATTAGAAGCTTAATTCACCCACAAGTTTATTGACTTTTTGCGGGATCTACCCCCAAGCAGCTACTGAAGATTTTCCAAACAGGATCAGTTGAGAACAATCACAATGTTGAAACTTTGAAGGGAGTAAAAGTGTGCAAAATATATCTAAGACTTCACTAAAAAGTATCTACATGGCATTTTCCATAAGATATACAACTATCTGGAAGCACTGCCCCATTATAAAAAAAAGCCCTAAATGTTCATTCCCTGAAGAATAACTTGTGACACATTATGGCTGGCCACAGGGACATTTGCCTTGTGCCTGTTTTTGTGCTCCTAAGCAGGAAAGGCTCTTGCACAGGAAACAGGTGTGCTTAACACAGTCCTCTAGCTATGCCTAACAGAAAGCCACCAATATTTTTACTTATTGTCTTCCCAGGTGGCCATTATGGTGTTTAAGTATTTGGGCTTAGCATTAGAAAATCATACAACAGGACAACAGAATTGTCCCTGGGTGATGGGAGGAGGACTACAGGGCTCAAGGGACCCTTTTAAAATATTTTCTCTTTCCTGTGACAGTCTTTTCTGGAAGGAAAAGGTAAAAAATAGACTATGCTAAAGGTATTGAAACCAGACACTTTGGAGAGAATCTCTTTGTTCTAATCTCTGTCAGTAACATTGGGGTTAAATCTCCCTTAACTTTTATTTTAAAGAATGGTTGGAGTTGTCTTGTAATTTCCAATCACAAAGCATCCATAGTCTGCACTTGCAGTTACATCCAGAGCATACAAAACACAGAATTACTGAAGGTGATCATGACCAGCAAAGACCACAATGTCAATAAAATACAAATTATACACGACTTTGTGTTGTCTCCCACTTCACACAGTTAGAAGGCAAAAATATTTATCTGTTTTCATGAGTCTTGGTTAAGCTCTGGCAGAGGGATTTTTTGCCTGTTTGCAGTTCTTGTAAATAACACCAAAATATCCACAGATCAGTTGCCAAAGCTGGCTTACAATTTGGGTGACATATTATACTGACTCCCTTCTTCTAGTTAATTCCTATGAATCTCTTTAGTCTTTTTTTTTTTTTTCTGGAAAAGCAAAAAACCTCCCATTATCTGTTTCATAGTCACCTTACCTCCAGACTCTTAAAATACACTCATATGAATACATCAGGGAGATAAGATCCAACTAGTTCTTCAAACTGAAGGTAGAATAAACACTAGAGGCAGCAGGAGCTGATAGATTTGTTTTTTCTAAATAAGAGTTTCAGTTATGATTTCATACTGTTAAATAGAAATTAAAAAATAATATATTATCCAGTGTACACAGGACATTCCAAAAGAAGTTACCTGTGCCTTGAATTTGCTGTCCTGAAAGTATTTTATTGCTTTTTCTCTGTCATTTTCTCTGCCCTTTACCCTTGTCATTGCTCCACCAACCATTGTTTCCCAAGGACATAAGCCTAATTTCTTGCCCTAAGCAATCATATGTAAAACCGATTTTTGGTTAATGAACTGTGATTTGGCTTATAAATTACGGGATGGTTTTGTTCTGTACTTTGGTCAGATGAACCTACATTCTTAGAAAGCAAGTCTGAAGAAGAATGGAAGTTTTAATTTTGCTAGAGATGAAAAGAGGAAATAATTAGATAAGAAGAAATGAGTGTCATGAAATTTGGTTTTTTAGGACCAAAACATCACAGCTTGAAACATCATTCTTAAAAAATAGGCCACTGAAAGTCAAACTGACAGTGTGTACAAACCTAAATTTGAATTTCAATTCATTCATACCATCTGAGGCTGCACAAGTAGAAGTTTTAAGTGGATGGATATCTGGATCTTTTAAGTTTCTCTGTGGCAGGACTTTGGAGATGCTGTGGTTCCTTATGAATTTGATCTATCAAGTAATCTGGTTTCTTTCAAGACACAATCACAGTCCTAAATTCACCTGTTCTGTCTCATAGATTATGTACAAGGGTTAACATAAAGATGATTTTGAACAGAAATTTTATAAATGTTCTTAAAATATTATATGAGAAAGACTGAGGCAAGTAGCTACCAGCAAAATGAAGTTTAGTGGTACAAAGAGGAAAAAATGAAGTTTTAAGGACTGTAAGGGAGCACACTTTGGGTGTTACAGAGGCAAAAAGAAGAGCAGTTCTTCTTCTCCGGTTCATATATACAGATATATATTGAGAAATTAAGGTAATGTATAGATAACATCTGTCGTGTATATGTGTGTATGGCATATGCCTAACTCCACAGTTCTCTATTTGCTTTTGGATGGCATGGAACATCACTTTTGTTGTTAAAAGAAAGACAAAATCTATCACCAATATGTGCAAAAAGGCCTTGTTTTTGTTTTTTGATTATATTATCGCCAAGATTTTATACTCGATTATGAAAAGAATACTTCAAAAGAAGTAATATTTTATATTATTAATTAATTATTTATTACTCTGTAGTTTCTCTACCATACTTTACAGTGTTGTTTCATGTTAAGTTTACAGGCAATATGCTCAGAGCATATCAAAGAAGGGAGGAGAAAAAAATTGACTTGAGGAAACCAAGGTTCAGCTTCTTGCAGAGCCTGGTTTGCTAGTTTATGTAATCGCTTTAAAAGTCAACTTATTAATCTGTAAATCACAACATTCTGTACTTTCTTTACCTTAGGAAAAATTTAATGATAGAGATAGGTACATTAGGAGAAGCCATAGTGCAGTTATGTGACCACATTAAAAAAAAAAAAAAAAAAAAAAAGAAAAGAAAAAGAAAAAGATGAATAGGGTTTAAGAGTTTGTGACAAATCTAGTTTGAATGGTGATGAGCATCACTGTGCTGAGCAGTCTGTTATACTAAGTTCATGTTTGTACAGTTTGACTCATCCTGGCTGACAGTGCAGACAGGAGCATACTGATATCTGTGACACTGTGAATAGTCACACAATGTAAACTTGCAGTTAAAACTGGAATGAAACTTACACTGCTGGACCCAGACAAACATCTGTTCCCTGAAATGCTTGTATACACTGAATTTCCTTTCCTGTGATCTGAAAGAAAGTTAGAAGCACAAACTTAGCACTGAAAGCTGTCAATAAAAGAGGTTTTATACATGACGTTTGCCTTACCAAGGCTCAGCCACACTGGGAAGATGAGACTTCCAGCATTGCAGTCCTCAATATGCTGCTTTTTATCCCCTTGGAGCTCCATGTTCATTTTACTGTTACTGGTAATGGTGGCAACATGGTTCAAAGCCTGTTGTAAACGTGACAAAGCACCCAAGAGGATTCAGCTGGTTGGATCATTCAAGTGGCTGAATTTTCTGATGCCTCCTTTTTCTCCCTTTAGGAAAGCGTTATCAGATGGGCCATTAAAAATCCTACACATATATGTTTTCACCACTGGAAATGGATACATTTATATTTTTAATTTGGGTGTGAAGAAAGAACAGTAAAAGATATCAGTACGACTAGTTTCACAGGAGTTTCTGTTTACATCTTTTTCAGAGGAGAAAAGCAGTATTCTCTGTGAAAGTGAGACGAGATTTGCTTCATAGGCTCCTGAAACTCTTATATGAAAAGAAATGTCATTGTGAGCAATTATTAATAGATAATTAAATGTCAGGCTACATCCATCTTGCTCATAATTTTCCCCTCATTTCAAGCTTTAGTTTGAATGGCTTAGAAAAACAGGATTGGAGCTGTTTTCTACACAAGAGATAAAGATATCACAAGGCTCTTTTGATCTAGTACTGGCAACACTAGTCAGAAAATGAAACTCAGAATATCTTTTTCATAAAGTTTTATTTACAAAACTGGGCACATTTTCCACCCAGAAGAGAGAACAAAAAAGAGAGGAGGAGAGCATGAAAGAAACTGGGGCATTTAAATCAACCAGATAACAGCATCTTAAAGTAGTTGCTGCTTTGCAACAAGCAGAGCTACCCCATTAGTCAAATGAGCACATCAAAAACCATGAAGATTTCTTGCACCAGATTTTAATCTGAGCTATACCTAAGTAAATCATCAACACAGCAGGGACAAGGAGGTGACCCCAGTGTTAAATTAATATCTTGGGAAGTCTTCAGGAGGGTTCATACTGATTATCCAGACTGAGAATGAGCATTCCAGACCATAGACAGGTCTCAGAGTGCAGTTCATGCAGGTGGTTGCTCACCCAAAACAAGCAAATGTTTACAAAAAACCCCAATGATCATTGAAGTGTTGTACTCACAACTCTAAATACAGAAAATGTTTGTGCAATGTTGCAATAACATTCACCTCCTGGGCTCGAGGAAAAAAGGTTTAAAGAGCAAAGGGATTTTTATTCAGAAAGATAATCTACTTCTGTGCTCCAGTTAAAGCTCAGGGTGGACATCCCCTGCTACAGGAGCTGATGGAGGAAGGGCAGTAAGGAAAGGGAAAAAGGAGAAATACCGTCTTTCAGATGCTGCCATGGGGCCATGGTGCCTCCTACAGCAGCTGTGACCTCTTCCCATCTGAACTACTAGGCACATGAAAGGAGGTACATTCAGCAGGATATTTGTGATTCACACTTCCATCTTTATAATTAGATATCAAAAGACATAGCTTTATAAGCAGGGAAAGTAATGAAGTATCATT
Source organism: Caprimulgus europaeus (assembly GCA_907165065.1). The sequence goes on from OU015527.1 coordinate 4,061,450, forward strand.
TCACAGAATCCCAGAATTGCCTCCCTTGGAAAAGCCCTTTAAGATCATTGAGTTCAATCATGAACCCAACACTGACAAGTCCCCCACTAACCCATGTCCCTCAGCACTGTGTCTACACAACTCTTCAATCCCTCCAGGGATGGGGACTCCACCATCCAAATACCTCCAGGGATGGGGACTCTAACATTCCCAAAGGATCTCTCCCATATAGTCTCTTGGGACATTAGCAGGATCCTTCACCTTTGCCTAACAGTCATAAACCTTGTGGGAATGTGATATCTTTGGTACATCAGCCTAGCTAGCAAGCTTGGTTAAAATTAGCCAAGAAGTTAAAAAGTTATTTGAAGAGGGATAAAATAGAGAACTGAACAGGAGACGACTAAAGGGAAATACACATGTTCTATTTGGTAAGGATTAAATAAACCTTTGTTCTTGAGACAAACAGATTAAAATAATTAAGGTTTGAAAGCCATTAACTACTGTTCCATCACCAATGGTACCTGGATCATGTTCTCCATAAGAAGCTGAAGTGGGAATGAAATACTTGGACATAGTCCTTCTAGATTAATTCGGGTGCTTTAGTGCAGTGCTGGCCACTGTCTCCTCAACCAAACTGTAAGTAGAGGACTTCACTAGTGCTGCTTGGAAGTTTAGTCTTGGTTTCTTCCTTCTCCCTGTTTTTTCTCCTTCCTCTCAATCTCCCTGCCTCATTTATGTGCTGGATTTGCTACAATGCAAAAAATACTGTCCCTGTAGCTCTAATGCAGCAAGCTGGGGTAACAGCCACTGAGAGGACATCTCATCAACGTGGAAGGTGAAGAAGGTTATTCATATACCTATTTACAACTGAGATTAACTACTTGTTTCAACTGTGCAAACTAAAGAAAAGGTAATATTAGTAAACATGACCACTTTTAGATGTATTTTATCCACAGATTCCAGGGCGCCTTGCAATTTATTCTTATTTATAGTGTGGATACAGAAAGATAAAGTAAAAGTATTTCTTAAATATAATCTACCCAGAAATAAATCGGACCAGGCAGAGACCTTAGCACCCGTCTCATTGTACCATATGGGGGCAGGGGTTGAAGTTTGAATATCACTTTCATGCAGAAAAGGTTCATCAGAAATGTAAACTTGTACTTTGCCTTGTGCTTTCCTTTTTTAAAATTTATTTTAATAAGCAGTCTTCCTATATTTTAATATGATTTAATTAAAAAAGCTTCCAAGCACCAAGGATTAAAAAGTCACATGTCAATTTCAAATGTCATCTGCTTAAAAAGAAGCACTGTACTGGTAATTATACCCAGAAGATCATGAATGAATGGGCATTTATTTAAAGTGTATCTGGTTTTGGTTTGCTCTCCTCAACTGAGAGTGGAACCTGACTTAATTCATTAAAGTACTTTGAAGGAAAGGTAAAATAAGTTTTTTTATTTCTGAGCTAAACTGTGGGAGAGTATGGGCTTGATTCATGCTACAGAACCTGAGATGGTCATCAGTTAAATGCTTGGGATTGTTCAGTTTTTCTCATTGGTAAGTAGAATTTTGAGTAATTTGTATGTGAACCAGTGACCAGGTCATCGAAAAGCTAGTGCTGAGCATCAGTTAAAAATCACTTATCTTTCTTTTTCCACAAATTCACATTTATACAGTGGTACATATATTTTGCAGTTCAAGTTTGAATGTGAATATGAAAATTGATGGGTGTCCCAGATTATAATCTAAAGCAGGAAAAAAGAATCTTATTGTAAACATATACAAACACATATACATTTTCCCCTAATTATCAGATATCTATGTTATTCTATCTATTTCATAGAATATATGCATATAAAACATACTTTATATGTCTATGGCTTTGTGTGCATGGTAAAATACATATTACACAAAACTGATTTATTATGGAAATATCAATGTTTCTAGATTACACTGCATAGTGGATAAGCTGTCATTAGCAAAAAAAAAAGATACACAGTTTTTCAACAAATGAATGCCAGAGTTTTGCAGTGGTTTGGGTGTTTTTGTGTGTATGTACATTGTGTGTGTGTGTGTGTATTTGTGGTTTTTTAGCATCCATCCCTGCCAATCTTTGCACTGCCAGTAGGGAAAATCATATCCATGGCAACCAACTGCACCAATCCTACCCACATCAATGACGCCTCCAATCTAAACTGTCAAATATTCTATGCACATCATGTAAAATAGGTCTCTTTTCCTTATACCTCTGTGCATCTAGTTTCCTTGGCTACATGTTTATGCAAATGAGAATTGTCCTTTTTTCCCTCAGGTTGATTGAACACTGAATTTGTTTTGCACCTTGGCAATGTGAAGCCATGCTCTCTTGCCACCTGGTATGTCACGTAATTGCAAAAGCTATATTATAATGATAACTGTCTTTAAATTAGTCTGGTAATACCAGCTACCTGGCTTGTGTGGAAGACCTGGAGTGTGCTTTAAAAGAATAACATTAATATAGGGCTGAGATAGGTGAATAATATTTAATTGACTCTCTCTAAACTGTTCTAATTTCAGACTGGAAAGCTAGTATTTGATTTGTTCTTTACAGTTAGTGAAAAGGAGAAAATGTCCTTCATAAATCTTGAACGATAAATTAGCTACCATTGTTTGTACAAAGACCTCAAATTCTAAGAACTGTGTTTTTTCTACTTGGCAGGAAAAAAAATATAGCCCATCACTCTAGGCTTCTGACCCACATTTTAATGGGCGTACAGTCAAATCCTCTTTCCTTGGTCTCCTTTGAATGGTGATTCCTACAACAACCTACAAATAACCTACCATAATCCTACAAATCCCACAGGAACATTGTCCAGAGGTGCTGCAAACAAAACCTGCACGAAGTGATACTGAGCCCCTCTATCATATCCCCTCCTGCGGTGCTGAGTTGGGAACAGAAGACACTTCCAGACCCACAGCAGGTTTTACAGAATTGCAAGGCTTTGTGTTTTGCTTTCCAGGAAAGGAAAGCTCTGGATGTCAGGACCTTGACAGTGTTGTCCACAAAATAATACCCAGCTGGACAAAAGATACAGCATTAAAAAAAAAAAAAAAAAAAAAAAAATTCTTTTGAAGCAAAGGCCTTTTGGTGGGATTTTTGTTTAATTTGCAAGAATAATTTGATGCCTAAGACTTTCTTGTACACTGTGGGCTGTGGGAAGGGTGAAGTGATTGCATAAGTCTGTGACTCAGCAGTGCAATCATCAAAAGCAAAATTGTTCTTGTTGAGAAAGACAACCCCAAAATGTAACTAACAGCGAATACCCAAAAGAAAACAGATTCCTTTTGGCACAAATACTCTCATTTGACCATCAGGACATAAGCGTGTTCACCTTTCACAAAGCTTTAACTATTCAAAAGAATTATTTGGAAAAAAGTGTGCTTGAAAAATAAAACAAATATCTTCCTATGGATACCAATCAATCCTCTGTCAACTAAAATCACTTTATCAACTAAAATCACTTTATCATACCTTAACTGGTAAAGTGTAATATGCACAGTGCTGTACATGCAGCAGATCACACCCGTGAATCCAGTATAAATTGCACTGGTGGGCACTGGTGCTGTATCCTCCACTCTGGAGTTAAGATGCTCATGAAAACACCATTCCACTGACAGTGTTGTTCCTGGGATGGTTTTCTGCAAAGGCATGTTCCACGAGGACAATTTTAGCACTAATTTCCAAAAAAACAGCTTGTCATTTTTGAAGGGAGTATGTGGGAAGTGTGAAAGGTGACTGCAGATATTAAAAAAATAAGATTTGTCACTGGCCCAGGGGAACTCTGACACATAAGATACGAGATGGCTGCTTCTTTCTAAAGTTTCTGTCCCATTTGCTGCTGAATAGAGAGGTGGTGGGAACCCAAACTCTGCTTACGGCTGCTCTAGGAAAGTTCTTGAGCCAGACATTGAGAAAGACAGGAACATGATGGGGAGAGAAACAACATTTGAACAACAGAAGACGTCCCTTCTCCACACTAATACATTGTGAATCATTTCCTACTGTGCATATCCAGAGTTTCACACAGAAAGTCAGAATGAATATGTCCATGTAGCATTTTGAAGGCACGCAGTCCTAAGGCTACCTGTCATACTAAGCTCACTGATTGCACAGACAGTAAACTTATTTCATATCTGTTTTTACTTTTTCCCTCAATTACTGGCTTGTTAAGATTCGAGACAACCATGTCCAAAACAAAGTTTTGAAAGAAAATTCAGACACTGTATGGAGGATATTCCAGAGTAAGAGTGTCTTTAATATGTGGATGCATTGCAATAACATTTAACTGCAGTGAATACAAACAAGAGGCTGAACTAGCATTGTGCAGTTTCACAAGGGTAAGTTCTGCAACTCTTAATATTTCCATAATTTTGGTTTTGGGAGGAAGAGGATTTGTCAGCAAATTGTTATGAAAACACTTCAGTCTGACACTTTCAAATAGATTTTAAAATATGAACTACAGAGCAGGATCGTTGTCCCAAGAAGGAAAAAGACTAAAGGCATGTAATATAAATACCCTACATGCAAACTCATAAAGTGGTTTGCTGCTGTTGAAGTGGAATGCTTGCAAAGCTTAAAGGTTTTTCAGGGTCTTTTTAGAGAGTTAGGGGGAGACGTATCTATCTACCAACTTTTCCAGGTTTTTGAAGAAAACAGATTTATTTTACCTGAGGTTATCAGAGTTAACAAGCATTTTTGTCTGTTTTCCCATTAATGATGCTATGGAGTCATTTTATAGAGTTAGTCATTCTGACATGCAAGGCAGTGAGCAGTACAGATTCAAAGTGGAAATGAAAAGAATAGACACAAGAATAAAACTGCAGCTGTTCTGACCCACCTGGCAATCCTCATAACCCTTCCTGAGTTATAGTTCTCATCACCAAAGCCAGACTTTCATACAACACTGTGCCTTACTACTTAGGTCTCTTTGATTACCACTTTTGTTCAAATGAGAGGTGTGTTTGGTTCAGTAAAAATTGCCTGCAGTAGGATGAATGGAAAGGAAGTCTTTTTGCTTATAAATATATCATATCTGCCTACATATTTGAAAATTCAAGACAAATGAACAGGATCATATAATCCTCTAGAAGAGTAGACACAAGCTTTAATCATTGGAACTTGGGAGAGGATAACAGATTAGTGCTTTTGGCTGAAATAGATTTTTAAAAGTATCTCTAAGGATAAAAGAAAAAGAAGCTACCTGATATTTTTATTGCTGTGACAGTCAGGAGTGAGGAGGGCATATCAATAAGATATGACAACTGCTAATAATATAATCCCTGGGCTCAGTCCTTTGTCACCAGCTGGAATGTTCCTGTGAAAACTGATTATGTCATACTGCTGTGAAAGTTCAAATATGAGAACTTAAATGAGATCAGATATGTTCACATATTAGTAAGGCAAACTTAATCATGCATACAGTACAAAATCTGGAGGTAACTTTGTATACAAGTATTCACTGTGAGATGCAGATGCTAACACTAAAGAGAAAATGCTCAGGACTATTTTTGTCATCTTCAACACCAATGCTTTCAGAAGACAACAGGAAGATGTTTTCCAACCATAATCATCCACAAAAACATAATTCAAATTATTGTTTGTGCATGAGAAAACAGTTTGCTTACTGACTGGTCTGGAAGTCTACGTATACTGAAGTGAGCAAAATGCAGTCAGAGCTCTGACAAACAGTGTCCTCATTCATGGAATAGTCTCTTTTCAGATAGTCTTGCAGCACTGAAGCTTCACTGACAGTTTCTCTGACATCAAAGAATGTTCTGGCATACAGCTAAAGATGCCATCAGTCTGACTTTAAAGAAGAGAGAAGCAAAATGTCATCACAGTGCAGAGGTTCACGCTAATGTATTTCCCTTCAAATGAAATAAAAGAGTAATTATATTTCTTTAATGACTATATATTTGTACCCAGGGAAGGGAAGATGAAAATGGCATTTAAATAAGTATAGATCCATGGTCTAGAGCTACACCTGTTATAAATCAAGGCATCAGTAAGCGCCAAGTTTCTTCTTCTGAATGAACCTAAGTATGCATTAATATCCTAACCTGCATCCATGTCCTGGTCCACTAGCATCATCAGCATCATCATCATGGTTTTTGTGGATCTCAGTCTGTTCTTAATAAGTCTGTTTTCTGAAAGCATGTTCACATTCAAATGATGCAACAGGCAGAACCAAGACAATTTCTTTAACACCCAGAAGTTCTTTATGGTCTCAGGGAACTGCCTGCAGTACATCCAGCGTATTTGAGCAAGATGCAAATCCATGGAGAGGCAAAACCCTAACATAATCAATATGTAAACAAAAAATGAGATCAGTCTATGACATATTATTCATTCAATTTGGAAAGTGTCTTCCAATCACCAGTGGTATTTGTCAGTTTCTACAGAATTGTTATTAATGTCTTTATTGTTTGCTTAATTGAAGTTAAACTCTGTCATTTGTAGCTCCATCTTGTGTCATTCAGGCCTTTCAAATGAGTTTGTCTTTGGTGTGAATAATGATATTCCTGCTCTTTGTGGCAGACTGAATAGCAATCAATTGAACCTTTTAAAACAGTTGAAGAATCAACCCTCCATTTCCCATCACCAACTTTATTATTATTCTCACTTCCAAGAAACTGCCGTTTTCTAGATCAACTCTCAAAATTCCTAGGATGGACAGGGGACAAAAGTGGTGCTTGTGGGAATCTGATGAGATAAAACTGAGGGATGGAAAAGGCTGCAAACTCCACAAATCACAGCTACAGTTTTCCAACCAATTATACTTATTACTGGTCTTGGCACCTTAATGAAGGATGGTATAAATTCATATCAGTTTGGCTTAATCAGTGGAGAATGAACACCAGCCTCATCCTTCAGCATTGTCTAAAGCTTTGGCTGACAAAACTGTTTAAGCTCATATCCAGTAGGAATATTCATCAGTTAGCCACATACTTGTGTGCCAGGATGTGCATGTCTAGGTATAATATCTACAGAATTGCAACACAAGCAAGAATGATTCTTCAGCAATCCATTTCTTGTTTAAACAAATCAAACAAACAGTTGCAAGTAGTTCTTAATGATCGATGTCAGCAGTTTCTCTCTTGTGATTGTAGAGATGCTAGCTCTTTTCACCATAATAGTCATCCATCTCAAGCATCACTGATATCTATTTCATTTTGTGTTCCTGATCCTAAATACTTTCAATTTTTTATACACTAACATGAAATCCTGAGCATGTTCACAGATCAAAAATCTATTTTCTTCTTTCTCATGTTTAGTAAAGAGTAAATTCAGTTCACCATTACTCTCATCAAGCCTATTTTACTATTGCTTTTTTTCTTACACCTGTAATGTTCCTTCTAAAATTAGGAGTATAGGTAGCCCAAAAACTTATGATTTATTGGTTCAAAAGTGAGTATTTTTCTAAGTGTTCTTAGTTTAATCTGCAAGGTTTCCAGCTCTTCATGACTTTCAAATTAGCTATACCTCCTTTTCCTGTTCTTCTAAGTTAGGACATACTTACAAATGCAGTTCATCTACTCAGCTATTTTACAGTTCATCACTGATTTCCCTATTCTACCTCATTTATTAATAGATCTATTTGTTTAGTGTTTGTACTGATATATTTGAAACCTCTATAATTTCCACAGAGTCTTGCATTATTCTGACAACTGACTTTGTGAGTGGAATATAAGCTTTATGTGCACACTCGCTAATTCTATATCAAACCTTAAACACAAAATCTGCCTAGCCTTATCGACGAAAATTGACACTTCTCTGCCACAGGCTGCTGAGTTTTCAACACAAAATAAACATTTTTATTTGCCATCCAAGCAAATGAAGCATCGAAGTTCAGCCCACGCTGGTTTCCATATCTTCATGCTGTATCATTAATATAAATTTCCCTCATATTTAGTTGGAGATGGAAATCCTACTGACTAATGTACACAAAGGTGTAAATCTAGTTTATAACATTTTAATTTTTGGAGGCAGTGCAGGAGGAGAGGAGAATCTGTTTTGACTTTCAGATCCTATGTTAACTTCTGAAGGTTAGAAAATGATTGTTCCACTTGCATCAAAACCAAGTAAATTAGGAGTTAGCGAAGCACAATAAATAAACTTCTTCTTAAAGCAATTTTTTTACACTGCAGACAATTTTCTTCATGCTACAAGTTTATTTTGCTAGTCTTTTTCTGTTTTGTTGATGGTATGCTCACATTTTTACCTACTAAGACTCATTCTGGTTCCCTACTATTTTGTTAATCTATTTCAGCACATTTAACCTAACTAACATAAAACCCTGACAGCTTTTTTTCAAATAAATATATTCAGTGCACACACATTTACTGAAGATTTGCTCGGTGTCACCTAATGGCACACGTTAAAATGCAAATTTTGCAATGAGCTGGGATCTTTGAGGAAACATTTCTAATCTTCCTTATACCACTGAAATTCCCATGACATTATATTTACACCTGTATAAGAGAAAGAGTGAATCTTTTTCTAATCTGTTAAAAACCCAATTTAACGATATAAGCAATTTTTGAAACACAAATTTTTTGGTCATGCACAATACTGGTCTCCTGAATCATGGCTCAAGTGTTATATATGCCATTTCAGTCATAAAGAACAACTAGATACAGTCTTAAAAATGTATAATAGTAGCAGATTTTCTTAATGTTTGCATTGAAACCTTAAAATTCTAATGTCCTACCTAATATTACATACTAGTCAGAAATAAAGTTTTAATTTGTTTTAAAGCCTGAGCTGCAAACTCAACAGCTTTGGCAATTGAAAATCTCATTAACCAGTCTCCCTTGCAGACCAAAAACATATCTGTGGAGCAGTCGTATGTCGTTCTAGTTCTCAGGAGGTTTCCTCCCCTATAACTGTTTAAAATTAATATAAATTCTGAGGGAATTAGAAGCTTTGAAACAAGTCTATTACCCTGTTACTGAAATGCAGTCAAATGCAAAATATCACAGATTATCAAAGGGTTTTATGAAATGCCACAAATCAGAATTCAAACACCACAAAAATAGGACACTTACTTAATCCATGATAGAAAAAACACACTTTCTCCTACTGACTTAGCAGCTCCCCACTTCAGCATGCAGCAGAACTAGTCAGTTTTGAAGATGAGCTTGACATAAATAATTTAAGGTGTTAAAAAAATAGAAGGGTTCAGTAAGATGAGACCTAGGGTCTCAGAAGAGGAGATGAGTTGGCGGCTCCAGATGCAGCTTCACCTCTGTTTGAGGGACAGTTCAGCTGGACCAACAAAGGGGAATTGAGCTGCTGTGACTGCTGCACTGCAAAAAGGAATTGTGCCAGACTCATCCTTTTAATTTTCCAGAATTTTGCTGGAAAATGGTGACATTCGAACAAGATTGCACTTGTTTCACCATATCTTTGCATCCTAAATAAAAAGGCAAGTTTTGCACCACAAATTTTGCATATTTCAATGTCCAATTAATTTCTATTCAGGAACTGGTTTTGCTGGAAAGGTGCTGATGAACACTCAACAGAAACCCTTATTTCTCAGAAAAAAAAACAAAAACCAAACAAACCAGGTGCAAAATAATTTAGAACGCTCAAATACAGAAGTAACTCCAACTCAACACCTCAAAAAAGATTGAAAAATATTTCTTTTGCTTCAGTGTGGATTAAAATAAAAAGAGGAAGCAAATTCAAATGAACATAATTTCTTTTTCACACAATAAAGTATTAATGCAACATAATATATTAATTAATATAATACATTAATTAATACAATATAATACAATAAGTATTTCCTTCATGGGTTACTATCAAGTGACAGAGGAACTTCTGAGACAGAAGTGACAAAGTGAAACCATATGATGTTTAATTTTCAAATGGGATAAATATTTCAAACTAGATCTGCCTTTCTACACACAGAAACAGAATTCTGGGATTATTTAGCTGAGAAAGGAAGCTTCAATCCCGCTGGTATTAGATAGTTTATGTGTTTCAGAGTAGGATTTGACTGTGGGCACAAGTAAAGGTAATGATTTTTTTGACAGAAGGAAGGTAAGAATTAAAATAAATATATAAATTTAAAAGTTCATCTCTGTCTTTAGCTTTCAGGAATGGGAACAGACAACCCAAGTCAATTTCCTGAGAGGTGGTCAGAGCTGTATTATCTCCTGAGATTTCTTCTGTGGCTTATTACATGAGATGAGAAATGACAAGTAAGCCAGAAGGGTTTACAGAAGAAACATAAAATGTGTTGCAAATATTGTAGTCAGGATAACAACAAGGCAAAAAAAAAAAAAAAAAGTCCTATGTATTTAAAAAAGGAAAATTTTCCCATTGTAAAGTTTACTTGATGTGTATTGTGACTGACTCATGTGTTTCACCTTTGTTTTCCCGCAAACAATATCCTTCAAATGTAAACTAACTATCCATAGCAAATGAATTAACAGATTTTTCTCTCCTCTTTTTTCTCACAGCAGTGTGAATGTTTGTGTTCCAGAAATGACCTAAAAAGGAGGGACTCCTTTTGTATGTACCAGCTAGTAATGATAACAGCAGTAAAGCTGTTACATTACAAAAAACAGAGTTCAAACAATTTATACAGATGCAAGAAAACTGAACAATGTATTCCAGGAGAGCAGCTGCACTAAAAAAACCAATTGCACTCTGGATAAACATTCAAGGAGAGTTTTTATCTGAGAAACTTTAAAAGTAGAAACCTGAGACAGCCTGAAGGAAGTTCCTAGGATCATTCACACAAATTATTTGAAGAAATTACCTCAGCCATCATGGACTTTTGCAATTGTTTATTTTTTCAGGAATATTGATGCAATCATATTTTTCCTGCAAGAGTATCTGCAAAAAGTGAATTTTACATCCATGTGCACAAATATTTGAAGAAAAAGAATAGCAGATCAAGAAAACCCATGCACTAATCTAACCAGGCAACTTACTTAATGCTGTGAGACAACTCTGTCCAAACAGAAAGAATCTAAACATTAAACCATGAATAGAAAGATCCATTTTTGAACAGTTCAAGAAGAGATGGTAATAATCTTTGCAAAATACTACTGAGCATGTCACACCAAAAAAAAAAAAAAAAAAAAGAATTAGCATATTCCACAAGCAGCAAAAGAAGCTAATTTCATTGCATAAAATATTAATTGTAAATTATTAACTCGGCATTAATATTTGGTTTATAATTGATACTGATTAATTGAGTTCTGCAACCATGGACATATCAATGAAACACTTTAATTATATTTTTAAATATATCTTAAATCTTAGTCTCATAAGTATTTCAGTAGCTTTAGAGACTTAAATTTTCTTTATTTTCCAGAAAATTTATCACAAGACTGTATCAGGACAACTCCTCTCCTGCAACAGGTACACTCCCTCCAGAGACTGTGATGACTTCCCTTGTTTTAAACTTTTTGCCTCAGTAGATTCAGAAAGGAGTAATTCCTCATAATCTAACACTCCTTATCCTTTGCTTTTCCTTTTTTAAAAATTATTTTATGCAAATTAAGAGTGGGGGTTTTTTTGGATGTCCTTTCAGCATTTGGATCTTCTATATTTTTTTGTGTCTTTATACAAGTGCTATCATATTTCTCACTATTTACTCTTCTCTTTGGTAAAATATGTTTGCATTGGGATAAACAATAAAAGATATATGGGAAAATGTTTTTGCATAGACTAAAAATGTTCAATGAAACAGTTAGCGCCATGAGGAGATTCCCAAAAAGTGAAAGGAAATGAGCTTTTACATCATACAGACACTGCTCTTGTTTCATCCACATTCTTGTCTCTGAGCAGGACTCCTAAGGATGGTTCCTGTGTCCTTCTGAGAGTCTCTGAGTGTCTCTTTATTGCCATTTCAAGACAAGACATCAATTTGACGGATGAAACCTGTGCAAACCCAGGGTGAGAACAGTCCTGTGCATACAGTACAGATATGTTTGAACACATGATTCTGCTCAAAAACTGTTCAGTTTTGGATTTAAAAGCCAAATATTTGTGGTTTTTTACTTTTCCTCATGAACTGGCAAGAACCACTGTGAACCCTGAATGCGAGGAAGCCAATTAATATCCACAGGCAACGATTTTGATTTTCAATGTTGGCCCCTTTCAGCTTGTCTTTTCAACAATTAAGTGCACCAAATATCCAGAGACTACCAAAGGGATAGCTATGCCTCTGCTGATTTCTTCACTTGCTGTCTGTGTGCTTTTGAGATGAAAAGTAGGGACCCATTTTATGAAAATAATAAAATGTATTTGGGGTATGACAAAATGAGGGAGGAATTAGTAAGGGAAAACACACAGTAGTAAAACCTTTCCCTCTGAGATGCAACTGTAATGCTTTGGTGGCTGAGACCATCATCCTTTTGTTTATATAAATATAACTTTTAAAATTAGCCAAGCTTATAACAGGGAAAAAATAATTGGATTCCAAATAATTGCATCATTGCAAATGACTGGGGGCCAAATATTGTATTTCTCTGTCTGCTACAAAATACTCCATGCTCTTGGAGAGTTCATTTCAACAGTATGTTTCTAGTTTTTCTTGAAGACAGGACAAGTAATACCTTCCTGATGTGAGTAATATCAGGTTAAATTCTTCAGTGTTCGTGACATGTTCAGATAAGACACACACAAAGACTCTTCAATTGAAGTTTGCTGAGTTAAAGTTGGAAAATGAATTAAAAATGTGACCTATTATAAATAACAATTCATTTAATCCTTTTATTTAGGTTTATTTAATGTAGAGTCCTGGAGTCTATGTGGTATGATCTCAGGAATGTGGGCTGGATTTTTTTTCTCTTCTTTTCTCCTCCTCCTTTTTCCCATGCACAATGACCAGATTAATGGAGCCCTGAGTTATCCAGGGGTTATTATAGTGCACTGAGGTAATGAATAACCTTTTAAGAGAAAAAAAAAAAAAAGACCAGGAATATCTGAGAAATGATGCTTGAAGTGGTTTGACTAAATCATACACTTGGATTATTTAAATATAGATTTATAATAGTTAAGAAACCTTTTGAATTGAAGGATATTAATTTCCTGCTGAAGCTTACAGCTAATGCTACTGTGTCACAGGTTTTTTTTATATCAGAGAAGGATTTCAGGTGAAAATACAGTTTGGGGAAAGACTGTGTGCAGCTAAAAGGTGTTTCCCCCACTTAAAGGAATGGGGAATTCTTTTGTAAAATGGATGCCACTAAATATACTGGATCAAGAGTAAAACAGCTGTCCCCTCTCACCAGTGCAAGTGTGAGCTTGTCTAGATTGAACAAGATGTGACACCATGTGTGTTAGAGATAAGCACCTACTGAGGGGAGACCTTCTGGCTCTCTACAACTCCCTGAAAGGAGGGTGTAGTGAGGTGGGTGTTGGCCTCTTCTCTCAAATAACAAGTGATAGGACAAGAGGGAATGGCCTTAAGTTGCACCAGGGGAGGTTCAGGCTGGATATTTGGAAAATATTTTTCACTGAGAGGGTTGTCAAGCATTGGAACAGGCTGCCCAGGGAGGTGGTGGAGTCACCATCCCTGGAGGTATTCAAAGGATGTGTAGATGTGGTACCTGAGGACATGGTTTAGTAGTTTAGTGGTGAACTTGGCAATGCTGGGTTTACAGTTGGACTAGATGGTCATAATGGTCTTTTCCAACCAAACTATTCTATGATTCTATTCCACAGCCTCTCCCACCATCACACTCCCTTACTCGTAAGCTAGTGATCCTCCAAAGTGCATGAAAAGCTCTTTTGTCTTTGTCAGAGAACTAAAACCTCCACATTTCAAAGTCCTAGCAGAGCAAGTCATCATTTCTGATGACAGCACGTGCAAAATGAACCAAAAATAATAGGACAAGAAAATGTTAGCAGATGATACTCACAATTCCCTATTGATTTTCCCTCCAGTAATATGAGATTAATAGGACAAAGGGCATTAAAGCAATACAATGGAGAGCTCATAGTTAAAATACCAGACTACTACATTGTAATAATAGCTAACACTGCTCTATCTGACTAGCATGGCATCTGTGTAATATGATTCAATATTATGGCATGGTACATTAAGAATACAAGCTAAATAAAAGTCAGAGGGTTTTTAGTCTTAAAGAGAACAATATAGTCCTATAATTACTGACCAGGAAAGGAAAATACTAAGGATTAGAATAAAATACCTTTACAGTTAAGCACACTGTGATGGAGAGGCATTTACTAAAGCAATTTTCTGTGGTTCAGTTTTATTATTTCTGAAGATGAGTTGTAGCTGCTGAGACTATTATTGTCATTTATATGATTGGGGCTTATGCAACATTTTGTTGTAAGCAGAGAACACTTTTCACAGCAATGAACCAGAGTTCATTACAAGAGAGTTTCTCTCCATTATGAAAATCTGTATTGACTTAGCTGCAGAGCTGGCACTAAAGTGAAGCCACACACAGCCTAAGCAGGATTTCCACCCACAAAAAGGCATGAAAGTCACTATTTTATGAGATTGGAAGAGAAGTATCCTCGTACCTAGTTTGTAGCAGTGTGGCTAACGTTATATCAACAGTTTTCACAGCTAGGCACAGAAAATTGAGGAACTTGACAGCTCTCAAACTCTAAATATTACTGGTTCTATGTTTCTTCCAATTTTTTGCTCAGTAAGCCTGTTTAGGAAATTACTTTCACCTATGTGCCACAAGGAAATCTTAGAAGGTCAGTGTTTTCCCAGCACAACAGGAGAGTCACCATGAACAGGTTCCACTGGATTTTCATGCATGTATTTACAAGTAAAACTCAATGTGAGTTTTACTCAAAACTTATGCTCAAAATATATTATACAAATACTTGTTAAAGTTGGAGAATGGCCAAAGGCCAGGCACAAAACATCAGTGTCAGTGTACTATCAACAATATTGATAACTGCATTTTAAAAAAAATCACAGAAATTATTTTACCAGACACTTTTTCACAGTACAATTTTTTGAAGTTATCTAATACTTCCATTACTCTAGCTTTCTGATCAGATAAAAACCCTGTTGTCAACAAGACTGTCCACAGGCTCCAGGAGTCAAAGAAATAGATCTTGATGTAGAGATTTGGTCTGGGATGGTATTTATTACTGTGCTTCTGTGTATGTATGTAATGTGCTGATGCAAACATTGCCTGCTCTGGAAAAATATTGAATGTGGTACTGGAGTCTGTCCTGTAAAATATTACCAGAAAATTCTCAGCTAAAGAGTAAACATTTTAATACACAATAGGGAAAAGACCTCTTAACTACATTTAAATTGCAAGAACATAGCATCTTGTCAAAAGTTAAAGTGTTTATTGTGCAGATGTTTGGGGTCTGCTTGTTAAATTTCAACAAATGTCTTAACAGACTGTAAAATAATAATATAATACTATAAAGCTACTCACTGTAATAAGTGGGCTTGTCACAAGAACATCAGCATTTTTAAAAGTTCTGAGCTGCTACATCATACTGCTCCTTGAAGAGCAAAAGAGAACCCCCTTGTAACCCTCATTCTGGTTTGGTCATCAGTTTCATAAACAGCATGCTCAAATTAAGCACTTTTAGGTATAATTATAGGGAAAAGCTAGCTTGGGCTGAGGAGTTGGAAATATTCCAGTGACTTTATCTAAATTATTTGTATTCAAAACACTGTCTCATTTATTCTGCTTGAGAAGAATGAAGCTGGGTAGTGTATACACAGCGCAGCTATATGCACATGAAACAACTAAAAACTCACTATTCTGGATGTGATCATATGAGTTCAACATGTCATGAGCCAAAATTCATTTAGATCTTAAAGATTCTTCTAAAGAGCATCCAAAGGGTAAGTAATCACAGGTAATTGCATTGAATCAGTTTTTGGTTTGTTTTTTTTTCTGCATACCTATTACTATATGTAACCCATATTTTTATGTGTATGCTACAATAATTGTAACAACAACATTCACTATGGCCATCAGTTTGGCTATTCTTTGAGGAAAGGTAAGAAAAGATTAAAGAAGCCAGAATGCCCACTGTTGTACATTTGGGTTGAGGTATCTCTTATTCCTCTCTCATATCAGCAAAAAAAGGGGTCTTGTAGTTGCTGATGCTATTACCAGCCTGCCCCACAATGCCTACTCTCTGTGTCCATCATTCAGAGATGAAGGTCACTTTTCTGATGGGTTTCAAGAGACCTCAACAGTGCACAAGCTTTGTTATAGTCTCGCTCAGGTTCTAGGACTATTTTCCCCAGCAAATACAATTATTTCCCATCACATGGGATATTGTGCCAGTTCAGAAATCAAATTAGCTGTTATCTGTTTCAGCAAAAGTGCATCTCCCCCAGTCTCCTTTGGTCCCCTGCAATGTGGAATTAATGATACAAAATAATAAGTGAAGTTAAATGCCAAAAAATTATCTTGGCTGTGCCATTGCTGGGCTAGCAGTGTGTCTGATCCTGTCCAACAGTTAGTGCACAGAGAAGAGCAATATTAATAATTAGAGAGGCAGCAATTCTCAGCACAGAGATGGCTTATTTAACACCAAGAGGAGAAGGAAAGGGTCAAGACTGAGTGAAGTCAGAAAGGCAGAGTGGGTAATTAGTCAAGCACTTGTTTTTGCACCTCCTCCATCAATGAAAAAGAAAGAAAATAATAAAAAATAAATAGAAAATCCTCCTCAGGAAGTGCATTGGAAACTACAAAATTCACAATGTCTTACAGTCAGATTGTGAGTGCTTAGCACAAAAAAATAATTCAATGAGATTTTTTCAAAGGACTGAATTGTTTCATAGGTTTTAAATACTTGCTGTTATGCAGGCAAATTGAGTGCAAGGGGGAACATCAGCTCTGCTGTCTCAGGGCACTAAGCTGATAGCCTGCAGGCACCAGCCATGTACTCATGGGTTTTCCCCCCTAATATCACTAAATTGAGTGGATGCATAATGGTGATTGAGGTACATTAGTTCTTTAAGACCTCAGGTGTTACAATCCACAACCAGAGCAAGTCACCCTAATTAATTAATTAATGGACCAAGGAACAACGAGTTTTACCTCTTTGGTGTTACTTAATCCAAGATGTGGCTCTATGATAGGATCTCCTTCTAAAAGGCTTCATGCAAAACACAAGAGTCTCCAATCCTGGCACCCAACTTGCCCTGTCTCCAGCCTCAAGCTTATCTGTTGGGTATTTAAATACAGAAGATGGAGCACACCTCTTTAAGGCAGGACTGACCAGCAAAATCAGAGGGTTGGTGCTGCCTGTGGAATAACCACAGAAACCAATTTCATTGACTGCAGGAAGATTGGGCTAAAATTAGACAAACCTGATGAGTGAGTCACTAGAGAGATGTGTTTATCTTTCCAGCATTATAGTGTCTGCATTTGAAATACTCTCAGAGCATGCCTACTGTCAAAGCCTATTGACAGAACCCTTAATCACCAGGTTCTCTTTATTTCTGTACATTTCTCCCTCTCTCTGGTATTTTTAACACAACTTACTTCTGCTTTCAACTCATCCACAAAGCTGTCAATTTTCTGGAACACTTCTCTCACTCTCCCCTTCTCCATGCATGCCTACAGTTTTGATGATGTCTAGATAACTCAAATGAAAGGCTGAGCATCCTGTTTTCACAGTGAGAATATTCAGTATTGCCAACCTATTTTGGTTTTGAAATGGTTTAAAAAGTTGGTCTATTTGTGCACAGTGCTGTAATGAGGTCCCATTGAGGGATAAGCATGCCTCATGAGGACAGCAAAAAACCCACCACACGTACCTCCGAGAAGCCACAACCAGATGAAGACTCATTTTAGGCTGTGTTCCTGGACTTTTTGATCCTTTATTAAATCAAATTGATTTTTCTTTTCGCTGTATTTAGCCTGATTTTTTTAAACAGTTCTACTATCACTCTCCCAATCTTTGTCTTTTGCATGCTGCCAAAAGCACATCCATTCAGAAGGAGCTGATTTACAGATGAATTATAGCACATTAGATGAATAATATATGAATTTTAGCAGACTGACGCCTTTTCTTTGCCTTTGCTGAAAAGATGTTGCAGGTTTATCCCCAGCCTGCAGGAAACCTAAATATCTCTAAAAGGCAGAAGGACAACCAATGTGGTAAAATCTATATGGTTCAATGAATCTTTTTTCCTCGCTGTGCCTGGGCACAGTGGGACTCTTCTGTTTTGTTTTGTTTTGGGGTTGGGTTTTTTTTAATTTCTTTTATTTTGCTTTCCTTTCATCCAAGAGGGGAAAACAACTGGTTGGTTTCCCCTTCAGAGGGCATTAGCCAAACCTGCAGGTGTCAATTCACTCTCCATCCCTGCCAATGTCCTTGCTGATCTCTGTTTCTAGCTCCCCATCAAACCAATGCTGCTATGAGCAGAGCCTCCACAACCTCTTAGAAAATTCATTGTTTATCATTTACTGCTTAGGAAACCAATTTCAGTGATCCACATAACTTGAAATCATCCTATTTTTTAATCTCAGTACCCCAAAAATCAGTCAAATATGTTTTTCCCTATTTCTCTGTTTTCTGGAAAACTCTGAGTGGGAATAAAAAAATAAAATTATCTTAATTTTTAAAAGTTTACATCTTATCTTGTCTCTTGGTCATGCTGCTGGTGTTGGAATAGCTGTAATATTTCAGAAGAGAGGTTATAATTTCATGTGGAGAATATAGGCTGAGCACAGATCAGATGCTGGATAATCAAAGATTGTCTTCCCAAGCAATTTAATTGAGTAATTTAGGGATGGATTCTGAAGATGCTGGCATCAGTTTCAAGTATTCACCACTGTTTGGGATTTGGTCCATAAAGGGAGAATAAAAGGACTATAGATAGGCAGAGTTATTTTTTAGAGCTATCTCCCAAGCATCATCTGTCCTTCACAGGACTGAACAGGCTAAATAACAGTGTCAAGAGAAGGACAGCTTTTTGTTCACTAAACTAGGAGAAACTTCCCAGATTATTGGTAAATAAATGCTAGTGAACATATTTTCTCCCCAGAATTAACAATCACTTTAAAATTTATGAGAAAAGTTACAAAATCATTTTGTAAAAGCTTTGTAAGCTAATGGCCCTAGGCACACTTGTGAAAGCACCTCTCAATTGTTTAATGAGAATATGTTAAAAAGCTTGACATTGAATTATATTTAATTTTACTTCAGAAGAGGTGCACATACATGATTCTTCCTTTGCTCTCTAAGATTTTGAACTTTGCACTTGGAAGTGGATCACTTCGCTCTAACAGTCTCAATTTCTCTGAGAACTTATTCCCAGGTTTCTTCTCTTCCCATGAAAACTGAAAAGGTCTAGCTTTTCTTAACACATCCATGCCTGGTACATAGAGTTTTTACTTGAATTCAGCTGCAGTAAATAAAATTCAAATAATAATTAAATTTCTATTAAATTTTTCATTCTTTAGCTTTCAGGATCAATGCTGCAAGGAGAGCAATGGGGACTGCACAAGCGCCATGGGGAGGAGGCAATACTATTTCTTAGTGTTTTTTTTTTCTTTGTTTTTGTTTGTTTCTTGTCAATATATTTGGGACAAGTCACTTCCCTTGTTGAAAAATCAGAATAAGATTGTGTTAAAAATATAATATTCTGAAATATACAACATATGCTGAATTGTGTTAAATAATGTTAAAGTGAGAATATTTCTCGTAAATATTTTTAAAGGTTTTTCTGTTTGTTTTCTTTTTATGTGTGATATAATAAATATATAAATATATAAATTTATTTGTGATATAATAAATATAGAGATTGAGTAAAGCTGTATTGTACTTCCCCTTATTGTACAAAAAGTGGACTCCAACAACATTATACAAAGAGGAGTCAGTGCTATTGACTTATTTCAGTTTGTTAAAAAAGAAAGCATACAAATAAATATATAAATAATATCATATGGTAGCAAGGAGAATTGTTAATTATGTGAAGTCAGTGCTTATGTACTGATTTAGTGTGCATGCTTCATCATGTTCTTTACATCTGCAATGATGCAAGGATACAAACATTTACATGTATTTTTTTAATGTAATGCAGTACATTTATACTATAAATCCAAGAAATAACAATATTCAGGGGAAAAAAATGTGTTACCATTTGCAAAACATAGCAAACAATGTCATAAACATATAAGGCTACGGATTTTTGCCTTGGGAATCAGATTTTCTCGGCGTGTTTTAGGTGAATAAAAGCAATACTACATGTGCCATACTTGGACTTTTTACAGTCTGAGCATATTTCTACTATTGCTGTAAATAAAATCTGAGTGCTCAGGAAGGAAATAGTCCTAAGTTCTTGCACAGTCCATGCTGCCTGATCAGCCTAGGACCATATTTACATTTATTTCCACTAAGGAAATATCTGGACCTTTTACACTCATTTCAACAGGGCCCAATCCCTCTTTCAGTGAAATTAATTCTGTGAGATCTCCTGGTTCTGCCATCAGGCTCTACAGAGTAATAAAGTAATTACTTATTACTGAGAAGTCATCACTCATCACTGAAGACACTACCAGTGTCTACACTGAATAAATTGCAGATTCTGGCAAAACTGGAAAACGATTCGTGTAACCCTAAACTGAAATAATTATAACACTTGGCAAGGATGCAGCTTTTCACATCCCCAAAGTGACGAATGAAGATGAATTAATTACTCTTTCCAGCGCCCTGTAAGGGAACACCCGATTCTAGTTAGGTGAGGAAGCCACTGAAGGGTGATCAGAGTGGAGGAAAACTGGAAGATCATCCTATGGAAATCCTCCTGTTGGGACATTCTGAGCTGGAAGGATATTTTTCCCTGCAGAGGAGCAAGGACAGTGCCCAATGATGAGTGAGAACCTACTCTTCCACTCCAGCCCCACCTCTGTACCAGTGCCCACTGGTACCTGGGGCTGAATTGTAAGATGTTTTGTCTTTTCTTAATAATTCCTGAGGGGCCTGAGGGCAGTAGGCAGCCGAAGGTGACAAATGCTCTCAACCTGGCCCTCCTTCTCCTTCTCTTTTCCCAGGAAAATGGACCCAAGAGGACAACGGGGTCTCTCTGCCATGACATAAAGACAAACCCAAGAGTGCAATGAAGCCTCACCAGAAACATTTAGTGACAAAAACTAAATGACAGAGGCAGCCCTCCCCAGTCACAACCACCGTGGGAGGAGAGCACAAGCAGAACAGATTTTTCCAAGACTTTTCAGGCAAACCATAACCAAGCCAAGAATGAAAAACTGTACTTGCTGAACTGAATTGTTATTCTGCATTGGCTTAGACTCATCCTGGCAGATCTCTGTTTGACTACCTGTTAAAACAGAAAGCTGACTCTAACGGTGTTTTCAAATGCTCTTTGAAAATTACACTTGAAAGACACCTCCTCCAGTATTTTTCCCACTCCTCAATCCCCAAGCCAGAAAAAAAACAAGAGCCATTAGATAAAATCCCAAACCAAAGCAGAGTATGTGACCTGAAAATAGCTGTACAGGCTGTTTAAAATTTGAACTTTTCTCTCTTTTTCTGCTGTAGGAAACATCCTTATTCCACAGGTGTAAAAAAAGTGGTTGTACAGAACCCAGGGCTATTAGCCTTTTGTTCTGGTAACATCATACCAACACATATTGCAAATATTATTTTTTTTTGGAATACACTTTGCTTTACTCTTAAGGAGAATAATAACTCAAACAGCTGATAGTTAAAAAAATGGAAATTCTATGGGTCTGATCCACCTTGTAGTTCTGGATACACTAACAACCCATATATTGTGTAAAAATACTTCCTTTCATTGCAGCTGTTTTTCTGTTGTTAATAATCTGTCAGCACTTTCATTCTACATTCTGATTATCAGAGGTTTGCGGCAAAACATCTTCAAAAATACCGAGATTTTTGACAGAAGAGAAGAGAGAAGAATTTGTGGAAGATTAAATGGGTACAAATACATTGAAGTAGAGAGTCTAGTGTGCATAAATGGTTGGGGAAAAACCTCTGTTCTGGGTATCAGTGCAGTGTTGCTTTTTTGGAATCCATAAGGGTGAAATACACTTGAGCTGCCCACATTGTAAGTCTGTGGTTTATCCCAAGGGCTATAGTGAGACACTCAGAGTAAACTACCTGTGGGATGTTTTTTGTCACTAGGAAAACTGTAAAAAGCTTGATTTTCTTCATCCTTTCCTCAAGGTAAGTCAGCAATACCACCACTAATGTCAATGGTGTTACACTGGTGTAAAATTGGGGTGAGAGAGAAGAAAATCAGCTTCCTAATTTATTGCTTTGTGTCAAGCTGTTATTTTTCCTTTTAGGGCTCATTCCTACACTTCTCCAGCACAGTAACCAAAATCAGTGGTACTGTGCCCAGCTAAAGGTTACTCACACTGAAAAATGAAAAATAATTTTTTTCTTTTTCCTTTCAAAAATGTACACAGAAAGCCCACAAGCCTGTTTGCTCCCTTTTTGTCCCCACAATTTTTTCCAGTGCCAGAAATACAGGTTGTGATCAGCCTCAAGAAGCAGGAGTATGCCATGATAAGGACTGCAGGAGCAAAGAAAATGGAAGCACAAACATTTATATTTAGATTTCCTTCTTGCTTTTATGCCCATTCAATTAGAAACCTACAAAACAAGCTGTATTAAAATAGGTGCTTTGTTGGTGCACCTCATTGAGTAATTAAAGATGAATTAAGTCCAAAGTTCACTCTTCAATCATAGTTATTAAAGACATGCTTCCAGTAATGATTTATTTCCCCTAGGGGAAAAAAAAAAGGAAAAAAGAAAAAAATTTAAAAATAAAAAATAAAAAAGAAAAAAAGAAAAAGAAAAGAAAAAAATTAAAAAAGAAAAAAGAAAAAATTAAAAAAGGAAAAAGAAAAAAGAAAAAAAAGGAAAAAGAAAATAGAAAAAAAAGAAAAAAGAAAAAAGAAAAAAAGAAAACCAACAAAACCTATGAGGCTAGGCACTGGTTTTTTTCTGATCCCTCATGCACAAAACAGACGAATCCCACTCTCACCCAGTATGGTGGTTTCATTTCAAAGGTGAAAAGAAAACTGCTGTATTTTTACAAGGACTAGTGATGGGTATTTCAGAGATGCTCAGGAGTGTGTTGAAGCCGGTTGCTTGGCCAAGTGCACGAAGGGCATGTTAGAATCACAGAATAATATAATTGGGGTTTTTTTGGAGAAGACCTTTAAGATAATCCATTCCAAAAGAAAACCTAACAATGAAAAAAATATCAAAACATTGTCAAAAACATGTTTGTCATGGTTATCTCCAAGCAACCAATGTGGAAGGCTGGATTTCCAACTTTCATAGCATCCTTGCTCAGAGAAGACATTAAGGACTTTCCTGTCTCTGTATGGACAATTAAACAGTGCTCATTGCCCCCTCTTTTTTTTTTTTCTTTTTTTTTTTCCCCCTAGAAGATGTATCAGGCAGCATCTCTCTTCCCTTCTGCCACGCCAACAAGGACATCACTTGCTATTCAGAAAAGACCCAGTCTTAAAGTCCTTTCTATGTCTAAAATCCCCATGCTGCCTCTAGAAACATCACTTAAGCAGCAATTATAAGAGTCACAGGTGAAGACCAGTGTCGCTAGGATATTAATGAGTTATTGTCTTTTCACTGTGAAAAAAGCCAAGCACAGAGGGAGAGTTTAGCACAGAATAAAGTCTTACATCCTATAACCACTGAATAATAATATATTTACTAATACAGATATCCTTCACACCATTTATTTGACAAGTCTAGCTCTAGGGTAAGCATATTATTTTAAAACTACCAGCGCTGCAATCCCTCCAGTGCATTAAAGATTGCTTGGTGTTTATTATAGCTGTAAACATTTAATGACTGATGATTAAACACACAGTGAACTTCTTAAAACCTGAAAGATTTAATTAAATGTACTTGGCAGCAGACGTAAATTTAAAATTAGTTTTAATAAGTCTGCATAAAACATAACATTTCTTGAATAGGTGCATCTAATTATGAGAGACTTTTTGTTTTTTCTCCTATTTTTACAGTTTAAGTTTTAGTCCACTTTCCTGTTTCCCCTTTGAAACACCAGGTACTGATTTAAAGGGAAAAGGTATAACAAAAATTGACAAACAGGTCAAATAATAAAACAACCTCCTTGCAGGCCCTCTGATAAGAAGCCTGAACAGATTCCTTTAATGCCATTTAAGAAATAGCAGAAATATTTGTTTGAAGAAGTAACATTACCCCAAATGAAGAAAATAGCAACTAAACCAAACAAGTAATTTTGGCTTTTTTTATCATTCCCCCAAGTTTTGGCTTGCACATAAAAATGCATTCTTCAGTCAGTATCTTCTCATTAGAAATTATTATATGGTAGAAAACACATCAGCTTCCCATTATCTGTGTCATATTACTCTAGGTTGCCTGGAGTTAATGAAATGCATAATTTTAGTAATGTGACATTGTTAAAATACAGCCATTTCAGGTTTAAAAGCTCTAACTATAGTCCAAAGCCACAGACCAGGCAGTACTCCTCATTGTTGTTTGTGAAATGCACGTATTGCTGTATATGATACAGCTTAACAGATAGATGTTCTGATTACACATACCATTTAATAGGACTTTTGCAGTAATTCTTATCATGTATCATGATTCTGTTTTATTAATTTTCCTTTTTCTTTTGGCCATCTTTGGTCCTTACATGCATTATATTTTGCCTGGGACGCTGACTTCCCCAAGGGCCAGCACATCTGCCACCTTATGGATCAGAACCCTTTGTAATAAATGTAATAAAACCCAAGTTATAAATGTGCTTATTTCATCCCCTAATGGCTCGTTTCCAGACACTAACAAAGGCCGAGTACTAAGCTAAGAATAAGGAGAATCATGCTAATTATCTCCAGTAATTTAAATACATAAACTAGCTTTGGCTGTCTATACCCTGTTTCCCAAGTGCTGAGTCCTCAGTTAACTCTTTCCTGATTGTCTTCTCTTAGTTTATGAAAATCATCCCTCCCTCCAGTCCTCCTCCTCAAATGACATTTTAGATATATCAGAAAAATCAAACCAGCATTATATATAACTTATTTAGTGTGCAATTATTCCTTTTCCAGATGGCATCCTTGCTTAAACAGCGGTGAGGAGAGAGATCTCCAGCGTGCGAATGGGGGGGTGCACATTGCATACCAGCACCACGGTTCCTCATTTACATGTGGCTCATGGTTATGCAAGTTAAAGACAAATACAGCTGCTGCTGCTGCCTTCCCCAGAAATCTCAGTCACCAGCCATGGCTACAAACAACGGACACAATAAAGCCTGTAAGATTTTTTTTTTAATGGAAAGTGAGAAGTGGTAATAGCCTGGGAAGAGGTTGGGTGAGATCTGAGCAATTTTCTTTGAAGAGAGAGCCAACATTTAAAAAAAAACCCCAAAAAAACCCAACTGTACATTCAGTTCAGCTTATTTAGTAGCTTTCATGTTACAGGAATATTTGCTGGTGATGAAAACATTGCAGAGCCAATCAAGCCACACTGCTATACAGCCCGACGCATTAGGAGCCTAGTGTTTAAAATAACTCTTATGCATTATTCATTAAGAGTTGATGTTTATGCAAATTACATCAGCAGTATGTGCCCACCTGGTCATCATGGGTTAATAACAAAAACAACAAAAACAATAATAATAATAAAAATTTAAAAAAAACCCCAAACACATCTTCTCCCCAAGCAAAGTATCAAGCTTTGTGTCCTTCCCAGAATCTATGTAATCAGTGATAATTCTCTTTCATTAAATGCATCAAAGAATTGCAATCCTTACCTGGTTAGCTTTGCAGGGCCCTCAGATTTTCTGGATGAAATAACTGACTGTGCATGCAACCAATAAAACTGAACTGAAAAGCTGATTAAGGGCACTTACTTAATGCAAAGCCACTCACTGAATATTCATATGATGCCTGTGTTTATGCAAATTAAAGCAAAAGAAAGCCCAAGGGGATTGGTTGCCATAGCCCACAAACACTGTGTACAGCAGAAAAATAGAGAATAGTGGCAAATAAGTCTTGAAAATCATATTTGGGAAGGAGAACAAGAATAGTAAAATATTAAAAGTCTTACATTAATTAGTTTTTAGGAGCTTAATCTAATCACATAATTTCAGGTCTATAAGGTATTTTTCTGCAATGTACTAATCTGTAATTATAATGATCCTACAAGATAATATCACTATTGTTTGTCAGTTTTATTTATCCTGTAACTGTGTAAGCAGAGTCCTTAAGCATATCAAGTAGGTGAAAAAATAATTATAATAAAAATTATAGTGCAATACATTAGGAACAAAACCCATAGGCTTGTGTTACACTTTATTAAGTCTTTCATGTGAGGTTGTCTTCTCCAGAAAAAGGAAAGAGAAAAGTAGAGTGTGCCAGTGCAAGCCTGTTAGATATAAAATTTTGCTCCTTACTATCTTAATTTTGTTGTGTAGCTTTTTCATTCCAGATGCAGGCTCGTATGTGATAAAGCAAATATTATTGTTGCACTGGGTTTTTTCTCAGTCTAAAGTCAATTTGAAAAGACCATGCTTTTTTACAATTAAAGATCAAAATTTATATAAAATGCTATTTCTCAAATCAGATTCAAATATATCAATCCAAGTTCTTAATATGGTAATCATCAAAACTGATAACGCTTTTTTACAATGAGATATTCAAAATCAGAATGATATAGTATAACAGCATTGCCATTTCCTTGATAAGCAAGAATCTTTACAAATAGAAATCCTACTCTTATGTGGTATATTATGTTTTAGCTTTTTCCATTTATTTCTATCCACAAATTGCACTTTCAAGAGAGGTTCCCATTTGGAGATAAACATTTATTAATAGTGCCATTGTTATTCAAGTTTTAAGAAGGATCAGATGAAACCATTTCATATAAGATGTTTGAATTATGGATTGATAGGTATTTATGGATATCAAGTTTTGTGTTATTTCTACTGACACCTATTGGCTGCTGTTAGCAAGTAACTCTTCAGCTGAAAAAAAACAACTACCAAAACAAAACACTACAGAAGTTGTTGCTCCATGGGCACACATGAACAAGGATCACTGGTTTGTGGGAAGCTGATGGGTTTCCCCTTCTGTTCAGATGAGTTGAAATCAAATGTACCTTCTCAGAAAACAGAGTGGTAGTTCCAATGCAGGAAATTGAGGTCTACCCTTGGCTTCATCACTGTGGACACTCCACAGCCAGGTTTGCTTGTGAAAACTATTACATTCCCACATATTTCCACTAATTCTGGAGGGGACTGAGGAATTTTCCATACTAGCTTATGACTTCTGAGTTGATGCTACTGCTTGTTGTGACGTTCAGGCTTATACTGTAAGGCCACCAGCTGCAAGGTGCCAGTAGGTGTGTCACACTGGTACACGGACAAGAGCAAAGAGACCCTTTGGCCATGGTATGCTAAAGCCCCATGTGGGTGGCAGAAGGTACAAAGAGAAAGTTCAACAGACAGGGACAGGATGTTCAGAGCATGCAATAAAATCAGAGTGATGTGCTTGGATGGAAATTAGTTCCTGCCTGGCTGAGGACCACTAAAGGCAAGAAAGCTAACCATCACAGGGAGAGAGAAAGTGCGGTGCTGCATAGCCAGAGAGAAAAGCTGTGTCCTGAAAAATGAACTTTCAAAAAGTTCATAAAAATCTGGAGGAGCAGAAAAGTGCTTATTTACATTTATTAGCTTGTTTTATGTGAAGGATAACTGTGCTTATTGATCCTTGGAAAGTCTATGTATCTTATGGCATCAACATTACCACAGATAGCCAAGTAGTTAAATGGAAAATGCAGAATGCTCACACACTTACGAGAGGCTGGGGCCTCAACTTAGAGAAAGAAAAATAAAGGTATCTGGGGACAAGGACAATTGGTTGCAAGGGCAGAAGGCAGGATTGGAGACCATAAGGCCAGGAGAAAAAGGAGTCCTGCATTCACTCTTATACACAGGAGGCTTATGCCTGGAATGGGGGTCTCATGAGCAGCTGGGTAATAAATATCCAGCAGGAGATTAATCAATTGGTGAATACAACTATGTGAATTAAAAAAAAAATACTGAGCAGGACAAACACACTCTGATCTCCTCAGCATTGAAAAAATTTATGCAACACAAGGACTTTTTTATTTTCAAAGCAGGCATACACTCCTGAGAGTGGGGGAGTTTCAAATTATTCCATTAAGATCTTTGTGAAATTCATAAAGATCTAACAGGACTCACGTGCTTCCAAATTTTTCTGTTTCTTCTTCAGTGAACTAAGTCTAAAACAATTCTTGTCTTCAGAGAATAAAAGTTTTCCCAGGATGGATACAGTGCCAGCTGTGACATCATGAATATTCACCCACTGACTGAGGTGAATGTGCACGTGAATATTGATGAATTGATTTGGCACACCAGCATCTCATTCAGAAGATACATGGGTGTGCAAACAAGCAGGTATGTTTAAGAGGCAGAAATGCGAGTAGAATATGAAGAAATTGTGAGGGGCCTTAATCAACTTTATTAATTTCACAAGAACCACATTTGACATCACTCCCAGCTGCTTCCTCCTGGATTCAGTGGGGTAGGATCAGTCGTGGGTGAAGAAGGTTGAGCTGCTGTTGGCTTCTCCAGCAGTCTTTAGTCTTATTCTTATGTACTTACACACATTTATTTCTAACACTTGGCACAATGTGATTCAGAATGTGCTAGGGAGTTAACTGCCTTTTTTTTTTCTTTTTTTTTTCTTTTTTCCCAAAAGAGAGGAATTTAAATTTAAATGCAAGTGGAAGATGATAAAGTCCTACCTTTTCAACTCTAGCTTTAGAAAAGATGTATGTGTATAACCTGATTCTTTTAAGTGATATTTCTGCCCTGTAGTCCTGTCACTCCCTCACCTTTCAAGCCCATTAAACCAATAAAGTAAATTATTTTAAAGAATAAAGAAACAGAAAATCTAATCCATAAATTGACTTCTTTGTTCTGCTGGTTGACTACATGACACTTAAGTCATCTCTAAGTGCCTGAAAAAAAAAATAAAAGGCATTTATATTGTGAAGCTGATGAACAATTAGGCAATTGTAAAGTGTGGAAAATGCAGAGTAATAATGTTTTCCATTTTCTTCTCCCCCATTTTTTTTTTTTCCACAGCAAATGCCATAAGTGGAGCAGCAAGGAAACTTCACTTTCTAGCCTCTAGCTTAGTGACAATATTGGAGACTTAGCTACTTTCCAGAAGCCCACATATGGAAATGACTATCCTGCCACTGTTTCACCATCATTTAGATAAAGAGGGTTCAGCTGTGCTGGCTTTCTTACAGAGACCACATGAATCTGTTCAACCTGAGGCATTCATGAGACAAGGCTGGCATATACACATGCCAATATAACCTCCCAGACACATTGCATCAGGAAAGTTTGATCCTATGTAACATAAATGTTGGTCAAGCATCACAGGAAATTAGACCAAGCTGGGAAGATTACAAGGGAACAAAGAGGAAACAACTTTGTGCCACATACTTTTCAAGACACAAAAGAGAAGACTGAGAGGTGGCCACTCAAAAATTACAGAAATTATTCCAAGTTAGATTTGAAGAAAGGCATTATACTGTAAACTATCCCAGAAATGCCTGGAAAATTCATCCCTGCCAAATAAACAAGAATTGAACTTTTATTGCTAGTGGAAATAATGACTTCTGAGATTAAAAAAACAAAAAGCATTACCTCCAAACACAAGTAAAGATTAAAGACTGCTGAGGTCTGTGGGTGTGTGTCTATGAGGGTGGAAACACCTTTTAGAGTGTTTGTGCCATTAGTTTGAATGAGACAAAAATAATTTTGCAGGCAAATCTGCTGTGATGAGGATAAGGGGAAATTCGTGCTGCAGCCAGATTTTTTTTTTTTTAAATGAAAACTGGTACAAGATGGAGGAGAAACGAAAAAGCAAACATTTATTTTTATGACCTAATGGGATTTAAAAATTAAGCACAGCAGGTAGAGAGATCCTGTGTAATTTAAAAAAAAACAACTTTGCATGTCCATACATGAAAGCCTGCTCTCTTTTCAAAACACTCTGCTGTCACCTAGGGTACGGGAAATCAAAGTGTGGGGTAGGGATGGACGTACATCTCCTCCCACCGGCAAGCAGTGCGCTAAGGACATTTGGAGCCAGAACTGGAACCAAAATCCAGATTAGGAAGAGAAATGACAGAAGGCCCTACTTTCAAAAATCACTTCTGGATTCCAATTTCTTAATATGCCGCTGCTCCAGGAGGTCTGCTAACAGCTGCTTTGAAAAGTATCTGGTCTAAAATGATTTTTTTTTTTGTGATCATTACACCTGCAGGTAGCCCTTTGAATGGGCACACAATCTAATGTAAGTATAAAAATCCCACTTTCAAGCAATCTAAAAGGCAAGGTGTCACTGGTAAATCTGTTCAGGGGGGAAAAAAAAAGAGAAAGGAAAAATAGATTAACTGATTCTAGTGCTGAAACTTTGTTCTGTAACATAAAGGTACAGTTTATGTGTTGTGAATAAAGTCTTGTAAGGCCTGAAAGCTGGCTACCTGGGTTGGAGCTGAGGTCCCCTGTGGAAAATGTAATTTTGCATAGGAACTGAAAAATAAAAGTAATTACCAGATTCTGAATATGAAAGGTGTCGAGGCTGGCAGTGAGTGTTAATAATCTGATATAACATATATATATATATATTCATTACTTTAGTGAATGTGATATATGTGATATTCAGCAGCAGGAAAAAAAAATATTAATGTTTGCCTTTTTTTTCTTTCCTCCTTCGAATAGCAAGTATTCTGTAACTCTAGGTTGCTGAAGATGAATGACCTAGTCAGGGAGGGCCTGGGCAACTGGTGAAGAGATTCCAAGGATTTGTACTGTCCTTTCAGAGAAGGGAAAATGCAGAGCAAATGACTGCTATTATCAGAGCACAAAAGAATGTTTCTCTCCCCTATTTTACTTTAAGACAGAATTAATAATACTAAAGACTCTTCAAGATGTTTCAGCCTGAACTCATGAATTGCCTACATGACTTTTAGCAGAAATACCAATCTCTTGGGGTCAAAATCTTTCTGTCTACCTCTCTTCTGTATCTGAAAACTTCAGCTTATGAACTCAAAATCAAGCACAAAGAATAAACCTGAGCATGGGCTATATGCCACTGGGACAAAAGAATCTTTTAAACTCCTGCCTTTCTGGTCTTCCAAGTATTTTTTGTACAAATTTGCTGAGGGAAGGCAGGGGATGCAATATGGACAAGTTCCAGCTGGAAAGCTTGGATTTTCCAGATATCTGAGCACTGTCATCTATACACCCTAGCGAAATCTATGTACTTCCCAATAGAGCAGCAGTGGTTTTACAGAGAATGTGGGTTCATCTGTTTATCTTTTCCTGAGGAGAGACAATGGTTCCTATCCAAGGTCTATAACACAGTGTGCTAACACAGTTTGATAAGCATTTTTTTTTGGTAACCTGAGAAAAACCCATTTGAGAATGCTGGTTCTCCATTTTCTTTGGAAATACAATACAATACTATCCCTCCCCTCTGTACCATACACACAGCATTGAAGGGTTGATGTTTTAGTGAACAGTCAATATACAACAACAAAACTAAGACATTTAATATTAAAAAGTAAAAGTATTCTGAGCATTTCAGGTACTCCTCTTGTTTGGTTTCTCAAACAAACAGCTGAAGCAAGGTGACAAACAACTACATGTTTATCTCTTGTAGAGCTTGTAGTAGAACAAAATGTTATATCTGTCCAAAATAATTTTTCAGAAGGAGATGTTACCTGAAGGGTGGAGCCAGTCAGAAAAAATATTTAGAAACCAGCACATTTATTACATTCTTCTTTATTTTTTTTTCTTGTTTCTTTATTAGGTTATTCCTAAAGACAATCCTTACTACAAGGATACAACTCCCATTTTGCCAAGGGAGGTGACTTGAGAACAGTGATCTTCTCTCTCCCAGCAGACAAATAATGACAAGAAAAAGGTTTATAACCAGTGACTTGGCAGTAGATGAACATCACAGCGAACAAGTCCCACATACCATATACACCATGAACAGGCTACAGAGGAGTCCACAAAGGGTGTTGGTGTAAAAGGACTCCCTGGATGCCCTGCCCAATGTGAGCAGACAGCTTTTGGTCCCTTAAGGAAATCTTTGGGGAGGGTAGCACGTTGGCCAGAAGAAGCACATCCAACTGCTGCTTCGATAATGGTGTGGTTAAGGAATTACAACTTGTTGTTTTAATATGAATACACTTCTATAGATATGGGTCATAATGTGACCTATTCAAAGTCTAGTAACTATACTTTAAAAAAGATCTTACAAAACAGAAAATGACTGCCTCATGCTTACCATTTAATATGTCTTTGATGAGAGTACAATGGAGGAAAACCATAAAAACAATTTTTGTGTCTCAAAAGCCTGAGGAAAAAGTAAGATCGTGCGAGACTTAAGCTGGTGTTTGTAGGCAGAGGTGTTCTTTGCTCTCCACAGCATGAAATAAGAGCTGTTTGGCTATATATTGTTTAAATAGACTACCCTTGACCAGTTTTTAAAATTCTCATTGCTAATAGAAACCACAGACCTATTGGAGAGCTGTGAAGGCCTCAAACTCTGGTGCCCAGTCATCACAACTATCAATTTTACAGATCAAGTTCAATAAACATGTTGCTTTCATTACTTCAGTAAAAAGAACAGATAAGTGCAACTTTCATGACCATAAAATGTAAAAAAAAAGAAAAAATTGAGGTGTGAACAAAGAGATCAGAGCCCTGTCAAGATTTTTGCAGTCTGTGAATAGTACATGTTTCAGTGCTGTCTGTAGGTGTCTTGGGTGCTTTGCACCCATCAAAAATGAAGCTAAACATAATAACCATGTGTCAGAGTTCAGTGGGTAAAAAGAACAGCATTATTAGTTGAAGGAGTGAACTCATTACAATGTCTAATTTGGGAACTATTTGAACAGTGGGAGTTTGCAAAGTGCATTTGAACATTATTGGATTTTTATCCTCTATAGGAAAAATTAAGGAGGAAAGAGGATGGAAGAGAATATAAGACATGCAAAAGAGCCTTCAATAGAAAAGAAAGACCCCAGGCTCTGTTTCTTTCAAATTTGGTCTATCTCCTATAAGTGATTCCATTCCCTGTGTCTGTGCAGGACCTCCGCATACTTGCAAAAGAGACTTCATATTCACACTCCATAGAGATATATAAGTATCTTAATAATAATTTACATTTAGATTCCTGAAACTTCATGGTTTCACTAAAAATCTGTGTAACCACTTTTTCCATTCTGAGGTTCCACTAAAAAAATAAAACTGCTAATGTGAGTGAGAACTAATTATTCTGACTGTCACAACAAAAGCTAGAAAGCCTGTGTAGGAGAACAGAACCTAGAACTTCAGAAAAACTCAGATATTTATACAAAATTAAATTATATTGAGGTGCAAAAATTGAAAATCAGATAGAATCTTACTTCAGTTTATAACTGAAAAGGTAGAAACAGCTTTCAGATTGCCCCAAACTTAGGTGAAAATACATTTTGTGAATTGCAGGGCTGTTCTACTAATTCAGCAACAAAAACTAGAGCATGACAGGTGGTCACCTCTAGACTTTGCATAAACCTGACATTCAAGATGCCCACCTTAATGATTACAAAAATATTCACAGGCAAAGTATGAAGACCTTCTGGTCATTATAATCAGATTTCACTGCTATAAAAATCTGGCAAAAAATATCTTTTAAGTTTTTCAGTGGTGGTTGGGAAAGGGATATTTTTATTAGTTTTCTTACCTTTATGTTCTGAAAAAATCTCTTTTCACAGAAAAGAAGTGAAGTAAACTGCTGGTGATTGAAAATTAGCAGTCATTTGTGTGAAATATTTTTAAAATAATACTGCCCTTGTCAAAACTTCACTGAAAGATTACTGGAACACATTGCTCCTGTAAGGCCATGCATTTTATTTTTGACTTTTATGTTACAGTGTAAATCACAATATAGCACTTACAAATAAAAAAAAATTGAAGTAGAAATAACCATCTGAAACAAAATACTACTGTGAAAGTTCATTTTTCTATTAAGTAAAACCTTATATTATATATTAGTATTTTATATTTTTTCAAGGCTATTGATTTTTTTTTTTGGAGGGTGTTAAAAACAATTTTCAGGGAGTCTGTCATTCTAAATTTCTTTCTCATCAGTGATGAGAGAAAAATGTCAGAAATCTCGACAGAGCTGGGGAACATTTGCAGGGGAACAGGAAGTCTCATAAAACAGTCTATCTGCCACAGAGCTGATGTGTGAGGGTACGACAATAAAGAGGAAGATGGAAGAATTCCTCTGCTCTCCTGTTCACAGAGTGTTTCATTCATTTTTCTAGGGAGAAAGGGTAAGATGAGAAATTTTTTTTAATTACTGGAATTTCTAGAAGCTGATCAGATTAAATGACCTGTAAATGTGAGAGGAGAAACAGTCAGTAGTCCTCACTTCTGGATAAATCTTGCAGGTTTTGGAGCAGTAGCTATAACTTTTACCAGTTTATCTGAAGTCTGCTGCTGTTTGGAAATTTCCTTGAAGAGCCAGTGGCCAGTATCAAGAGATTGCTCATGAATTTCCACAACCATTTTTTTTTTTCTAATGAAAAGCCATCATCATCATCCCTCCTGACTCTGGAGGGAAGCTTGTACATATAAAGTGAATGCAAACACAGTGCCTGTGCACAAAAACTTCAAAACCAGAAGGCTATTAAAAATAAACCCTGACGACCATGCATATTTTCCGGCCACTCCTGTGATTTTGGGACTCAGATGTTGGATGGCCTTGGGTCAGCAGTGTTGCTGTTGCAGGCTACATCCAAACACCACACCTCAGCTTTGCTTCTATGTGACTAATCTCACTTGTTCTCTGAGTTTTTCCTATGCATTTTCCCTCTGATTTCCAGCATTTAACAATGTGCTACAGCGAGGGCAAAACTCAAAGCTGGAATTACGCTCACTGTGTCACTTTTACCCACATGATTAACAGAATAACTCACATCAGAGGTAGCTCAAGTGGATGCTGCAGAGCTCGTGAGATGAGAAAAGTGGCTTCCTTAAAATAATTCCAGAAAGAGCAAAAATAGAAAGCCTTATTTTATATCCCTGCATTAAACTATGAGAAACTCAAAAGCTTCAAAGGAGAAGTGATGTGGCCAAAGGGGATCGCAAGCAGCCAGGGACACCAAAGCTCTGGAGTTTCTGCTAATTCTGCCAAAGCTACAAAATAGTCATGGAGTTAATTTTCCTTCTTTTGCTGACTACACAGGGAGACAGAGTGCCTCAAGAGGAGTAACAGCAATAGAAGCACATCAAAACCAGATTACCTTTGATTCTCTAGGATTTGGGTCTATGACTCAGCCTATCTAAGGGGGATAAAGAATCATTTCCCTACAGCTGGATATTCAGGTTCTTTTTATTGGGTCCATGCAACCTTTCTGCCTATTGAGCTGTAACTGCAGGTGCTCATCACCCTACATGATCCAGTTAAAATTAATTACTCTTCTCCTGAGAGTAGACATCCTCACAGAAGCCAACACTGACAAGCTATCTGGTAAGGAGGAAGACATTTTTACATTTGTTTTTTGAGTTCTTTACAAAGAAGGGTTTCTCTCCTAAGACTACTGAATATTTGTTGTCATTTATCCCAGCGAAAAGTAAGATTTTTCAAAAAGTGGTACAATACTTGTAACGTTCATAGGAGCAAACAGTATATTGGCTGAATATATATAAATATATAAGCCCAACATCAAAACACCCACACTTATCTCTGCCTAAGGTGACTCCACACCTATGGTGACACGGGCACAGATTGCTATGCTGCTCGCAAGCTTTAAGTTCAAAGTAGAGGTTGGAAGCATGGGCAGATGAGACCTAATAGCATGACCAGCATGGGAATAAATTGAAACAAATTCACTACCTTAGGCTGCTGAAATAGGTCCATGGCACGGAGGACTTCCTGGAGACCAGGACATGCCAGGTGTCTGGGGTAATCTTTTTGGCAAAGCTCAGCAGTGGATAACACAGCAAGACCAAAGGCACCCAGATGTGGACATTTCTGTCCAACCATTAAGCCTCAAATGACTATTTTGCACTACTTGTTGTTAGTTTCACAGTGGTAGCAGTGATGGTCACAGTGACAGATGTCGGCTTTTTGCCAAGCAAAGAACAACTAAAAAAAAGAAAATCCGTTCCTGGAAAGTGCACTGAAAGTCAGTGTAAGTCAGGGACACCACCTGAGCAGGGAAAGATTCACTCAAATTTACTTATGCATAGTCATGGTTTTTGTAGATACCACCATAGTCATCTCAGGAGGCTGTAACTTGGGTATTGGGCCCACCGACTCCTTCTCCTTTCACAGGGGCAACAGCAGTTGCAGCCAGCGAGAAGCTGCTGAGATGAATCGTCTGTGCTGGAAACAAACCTTTGGGTTTTATTGTGTCAGCTGGCAAACCTGCCTCTCCTCATCCTTTATCTTTCCACATATTTTAATAACTTCACCATTTACCATAATTTCTGACCTTACACTAGCACCTTACTTTTACCTGAACAAGATTATTTTGCTCCGTTCACTTCACATGCCATCCTTCACAAAGTCCTCACTCTGCATTTGCATACTACTAACATTACTTGTGGTTTCCAGAATCTCTACAAAATAATTTGTGTTATGCAACAATTTGGTCTGCAACCTCTTCTTACCTTCTTGTACAACATCAATATGTCAGTCAAGCTCTTTTTATATGCTCCAAGGGGTGGGTCTTCTCCACTTCTTGTCTTTCACATTATAAAACCAGGAAGCACCTGCACTGATTTGGTTACTTTCTTGTAGCTTCAGCAATTTGCTCCATTTTATTGCATGAACCAAACAAAAAAAAAATGAACAACATAATGCAGCTCACGTGCCATAAGCAAGCTGTGAATTTAGAATGGCCAAAAGCAAAATTTTAATTTGGGTAGCTAAATTTCTGAGCTTGAACTCTGCTCTTTCTGCATATCATCACTAGTGAAGCTTGAGTGTTCAAATGCTATGAGAAGATGAAAGAAGGCAGAACAGAATGAAATCAAGGTTCATTTTCAAAGTCAAGCAAATATTTGTGAAATGGTTTTCTACTATTTGTTCATTTCTATTTGCTGGCCAGTGATCAGGGACTTAAATACTAAAAATGCTCTTTTATCCCTTGGTTCTGATTCAGATCAGAGAACAAACTACCTCTATATTTTTATATTACTTTTGTGTTGTGGCCAGGGTAATAGCAGAAACTCAATAACCTATTTCAAACACCTTGACTTTTTGGAAGGGTTTCAAGCCCTTCACAGCAGACCTAGTTTCCTGCTGCCATTTCACATGGGCATCAGCATCCTCAGATTTATGGAGACAGTAAAATGTTGCTGCAAACCTCACCTTTTACTCTACTCTTTTGACCAAGTAATTCTTTTCTACAGCCTTGTGCTTTAGCTCCCCTTTTCAAACATTTGTTTTGCTTCCCACTTTCAAAGTCAGGCCTTGTGCAGGACTTGGGAAGTTGGATCTCATTCTTCATTCATGAAGCTTCTTCCCTATGTACCATTCAAATAAATTATTTTCCATTTTCTCCTGTACCAATCCCTACATTTGCAAGGAGCTCTCAGTAGGATTTATGTTCCCCTTTCAGCAATGAGGTGGGTAGGAGGAAAGGTGCCATTTAAAACTGCTAGGGACCCCCAGGCTGTAAGTATTCTCCTTTTGCTATGAAAAGCAAAACAATTTGTTCCATAACTTGTTCATCCTTTTAAGAAAAGAGGTGCAACAGAGTTATTTGAAGGCATCTGGGCTTTCCAGACCAGGAGACACTGAGAGAGACAAAGACTGTAAGGACATCTTCCTGGTTTACCAAAACAGAGCAGGGCAGGTTCATGTTCTGTTTGTTAGTTGGGGTCCTCTTTCCATTTATCTGCTGCAGATAGTAACCTTGGCTGGAAAAAGGAGACAGACACACTCCCATAACTACACATATTATATCTGTTTGGTTCAGGGATGTTAGTGTTAGATCCAAAGGATCCTCTGGGACTGATGGGCTCACATATATTATTTTATTACTCTTTTGAGATTAGATATCTGATACTACAGCCACTTGGCACTTATGCAGTTTAGCTTTGGTGGCTGTTGACCTCTGTGGTAGTTTGTTCAAATGCTTCTGAAAACCCCACAGACACCCACATCTGCAGCCTGTGGGCACCTAAACACATTTGACAATCGGGGTCTGAGTTTAACCAGCTCAATGGCAACATTTGACACCTGCATCTTATATTTTACCAGTTTTTATACATTGAAGAGATGAATAATTACTGCCAAGTATTTATTTATTCTTTTTTAACAGGACAGCTCTTGAGTCAGAGGGCAGTATTAATCCTTCTGTCTCTTATTCCTCTGACATACTTTACTATCTACAATTGAAAAGTCCAGTAAACAGCCAGAATTTGCTGGGGGGGAATAAAAAAATAAAAGTGGTGTTGTAGAAGTGTTAAAAGAGGGGTAAATAAAATTGCAAGGATAATTACCTTGAACTAGTTTAACCTATTTTGAAAGGTAATAAATAGGGCTATTCACATATATTCCCCCAAGGGAGAGTATTCTTCTATAATGATGAAAGGTAGGATATAAACCAGTGCTACTAATGTTATTATGTTAATCCTATATACTTCTGCAGCTGCTTGCACTTAACTCTTTGTGGCATAAAACATTTTTGGTAATCAAGGTCCATGATAGTGTTTTCTTTCAAGATTTCTTTTTTTATTAAAAGCTCGACTAAATGTTTCTATAAATAAACTGTATCAGTGTACATCCACATAGTAATTTTTCCCCAAAATATTTTCCATGCAGGAGCTCTGCCTCCAGTGCATATCTATTACCAAGCTCAGCAAGTTGTCACATCAGCACAGGTTTTCTTTCTCAGAACTCATCTGCTCTTTAGATGTTCCCCATTAAAAGAAAAGCCTTTGCAAGCAAAACTGCAATTCACCTTGGTCCACTCTGAGGATGCTTGACACATGACAGCACTGCTCTCAGGCAACAAATCTACAAATAGTCTAACAGAGCACTTTTATGGGGCTGTTTCTAAAGAGTTGATGCTACTCTGGGTTAGTGAGGAATAAGACATATTATTTTAAAGCTGCATTGTACTCATCACAAAGGAGCCATGCACACGAACATAGAATCATCAAATGTTGTGAGTTGGACCCACCAGGATGATGGAGTCCAACTGCTGTCCCTGCACAGGACAATCCCAACATCCAGACCATGTCCCTGAGGGCCTTGGCCAAATGCTGCTGGAATCTTGTCAGGCTTGGGGCCATCAGCACCTCCCTGGGGAGCCTGTGCCAGTGCTCCACCACCCTCTGTCTCAAGAACCTTTTCCTCACGGCCAACCTCACCCTCCCCTGCCACATCTTCCTGCCATGTCCTCTGCTCCTGGCGTTGGTGGCCAGAGAGAAGAGCTCAGCGCCTGCCCCTCCTCTTCCCCTTGGGAGGAAGTTCTAGACCATGATGAGATCTCCTCTCAGTCTCCTCTTCTCCAGGCTGAACATACCAAGTGAATCCAGCCTCTCCTCATACCCTTCCCCTCTAAACCCTTCACCAATTTGGTGTCCCTCCTCTGGACACTCTCCAGTGCTGCCCAAACTTCCCCCAGTGCTGGAGGTGAGGCCGCCCCAGTGCAGAGCAGAACGGGACCATCACTTCCCTCAACTGGCTTGCAGTGCAGTGCTGGATGCTCCCAGGACATGGGTGACCTGTGCTGGGGTGCATCAAGCATTCCATAGCCAGCTGGTGAGCATTGATGCCTTGTTAACCCAGATGTACCAGAGCCAATGCCAAGCCAACACCATGACCCTTGAGTGTCTCCAGCTATGTCTCCACCATGATCCCTTGCTCTAGGAGAGAAAGGAAAAGCCTTCCTCTGCCTGTTCCCAGCATCAGCCCGAGGAGAAGGGCAATGCCATCCCCACAACACACAGGGAGGAGATGGATGCTGCGACCATGCCGTGGTTTGGAGACTTGGAGCCAGCAAAAACAGGGGACAACACGCACCAGCACTGCAGCTGACATCACTGACCTGATCCAAGCCTGAGCCATGACAAACCAGCATTATTCACATTTCAGAGTCAACCCCAATATTTTATTCTGAGCTAGACAACAGTGATCCAGGGATAATTAAATTAGTTGCAGAGATTGTGCTCCCAATGTGTAATTTCAAGTGTTTCCCTGTGCAAATTACCCGTGGGCCATGATTTTAGTCACCGCTGGGGACACTTTGGGTACAGTAACATTGCCAGTGTTTAGTGATCCTGTAGTTATGTTCATCTAATTTTTTGTTTTGCCTACTCTGTGACTGAGCTGACAGGATTTTATCATGCATCAGCACTGAAGTATGACACTATTAATGCCACAGATGTGCCAGCATCACTCAGTTTATTTTACTAGCAAGTAGTGTAAAAATATATTTCCACAAAGTATTTTAACCCATTCATTACTTGCAAAACCAATTGGGCAGTTGGGACCACAGGGTTGTATTTTGCTGTAACACAGCACAGACAAGATTTTCTATGCCACTTGCTGCATCATCAAAGGTGCTAAATACAGACAATTGTCAAGTTTTTTCCAAACAATATGTATCAGGTTTCTCAAAAAAAAAAAAAAAGTTTTGAAGGCTCTCAGCTTCTGTGTTTGGGGTTTGTGTTTTGGGGCATCTCCTTGATTGAGTAGGTAACATGCATTGAAGTCATATGAAGGCAAATGGGTGAATATGTTCAAAGGTTTGCTGGAACATTTGGCATTTTTCAGTGAAGAGCAAAGAGAAATGGACAAACAAGTGACAGTAAACTGTAGCCAAGAAAGTGCAAGACAAAAGTAGCAGCAGGAAAAACAGCAAGTAGCAGCAGAAAGTGTTGTCTGTTTGCATGGAACAAACGGCACAGAAATAGGGGAGAGAATAAATGAGATGCATATTAGATTATTGCTACAATTATACAGTTAATAACGATGCACAGAGACATCCATCTAATATCTGTCTAAATTTATCCTGTGGGCAAAAGTAGTCGTTCTGCTACACAAAGATAGACTAATTAGAGATGCAAAAGCTTGATTTTCATTTCTTACACACAAATGTAAATCAAGAGTAACTTCCTATAAATAGTTATGTTAATGCAAACTGATAAAAGAATATAAATAAGATCTAGAAAATATTTTTTAATGTTTCTCTAGTATTTTAATCCTTTTTGATGTTTTTTTTAGGGAGGGACTTTTTATAAGGGCAGTTAATGGCAGAACAAGGGGAAATGGCTTTAAGATGGAAGAGGGGAGGTTTAGATGAGATATTAGGAAGAAATTCTTTGGTGTGAGGGTGGTGAGACACTGGCCCAGGCTGGCCAGAGAAGCTGTGGCTGCTCCTCCCTGAAAGTGTTCAGGTCCAGTTTGGATGAGGCTTTGAGCAACCTGGTCTAGTGGAAGGTGTCCCTGCTGCTGGCAGGGGGGTTGGGACTGGATGAGCTTTAAGGTCCCTTCCAACCCAGACCAGTCCGTGATTCTATGATTTATTATTTTCGTCTATTTATCTTATTATTATAAATAAACAGGAAGAAACAAGGATTGGACATTTTGATTTTTTTCTTCAAAACAAGAACAGAAGGCAAGCTTGCACATGAGAAAGGTATACAGTGGTGAAAAAGCTCAGAGGCTGGACATGAGTGATATGACAATTGCAAAGTTTTCGTAAATAGCCTTGTTTGTTTCTGTGATTTGTACCAGAGGTAGAGTTTCTGCATGGAAGAGCTGGAAATTCAGAACTGATTGTCTATCATCTACTGGATAACCTGAGGAAGAGGAGAAAAACGCACAACTCTAACAAAGTTAGATATTGTATCTCAGACTGCACCTTACAACAAGGAGGATAAATTGATGGAGTAGTTCAGGTCTTCTCCCAGAAGGCTAATCCCACCCAGAATCCAAACTTGTACCAACAAAGCTACATGCAGTGGACCCCTTGCCAACATGATAGCCCAATACATTAGGTCAGCCCTGACTTTTTTCAGCCATCCTAGCACATGTGAGCAATCACAACCATCGCAAGTGTAGACCAATGATGACCAAAAGACATCACTGACCTTTTCCTCTGCTCAGCATCAAAACCATGCAGATCATTCCTGGAAGGCACTTGTTTGTCCAATTTCTTAGTATCTCCAGCGATGCTGAATTCACAACCTCATCATGCAAGCTGGCCCAGTGCTTCAATACTACCAGAAAACTTTCTTTAATGCCCAACTTCGGACATTTGTTGCTGCAATTTAAGATGAACATTTCCTATTCTTCCTCCCATAGACATGGAGAGTTTGTTCTCTGCCACTCTGTTGCAGCTTTCACAGACCTGAAAACTTTTATATCCTGCTTCAGCCTTCTTAAGCAGATAACCCTACTTTCTTTAACCCTTTCCACATAGGCCATGGTCTTACAGACTTCTGTATATTTTCATTTTTCCTTTGAAACTCCCTGCAACTGGTCCATATTTTTCTTGATGTACAGTGGCTAAAACTGGGTATGTTACTCCAGCTGAGATCTTAGCAATAAGCAGAAAAATATCTTCAGGGCTTACAGGTGGCATTTCTGTTTACATCTACCATCACCGTTTTCATCATGGCAAGGGACTCTCAGCACACACTCAGCATGTGAAACACAGCGGGCCCCTAAAGCTTTTCCCCACTTATTCCCCACTGTATGTTGTTGAAGCTAATTAATTACACCCACATGCGGTACCTGGTACATCTCCCCGTGAATAGTGTAAGATAACATCTAGAATTTCCCAAAAGCACTTTGAACTGCAAGCCTAACCTCCAGCACACTGGCAATGCCTCCCAGCACAAAACAGGCTGCAAATGCCACAGGTACATTCTCTGTCCCACTATCAGGTTCCTAATAAGATTATTGATTACTTGACTGATGAATCACTGCATAGAAAAGAGTTACTGAAAGGTGAATATTCTTTCTGTACAGAAATGATGACAAAGCCAAATGTAGAGGAGCTCCTCCTTTATTTTTTTATTCTCACTTTTGATACCTTTTCCAGTGTTATCACCATAGCACTAACATCACACAGCTATTCTTACAAAAAATGGTATTATTGATAGTTTTATTTTACTCTTACTAGTCTTTTTTTAGCTATAAAAACCAGTTAAAATGTTCTTTACAAAGATTTTTGTTATTGGGTAGCTGAGGAATGCTGAATTCACTGAAATGAGTAGTATAACTAAGCGGAAATTTCTTAAAATATATTACCATGCTATAAAGAAAAAATGTACACCAAACAATCCAGCATAGATCTTATCATATTCTTACATATTTTATTTATGTGCAGTCCATTTCTTTTATGATCTATTATAGAAATTGTAAAAATTAAAGTTCAGTTAACATTCTGAGTAACTTGGCATAACTGTGTTTCAGCCAGTTCTTGCCATAACCCCAGCTGCAGGAATTTTAGATCCAAAAGTCATCTGTTATACTAAAGGCTTCCATATATGATAAATTTACTGTACTAGGAGCTAAAGGGAAAACAAAACAAAACAAAACAAAACAAAACAAAACAAAAAACCAAATCCCACAGGTTAAAAAAAAAAAAAAAGCCTGGAGAAGAAAATATTTTATAAATTGGAAAATATAACATGGCAGGTACTGAAGTGTGAGAATGCAAGCTGGTGAGAAGCAGAGGGTAATCTTTTTTTTATGGCAATTCCCTTTTTTATGGCAATCTT
Organism: Caprimulgus europaeus; assembly: GCA_907165065.1. The sequence continues at coordinate 4,105,270 of OU015527.1, forward strand.
ATGCTAGGGCAATGTAGACTTTTAGTTGCTCCAAGGGAAGAAATAGCACATCTATAATCCGGTTGAAAAGTGTATCATAGTCAGACCTTTATGTCTAAAAAAATAGGAAGTGCCACTTTATAAATTTCACCTACATGATCCAAAACATTCAACTACATAGATTTTACAGTGCTGTGAAATATAGGTACAAGAAAAAAAACAAGTTTTGTTGGGATGAGAACATATTACAGGGCCTATCACATCTGCAAAGGGAGAGTAATTTGCCTCATATTATGAGGAGGATATGGTGGCCTAAAAATGTTCTGCAACGCTGTAAAAATGCTGGATCTCAAAATACTTGGAACTTACTAATTTTTGTCATATTCTGTGGCAAAAGCAGGGAGGTAGGAATTAAAAAGATTGTTCAAATAATATGACTTTGTAAAAATTAATGCAACGAGAACCCCACAAAGCAGAGGTTGGACCAGAAATGAACTTTTGTGCAGATGCTTCTTCCATTGCTGGTGGACTTACCATGAATGCCTCCTCACTACTATGCTACTGCATTTTATGAGGTGAAAAGTGAACTTATGACAGATACACAGAAGCTTCAAGATATTTGATCTCCTGACCCAGGAGACCAGGAACCAACACTGAGGTCTTTCCTTGCCTCCTTCCCCTTAGGGAAAGGGACTCTGTGTCTGACTTGACCAGGTGGGCTACAATGGGATGGAGCTCTGTCCTGCTCCTTAATACAAATTGAATGCAGAGGGACAACGCTGCTCTCTCAGAGTCCTTGCACAATTCAGTACATTAGCCATTTTGCCTTGTGAATGAGAAATAACAGAAAAATATCCTGCCATTCCCTGAGGTACCATCTCTTCAAAGCCTGGGACAATATTCCCCATGAGGGTGACCAATGCATAGCTGATGATGAGACCTGGGCTTGCAGGAGCAGAGGTAGAGGCAGTTCAGAGGTCTTCAAAATAGGACTGAATTTCTTTAAAATTTCATTAAATATTCTACTCAATTTTGCTTGTAACCTTCAGTGTTTGAGGACCTGCTGTTATTGCTGTTAGAACTGTACTTGCTTTCCCTGTCACAAACGTGTACACTGAATTAATGTGAGTCCTACTGCAAGATCTCAACTTTTGAACTTCAGATCATTGTTCTTTTTACATCTTTAAGGAAAATTTGTCCTTTTCCAAAATGTATTCTTTACTAACAGCTGGAACACATGTAGTTGTTAAACATACAGAGCACTGGCAGAAAATTATCAGTTGCAACAGTCTTGTGCAGGCGTCCTTTGTAACACACCCCCCTCGAAGATGCACATACAGATAGATCTCTATTTTTAAAAAGAGCTCAGCACATCACAATTGAGTCCAGCCTTTCAAAAAGACTCACATCCAATTTAATCCCCTAAAGTAGTGTCAGGTTTTCAGCAGAGCTGAGTACCCAGCAGCTCAGCTCTCATTGTCACATACACGGCACCAAGTTCCAAGAGTCTTTAAAAATGTGCTGATATTTTTTTGCAAATGTGGCTACTAATTTTGGTCCCTCACTGGGAGAAATTCTTTTGACAGCTGATGCCCACCCATTGGTGCCAAGTTTTTTCTGAAGATACAGTCTTTTGTGGCTGAGTAGATATTCATTGAATAAAATAAAGGGCAACAAAAATGTAGAACTCTTATTGAAGGGAAAAAAAACAACAAAATTATCCCCCAAAAGCCAAAAAAACAACAAAAAAACCCCATTCCTATTTTCATTCAGAAGTGTTATGAAGTCCTTAACTTAGCAAAAGAAAGAGACAGACTTTGCTCAGGACATTTATTTGGCCTGTGAGAGTTCCAGGTCTCTGATTGAAATGGTATCCTGCTTTCTGGCCAGCTCTGTTTATGGGCTTCCCACAGCAGCTAAGGAGAAAACGTGACATTTAATTTCATAAGTTTCACCTCCTCAGTCCTAGACAGAAAATCATGCAAGGCAAGAGGAAACTGAGCATTGTAATAGTAATTTCAAGCCAACAATATTTTTGAAAGTCTTCTGTTGAAATAATCCTAAAAATTTCCAAAGGGCAGGGCTGCCTAGCAGATATTGAACTGAGTGTCTCTGTCCCGCTTTGAAGTTCCATCTGTCATTGGGCTTTCAAATTAGCTTGAAGGAATAACTTCTGATGACTTTATTTTCTACCTAAAAAAATAAAAAATATAAAAATATATAATATACTGTATATTGATAGCATAGAGATGAAATTTCAACTGTTGATCAGGTGATTTAGCTTAACTACACTTTGAAATCTTATTTAAAATCTGAAAGATAATATACAATTACTTTTCTGGGCATACATTATTAGTATCAGTTTTCTTTTGGCTGAAAGAGTGAAAACACAAATATGGCATATTTTGGACTTAACTTCTGTGAACTTTGGAATTGCTCTCCTTGGCCAAACAAACTGGCTCTACCTGGTTTGGTAGCAGAACAGCTTTGTGTTCAGTTATTCTTTTTAAGCTCAAGGGACTAAAAGTACTTGGAGTTTGGTTATTTTAGATAGGGAATAAAGAGAAATGCTTTCTTTTTTACACTATGTTCTACAGCTAATTCAACAGAAAGATCAGTAAAACACTATTGCTTTCAAATGTGACCTGGTATTGCTGAAGTGTTGCCTATTTTGTGCTAGCAGCTTCCTTTAAAGTCCATCATTTCAAATAGAAAACCAAGTAGTTTGATTTTATATTATGTCTCAAAATCATTGTTAATAGATGCATACATTTTAAACCTTGACAGTTCCATTGTGATCACCAAATCTGACCTCCTCTGTATCACAGGTCACATAAACTCAACCATTAATTTCTACATTGACCCCTAACTTCTAGTGGAATGATAGCATATATTTTAGAAATATAAACAGTCATGCTTTCTTTATTTCCAGTGACAGGGAATCCACATCACCCCTGGACCTGCTGTTTAGTTGATCAACCAGTGAAAAAACATTTTTGCCTCACTTTTAATTTAACTTTTTTTACTTTCATCTTCTGATCACTGTAGTCTGCTATTACAGTGCAATGAATTTGTATGCAATGCATAATTGTACTTACTTCCAGGAGCAATTAGCTCCTGAAATTATCTAAATTATCTAAAAACTATCTGAAAACATTGTTTCCAGGTTCAGTTTATGATGCGTACTTTTTTTTTTTCTCTCCAGTTTGAATAATGACTCCTCCAACTATTTTAATAACATAGTAGACAATTTGGGAATCCTCCAAGTTTTACACTGTTAATATCTTTGGTTTGTGGTGGTTTGTTTTGTTTTGTTCTGTTTTTCCCACAGATTAGAGCCATGACACTGTCCCAGCTGAATACTATCTGATATTCCTGAAATATGTTGCTGAAATAAAAATTAAGATTTTCTTCCAGAATGCAAATTAAACTAACCTGTTGGAACTCTTCATATCACTTCACATAACAATCTGAAGACAAAAAGTCCCCTGTTTTACTAGAAAATTAGATCAGTTTAGGACATGAACTCTAGGAATTACATTTACTCAGCGGATGCTAAAATAATTTTGTCGTTCACATGGACACAGACTGACATTTAATATTGTGGCAGGTCTTGGGTAAAACCCACAGGGAAAACTTCACTGAAGTCAGATTTGCTGCTAACTGGCACCATTTCCCCAGTAAATGCTCTATCCTGACCTAATTTTCTAGAAGTGACAAACTTTGAAAGGGGCTAATTTGAAGTATTGACTAGAGAGGAAGCACCTTTAGCTGTGATTTCCCTGGCTTATTAGGGCATATGGTCAAATTTGAAATTTCAAAAGCACTGAATAATTTTTCAGATACTATTGTTGTTAACAATAAGCTTAGCAGCCACTTCATTGCTGCACCTTTTTGCTTTTGTTTCATAGTTGTGCTCTCTATAGGCCTCATCTCTGTGTTAAAGCTGCAGCTTATAAAAGGTCTTGGAAGCAGTTAGGACTAAAGATTGCAAAGTATCCCTGAGGTTTTTCAACAGTGATTCAAAATTAAAGAGGTTTTTATAGTGCAAAAAGCAGTTTACCCTGGGCAGAAACACGCCTGGATCCCAGAATCAGGGAGCCCCATCCTGGAGGGGCTCCCAGCTGTGCCCTTTGAAATACAGAAATTAGAGTATAGTTCATAGGTATGCATGTATACATACACATATCAAAGTACAAAGGCATGTAAGCATGGGCATGCAAACACTTCTGTATGGAGAGCAACATAAATTATCCAAGACAGATGACTTTCAAAGCAAAATCCTCATCCAAGACATAATGAAAGAAAACATTTATATCAATTCCAACACAAAGCCTCTATCACTATTTTTCTGATAACAACAGTTTTATGGGCTTAAGGGACAAGTAATCTACTCCAAAACCAAAAACTGATGAATTGGCAATATTCTTGCTCTGCTTTACGTCTTTGCAACTGTTCTTCCAACTCTGTTTTTAAACCAAGCTTCCCAATTTGAACTGTTTGGGAATGCTCCACAGGCTAAATTTAAAAGTGTGGGTTATTTTCTTTGTCATCTTTAGCGTTATTTTAATAGTAAGGAAAATTTTCCTCTGAATTACAGCTTGCTTGTACCTTAACCTGAATTGGACTTGTCTTGAAATAGTAAGCTCCCTGGTTTTACTAGACATAACATCACTAGGAATGAATATGAAACAAATATTCTCTATGAAAATGCTACCACAATATAAAAAAATAAAATCTATCTCTAAGAATTTTACACTTTAAGTCATGTTATTCTTGACCTAATCTAAAAGGCTGCAGTGCCTGATCCAAACCTATTGAACTGTACAGTTCCAAATCCACACAGTTGTATTTGAGTATTGGGAATGCTATGGAAGAACATCAAAGCAGTTTCTATTATGAAATGAAATTTGACAAAAATAAAAGCTCTGAATCCCTAAAAATAACACATAAGTGAGTAAGATTCAGACACAAGTGCAAACCACCTTCAGTTTCATCAGGTTATATTTGCAGGTGATTTATTTCATAAGATCTCATTTCTTTTTCCCTAAGAATAAAGTAAATACAAATTTGTATTTTGTGCTTTAAAACTCTTTTGGAATAAAGATGACTGAGTTGCTTTAAATAATGGGTGCTATTCAATTATAAACACTTTTCATAGCTCTGAAAAAAAACCACAAATTCTCTCCCATAATGCTTTTAAAAAAAGTTTTGGAACTCCACTGTAGTTTTTCTCTCTTTGTTGAATAAGACAAAAAAACCACTCTGACAGCAGATGACAGTACTCTGTCGTGGTTTGGTCACGAGTGATTTTGCTATTTCTGTGGTATGTGTCCAAGTCTATGCCCACATTTATATCCATTTCCATGTCCATGACTATGTCTGTGGCTGAACTGATGCTTTAGAAGAAGGATGGAACTCACTTGAGTTTCTTGGAGGGAGAGGCCACAGTCAAGCAACTTGCTGTTGAGGCAGCAGGGCATAATCCTTGGACATGTGCTCTTTCCCTTCTCAGTTACACTAACAATTATCCATCCTATGAAATCTTGTTATTAGCAATGTAACAGATAAACACCTCAATGCATTCCCTCTACTCAATATTATCTGATTTTTTTGTCTATATTCACCTTTAGCAACAGTCATCATATAGTGTGGATGTCATAGCTGATGCCAGAGAAGTTCTCTTAAACTGTTGCCATTATTACTGGCTCAGTGCCTACATTTCTAAGCAATTTTATTGATATATATCAGGAGTAATTCCTACACAATGAGTGGAATAACACTGATGCAAATCCAGCTCAAATGTGAGAAAAACCCAGCCCTACTGCTTGTAATGTACTTAGAGCTATGTGGAAAATCCATGACTGAACAGAGGCACAGAAAGGGCCAAAAATGAGTTGTTGTAATGAGTTACCAGTTGCTGGTTGAACTACCATCACTAATCAGGTGTGTGCTCTTTGCCCACTCTAATTATGAGGCACTTAAGACACAGTGCAAGAGATTTAACTGTATTCAATGTGCATCTTAACATATTTTTAATGAACAAATCTGTTTTTCAAAAAGCAGTGCAAAGAAAAGATTCTTATACAAGATGAGAGACGTAAGGCTTTTTTTCACCTTGCACTTTATTAGTTTGATTATGAAATTCTTTCCCTCTTGTTGTACAACAGGCACCATAACCATTCACATTAAATTTCTTGTAAGCAAGTAGGAATTGGCAGCACAGCTACGTCTAAGGTGGATACATATGGCTGAAGAATTGTACTCAGCAAATAGCTCTCTATGTATTTCTGTGAAACTAAGAAGATGAAAACAATGAGACCTTGTAAGTTGCTGCCTGGGGTCTGGCAGCATTTAATTTTCATCAAGGCCTTGGTTGACAGAATACAAGGCATGCCTAATAAATCTGCAGAAAATAGCTAACTGAGAGGGACTGCCAGTTGATTAGAATTCAAAATTGCCTTAGAGAGTAGACATATAGCATGAAGGCATAGGGTGTTCTTCAACATATGCAAGTGCAAGGTATCATCCTTGGGAGGGAGTAACGAGGCACACAGCATGGGACAAGAGGCCATGTGTAGGACCTTGCAGCTGCACAGTGTTTGAAGGTGCCTCAATCTCTTGCACTGACAGTGTTGCTATGGAGGGGTCCCACGAGAAGAACTGGCCTCTGGCATGATGATCATTTCTTCCTTGGCCCTTTGGCTGTAGCTTCACATTAGGGGATCCAGTAATATACAGGGACAAAGCTCAACAGCCAGCCAGCAACCAGCACCCACCTCATTAACGCGTGCTTCAGTTCTTGCCAATGGCATCACAAGGAGGAAAACAAACAGGAGGGAGTTTGAGCAGGATGTGATGAAAATGGTGTCATTACCATGTGAAAAGAAAGTGCAGCTTGGGAGGAACCACCTGCAGCACCAGAGAGGACATCCAAGGTGTGATGCCCATCTGGGGACCCCTGTCACTTCTCTTTGTGGTTGCCACCAGGGAGTTTTCCCTTTTCTTTCACTCAATCTTCTCTAACTTATTTTCTTTTTCTATTTTTCACCCAAAAATAACTTCCACCATTAGTCAGCATATGCTTTCAGCTATGGACCCTCCTGACAAATCTTCATGTGCGAACTTACCTCAATACCCTTCACGCAACATGGGATGTGGATGCTGTACACTATCAGCTGAATGTGAGTAAGCAACAGCACTGGCAACAAAGGCAAAAGCAATAGGATGATTTATAAACAGAAGTATGGCCTGTACTGTAGCCAATTAATAAACTCAAAGGGCTTTTGCCAGCACTAGTGTGGCCTCAGACACACATGATTTTTGATTTTACACACTACCCCCAAAGGAAGATACAGACCAATCCAAGGAAATTAATACAAAGTAGTAAAAAGTGATGCCAAAGCACCAGAGAAGAAAAAAAACAGTTTTGCTTAGTACAGAAGTGATTCTCTGATCAGTAGAAGCAGAAATAATTCACCACTACTGCCAAAAACTGTCCTTGCTCCCAAGTCAGCCTAGTGCTCTGGCCCCTCAGCTATGGCACCAGAACTTGTTTGGATCTTTAGCTTATCAATCACAGTTGCATTTTATTACTTAAGCTTAGTTTTTACTTAAAACATGATCCACATGCTGACTTTGTGACATGAGAAGGAGATGTGGGTTTTGGTGGTTGAAAGCTGGAGACAACTCTTTCAGCATGAGAGCAGGCTAGGTCATCCTCAGTCACAGGAGAGATCTCATCCTGAGAAGAGACAGGTAGGAGGAACTTGGTAAGAGCCTTCCAATATGCAAGAGCTACTAAAGAAAGGCTGGGAACAGTATCTCCATGTCTAAGGGAGAATGAATCTTTGTTAAAAAAATCTCTCAAACCACAAGGGTGATGAAACACAGAAACAAATTGCTTGGGGATGTTAGGGAGTCTTCATCACCAGAGACCTTTACGAATGGTTAAAATAACTTGTATCACAATCCATGTAGGAATGGTTGTTCCTGCTCTTGGAGAAAGGATAGACTTTTAGTAGCCCCTTTCAGCTTTTGGTTCTGCAGACAAACTGAGATCAACCACCAGGAATATCTCACTGCATGATTTCTCCTCCCTTTATCATATGATTCTCCAAATGTCTCCTCTCCACCATCCCATCTGCTATACCATGTCTTACAAACTCTTATCCAGGTAAATTGTAAGGTCTTAAAAAAGGCAGCTCCTGTACTCAAACTGTAATTATAGAATGGGTTGGGTTGGAAAGGACCTTAAAAATCATCCAGTTCCAACCCCTCTGCTGTGGACAGGGTGGACAACCACCAGATCAGGCTGCCCAGGGCCCCATCCAAGCTGGCCTTGGGTGCCTCCAGGGATGGGACATCCACAAGTTCTCTGGGCAACCTGTTCCAGTGCCTCATCACCCTCTGTACTCCCTTTACATTCAGAGAAAGAGGAGAACCACCCTTCACTTTTTCTTCTGTGCTGACTTTCATGTGGTACATACCACAGTCTGCATGTCTGACAGCAGTCAGCTAATCTGATGGAAAATGCTTGAAAGGATTTTTTGGTCAGCATTGTACCAATAAGACATCTGTCCTGTACTGAGGCAGTAGATATGACCCCTTCTATCTGCATTTCTCTGAGGACTAGGAGATAATTCAGGGGAAATTGTCAGTGGAGCACCTCTTTCCTTGTTCTCCTTTTAAAGAAAACACTAGTGATATCAGATCCGATTTTTATTATTTTTTTGTTGTTTCTGTCCAAAACAACTCTTGAAACAACAATTAAGCAGCAGTCTTAAGTACTTTGCTGAAATGTGAATGCAGATGCATCAAAGGTTTATGTTTAGATTCTTGTTTTCTGTTCTTATAGAAGGGAAATGAGACATTCGAAGGCGGTGGCTAATCCTCTCACAAAAAGAGTCATTCCAAAAATACTAATTTACTGAATATTTTGCAAAATATGCCTACTAAAACAAAGCACATTAATAAAACCACAGGATTTACTGGCCTCAGCTGTTACACTTGAAGACAAAGAATAAAAGAACAATCTTCCACTGAATTTGAGGAAGATATACACTCTTTATAATTTTTATGATAATCACATATTTCGAACGCAGAATGGCAAACAAGCCTGACCTTTTTTTAAAGGTCACCAAAGTCATTAGATTTATAAGCCTGGGTAAGTCTGATTAAAGTCAATAATGAATTTCAAAGTGCAGGTTTTGGCATATTCTAACAAACTCATGGGGTCTTCCAGAGTGATCATTGGCTTTTGTTACATTTCTTTCAAGCCTGACAACTCCAAACCTTATAAAAAAACCCCCACCCTTTGTGTGGATGACTTCTCCCTGTTCTATATAGCTGATCACATTATAGATAACTAGCTGATAAAGGAGAAGCAGTGACAGGTACATCAGAGATGCATGCTGAAGAGCATCTTCTCCTTCAAATGTTCCTTCTCATGCTGCTGGACAGTCTCTCCAGGCTGGACACATGCTGGCAGTGGAGGAAAAAGGTTGTTCACAGTGTAGTAAATGAACTAAAAAGGACCATTTTCCTAAGGATGTGTACGTTGTGCCCCTAACTTTTCCCCCCTGCTTATCCATCTCCCTCTCCTGTCCCCTACGTGCCATGCTTGACAGCCTGTGCCGTGATTATCCGTGTTCTGATGGATCAGCCAGCGCATGCATGCTGATTGACCAGCTGGCTGTTGCCTCTTAGAAAGGACAAGGATCTGAATTACAGCTGCCTTTGCCTCACTGGGGGGCCTTAATTTGGGCTTGCATTTTCCACCCCGCCCTCAGTTTGCAGGCTACTGCCAGCTAGAAGAGGGTAGCCAAGTTCTTCACGTCTCCACTGTTGTCGTGGCTGAATGCAAGTCCTCTCTTTCTGTGACTAGCTGCCAATTCTTTACAGTGCTCACAAGAAATTAATATCTCTGAACTTCTGTCTGGCTTTCAAAACTGGCCAAAAAGTTGAAGAATTACTCAGTGAAAACTAAGAGACAGGTGGTGCGATGAGATACGTAACATTTTCCTACGAACTGGGCTGATAGTATGTGTACAATTGCAGTTATGTGCAAAATCAATGCTCAAAGTACAAGATAAAACATGAGTTTTGGTGATTTCACACATTGCCATCTGCCAAATGAGTCACAGAAACCAGCTGGGTGCACACAGTCACCCTGTCCCAACTGTGAAAATAAAGCTTGTTAGCTCAAGCCTCAGCATGATTCTGCAAACCTATACCTTTGCTGATTCGCATCTGAGTTCTCCATCATCATCTTCATTCAAGCACTTATAATTTTCTTCCATTATGACATGCAGATTTTTTTCAACCCAAAGCAATTTTTGGATAAAAACTTAGCTTTTGCAGACCAGCCATATGATTTTACACTCTTGAATTGATGTTTGTAACGTGGCACGGTGACCCTAACCCAACTTTCAGAGGCAATTATGGCCTTTGCTAAAAGAAAGAAAAAGTTCCAAAGATTACCTTGATGCACAAAAGAAATACAATAAGTATGTTAATTTTCTTGATTTTAATGTTCCACCAAAAAAGACAGTGATTCTACAAATTCCCAGATGACCAGCAAATCCCCTACCATTGCCATAATCCTAATGGTCAGAAATTATGGATTTTAATGTTTTAATCAGGAAACTGGTGTAAGATGGAAACAAGTTCTTTTGTTGCCATAAGCTTATAAGCTTTTGTAGGCTTAGCTAATAAGTTTTATATTCTATTTGGATAGCTTTACCTGCATTGCTATGCCTAAAAAATACTTCTAAGTGAAGACTAGTTCAAATAAATCCATTTTATTCTAACTTCCGAAGAGTTTAGTGCTTACCTTCTTGAAATCTTGTGCATGTCATACCCACTGAGGAAAGAAATTGCATCTTTGTAAAAGACAGGAGTCAGGAACAAGATGGAAATGCCTTTTAGAAGAGGAGGGTTGTTGGTCAATATCGTATAAGTATTGGTGAATCATAGAATGATCTGGGTTAGGAGGGACCTTAAAGCTCATCCAGTTCCAACCCCCCTGCCAGCAGCAGGGACACCTTCCACTAGACCAGGTTGCTCAAAGCCTCGTCCAACCTGGCCTTAAAAACTTCCAGGGAGGAGCAGCCACAGCTTCTCTGGGCAACCTGGGCCAGGGTCTCACCATCCTCACACCAAAGAATTTCTTCCTCACATCTCAGCTCCATCTCCCCTCTGCCACTTTCAAGCCATCACCCCTTGTTCTGTCACTCCCTGCCCTTGGCCAAAGTCCCTCCCCAGCTTTCCTGGAGCCTCTTCAGGTACTGGGAGGCCCCTAGAAGGTCTCCCTGGAGCCTTCTCTTCTACAGGCTGAACAGCCCCAACTCTCTCAGCCTGTCCTCACAGCAGAGCTGCTCCAGCCCTGGCATCATCCTCGTGGCCTCCTCTGGAAGGTGAAGCAGTTGGAGTTCTCAGCCAATGGCCTAATGTTGCTAACACACACTTGACAACTCCTCACTTGGAAAGTACCTGACAGTACTGTTCCATTTTGATGACATTTTAGGTGTGATGCAAAAAGTCTTCACAGCTGCATTCGCAGATTCATTTTTTAAGCAAAGGGTAAGGAGCTGCCAGCACCAAGTCCTGGTATTTTGTCTAGAAATGAAGTGTCAGGAGAAACATGTGCTTTTTCAGCCCAAGTCCTCTTCTACTTCTTTTGTAGGGAATGGACTGGAAGAAAGGATGCAGAAAAACAAACAAGTTAAAAAAAGGAGTTACTAGTAAGGGTAGGCAGGAAAACTTATTTTCCTTAAAAAAAAAAGGGGTTAAATCTACAGGCAGGCTGTTGAAATTTAAAAGGAAGCAATTGCTGTGAATAAAAGGAAGTATAAAGTACTTGGCTGTAGAAGGAGAGGTTTCAGAGAAGGGACAGGTCCTTGGTCTTGTATGGCGAACAGCAAGAGCATCTTGGACATCTAGGACATCTGCCAGAAAAAGATAAAATATAAATAAAATACATTCCTTTTCCCATTCCTGCACAAAGAGTGGGGAAATAGGATCCAAATATTGGAAAGCACAGTACAGGCCAATGCAGGGACTTGATTTAATATATAATCATTCAGCTTTCTTCTGGGGTGATGCTGTTAGAGGCCTCATAATCAACAAATTTCACTTCTGCTGAGGAAAAGAGAGACTGAACACACGAGCAATTCTGTCAGAATGTGCAAACAGCAAACAAATTAGTGAGTAACCAAGCAGATGGTTCTGACATTTTTAAGAGGTCCTTCCCAAGTTGTGTTATCCATCCTGCCCAAGAAGGCAGGGTCACCATGGTGCTCAAGGGAGTCTCTGCATAGCATTTTCTAACAGGACCATCTGTAGTTTGTTTGTAGCCCAAAGTTCAGGTATTATATTGGACATGACCTGCAGGAACACAGAAGGTGACAAACCTCCCATATCTTAATTCCACTCCATGCTCTTTGCTAGTGTCTGGCTGGAGACTCTAAACTATTTGATTTATCTGCTGAGATTTCCAGTGGCCCAGAGCAACTGTAAAACTTCATTTATCTTTTCTGCAAATTAGCTGCTGGTTTGTTGTTTCTGGTTTTGGTTTGTTGGGTTTTTTTTTAAATGTAAAATCTGCAGTTGCTTTGTGTAATGAGGCTCCTTTTCCTCACAGCAGTCCTAGCCAACCAGGGGCACCACCTGAAAACTAATAAGCTAAATAATAATGTGAAGTGGCTGCAGCTTTCTGTTTATCATATGAATAGAAGCAGCACTGGTCACAGTAGGCAGGGCTTTAACAGGAGGACATAAAGGACATACATTCACACACAGCTTTATGTCAGTGTGCTACAAGCTCTGCGGATACAGAATGTGAATAATTGCATCAGATCTGTCAAAACAACAGCAAGCATGGGAATGGTGAGGATTACTCAGAGTTTCTCAGCCACAGCCTCTAGGCAAATAGGGAAAATGTGCATGTTTATAAGGAAATGGTCTTCTGCAGATTAATAGATTTTAAAACCCAAAGGAAATCCCTTATCATCATCTTTATGGGAAATCATATTCAGATCAAGAACATATTTATGCAGCAAAACACAGCCAGCAGACAGAGAGCTAATTTCATCTGGCTGGTTCAGATTACAGTAGCCATGAAAATGCGTTAAGGTGGGCTTCAGTCAGTGTACCTGGATGATAAGATCTTCGGAACTGTGGATCAACATTCTCCTGGCTATCACTATGTGATATGTTTTTTGACTTAAATTAGCATAACTGAACTAGCACTGGCTACATTTTCAGCTTTGTTTTGCTGTATTGCATAGTCTTCAAATTAATACCAACAATGTCAGGCTCTAGCAAGGAAAGAGCTTATCACCTCCTCACACTGGCACAGGGGCAGATGAAATCCATGAAGCTGGCTGGGACAAACCTATCCCATCCACACCAAGAGGTTAAATAGACATAAATTTTCTCCTCTGATGCAGCCCAAAGACTGTTGCAAGCCCAGTCTAGCAGCATGTAAAACCAGACCTAAAGAAGCACTTCAAAATGTGTAACAGAGTGCAAGCAGTCTTCACGTACAATCATCCCTCTGCCTTGTCTACAAGGACAATGAAACACCTATATTTATTTGACCACACAGCTATTATGATGATAGATGCAAATATGATGTGCAGGACTCATTCAAGATTTGGACATCTCAAACAAAATAAATAGTTCTCCAAATAAATCAATTTACATTTGTGTGTTGTGGATACTGGAAGGAAGCCCAGTCTCCTGATGGATCTCTATCTCTGCAATGACACAAATTATGGATTTATGTTTCAAACCTAGATGCTAACCCAAAAAAATGAGCTGAAAGAGAGGAAGAATGAAAATCCAAATTATATTTTCCTGGACATAAGAGTTCTGGGATTTCTCTTTTAAGTTTGAAGTTTTGGAGGATCTTTCTTGTACCTTCACCTCCATCCTTGTCAGTGTTTGCTCAAGGTAATTGATCTCCTTCTGGGATTACCATGGTTTTTAGCCACTTTCCTGATAAGCTTCTCAAGGTAATGTGTGCACCTCTTAGCCTAAGGAAAGTTTTTTGGTGTTTGAGAATCCATCCACAACTTCTTTCTAAAGTAGCAGTGGCAACTGTCAGGAAACCATCAATATTTGATTGAAAATACACCGTTTATCACTAGGTATTTACATGGCAATGATGAACCAACCAAGAAATACTCGCTCTTACATTAGGATTCTGAAAGAATTTATGAAACATAGTTTATTTACAGAGACATGCCCAAGGAAAAATCCCTAAGAATGCCAGCTTTTTCCACTCAAGTCTCCTTGAGAACTAACCAAGATGTTATAAAGTGGAAATCTTCTCTGAAAGAAGAGGAAGAGAAAAAGTCAGAACCTCAGGAAGCTGAAGCAACTGAGGGTTAATTGATGAGTATTTTAGTTGGGTGTTCAATGGAGAAACCTGTAAGGATAGCCTCTCTTGAATGCAGATGTAACTCCTCATCCATTTAGGTTTTGGTTAGCAGGGCAAGGACAGCAAAGAGGTCCCAAAAGGGTTGGTGTGGGGATGAAATTCTAGGGTGCCACATCTTTACAGATGAATGAAACAGTGAACTAGAGGAAATCTTTTGTGGCTTTTCAATAAATCTAAAGGTGTATAATCAGCAAAGATAAAAAACATATTGTTCCATTAAAGTCACTGCACTAGTTTAACTTGGCTGGCAGCCAAACATCTCACAGCTGCTCACACCCCCTCCCCACCCAGGAAATAGGGGAGAGAATTGGTGGGGGGAGTAAAGGTAAGGAGATATGTAGATTGAGATAATGATTTAATAATTGGAGTAAAATAAAATTAAAATAGTAATTATAATAGTAATGATACTGAAAATAATAACATATATAAATGAGTGATAAAAGGAACCCCAAAACCAAAACTGTAATCCCAGAAAAGGGAGCCCAAGCAATCCCCAGAGAATCCCCCCATTTTCCAGTTAACCCCAGCTAATATAGGGAACATGATGTGATGTGTTATGGAATATCTCACTGGCATATCCAAATGTCAATTCTGTGTTTTGCTAATTACTGCGCTTCCCCCTTTCCCAGTCCTTTGCACTTGCAAACTAGCAAAACACAGTGTCCTTCAACTTCCAGCAGCAACTAAAAACATCAGTACCGTATCAACATTCTTCTCATAACAAAGCCCACACTGAAACCAAAACACATCTGTTCTAGCTTCTAAGAAGAAAATTAACTCTATCCTCGCAAAACCAAGACAGTCACCTTCACCAGCTTGATTTATAGCAGCTAAAAGTTTGTTTCCAAGCATTTTGAAAAACAGCTGTAAAAGTTTGTCTGCTATTACGGTATACTGTAATTTATAAAGGTGGGTGGGTTTTTTTCCCCAAAAGGAAAAACATGTATCTCTTGCTATAGCACAGGAGAACAGATAGCAGAGTCAATGTTGAAATTTACTGCAATACCATCCAGGCGGATCAGGAAAATCTCCTGGTCAGGCAAATGCATGCAGTGAGAGTTTTGACTGAATAAGGATTGCATCAGGACTTAAGGTCTCAGTCCCAGAAGAATAAAATTTGAATTTATAGGAATAATTTCCAAAATATTAAAGTTTTGCTTCCCTTCCAGTAAGAAAAGGAGTCTGATAAAGATAATAATAATAAAATTGCCAATTCTGTCCAAAGCTGCAAGAGAGAAAAAGACTGAGATGCTTGTAGCCACTAATGCTTTATAACTAAACTGTGTTTTTCTCCTACTACTTGCCTCCAAAATAAAAAATACAAGGAGAAAAAGGCAGGGAGATAGGTTAAGGAGCACCAGGGTGGCCAAGCAGTTTGATTTGCTCAGACATCTCTGAATCTTTCATTAAGATTTACATCGAGATGCTGACCTAAGTGGCAAAGCAATTTTTTCACAGCAGAAGAAAGCAGCTAGAGTTCTCCAGCTGGGTCAGGCAACCTTTCTCTTGCTCACTGCAAGTAACAGAGTTCTCTGTGTGAACAGGACTGGCCAACAGATGAGCCTTCTTCAACTGCTCTGAAGCAGAATGTTTTTCATGTGATTACTGTACAGTTGCTCATAGCTGAGCAAGCAGTACCTAGACTTTATCCATTTTCCTCCAGGTAAGTTACAAAACAATACAAACCAAAACAAAACAATAAAAACCCTACTGGTACTGACATCAGTGCTTTCAAATTGAAATGCTTCCGAAGGCATCTCAAAAATTTTAATGTGCTACTTGAGTAGCTCACTTCTCAATTAAAAATTATAATGTTGAACAGTGCCTGATGCATGACATCATATCAGAATTTCTGGTTCTCTGGTTTTACTGAATTACACCTAGATAATCATTTAGATTATTTAAGGTGTGTGAAAGGCATGCATGTGTGCATGCACTATAAAATAGGTGCCATCAGTTCTCTTGTTCTCAAAGTTTTAGTTATTATTGGAAATCTACAAGAAAAAGAGGAGGAAAACTCAGAAATTAAGTAAAGTATATGTCTCTCATGGTAAATTACCACAATGGAAATGGTTGCATGCCAGCACTGAACCATTGGTAAAATTTACTAAGAGTTCACAAAACTTCTCACATCACTGGTACCTTCATGGTGACACCTGATTCAGGATTAGTGTTTGACTTTTGTGATTTAACTTTCTGTGTAAAATAATTTTACAGAGCAGGATTGGGACCAGTGCCCTCAAGAGAAAACCTTTCTGAGTGGGAGTTTTTGCAACAACACGAATTTGCCCAGCCTCTGGAAGGTTGGATGCACCTTGTTCCTCTGCATGGAAACTGCTTCCATCCTGGTCCACTGTCCTGCATCCCAAGGTGACACAACACAGAACTGTTCAGCATTCAGATCTGCTCCAGCCCCAACAGCCCCTGCACTAACGTTAATGGTGTGAAAACACTTTGACACCAGTGCAATACACCAACAATGGAAATAATTGCACAGCTGCTGAAATGACACCCACTGAATAGTCTACTCAGAAAGGGAAGGACCACAAGAATCAGAATCCTTGTAATTACAGTAAAAGAGGAAAAAACAGTTTCAGGTACTCCACCTCAAAATAAGGTGTTTTCATATTTTTTTTTGTTTCATGATTGGTTGTATCTTGACAGGCTGGGGCTGAGGTGTGACAGACTGCTATCAAGTATATAAAAGGTAGATGTTGTTATAAGTAAATTTGACTCAAAGTCCAATAATAAATTTAAAAGTAATTTATTGAGTAGGAATAGGTGAGCAAAAGCAGCGCTGGGCGGCCGGGGAGCCTCCGCTCCACCAACGGCTCGCAAATTAGATAGGCACAGCATCCCCTTTTTATCTTGGCTCTTCTTGGGGGTTGCATCCTCTTTGCTCATAGCAGAAATGCTTCAGTTGTCACTGACGCCCTCCGGAGTCTGTGTTATCGCGGCAGTTTTCGGTTAGTATCTTCCACAATCTCTGGGATCTCTTCCTTAGCTGAGATACGAAGTTTCCTTTGTTTGCTACTTAGCCCATCATGATGGGCCTGCAAATCCCTTTACTACATGCCTTATAAGTACATTTTGGGCTTAATCCTTGGTCAATTAACAGGATGTTTAAGCACGATGACAACATTGCATAAGCTTTAAACCTTTAGCTAAATAACGGGGTATACCGATGCTATGGTAACCTACCATCGCAGTTTAATATCTCACAAATTGTATTGCTTGATTAGCAAATTCCCTTTCTATGCCTATTACAATGTGATGAGGATGATGTTGTGACCCACTTCTGATGGGAGTGAACTCTTTTGTAGGATGCTGAACACTTCATAAGTCATTAGGACTAGAAAGTGTTTTGCACAATGCAGTTGCTGAATGCAAGGCAAGAAAAGTTGTTTTCAAAGGAAAACTGTCTTGCTAAGATTGTTTACTGTTATGGTATCATACAACTTTTATAATAAAGGTATAAGATTAAATTAAATTCTTATTCTCAGTGATCACTGTGAAATAAAGACAACTACTCTCTACAACAGTGACATGGCTTAAAGACATAATGTCACCTGTGAGATTCTGGTGTTTCCATACTTCACCAACTCCGTTTTCTGATTTCTTGATGAGCATTTTAATCCACTGCCTTGTCTTCCTCCGTGCACAGTAAGTCCAGCATTGACTCCTGCACGTCAGTGGCTTGTTTCAGCTCAGCTGCACATCACCAGTTACCTTGGCAGGTATCTCACAGCCACCCTGGGTAACCTGATTTGGTCACCCTAGAAAACCTTGATTGGGCAAGTGATTTGGTCAATCACCTGCAGTTCCCTGCGTAAATAGGATCCAGGTGCCCAAATATCCTTTAGGATTGGAGTTGTGTTTGTACTCAGATATGCTGGTTTCCAACTTTTGGACACTTCTGTAGCAAAGACCTGCTGACTTGCACCCACTAAGGAACTGGCTTGAGAGCCTTTCCGTCATTTGATGGGCACTGTATCTTCCCAAAGGAACTACTATTAAAGTAACGTCTTTAGTTAATCAAGTATTCTTCTTAATGGAGACAAAGGACCATCTGCCAGGGCATCTTGATTAGGATTCCACTGTATTAAATTCACAGTATTTGTGGGAAAATCAGAGCCAAGAGAACCAAAACAGGTTTTCTTTTTTTTATTATTATTTTTAATTTTTTTTAGAATTATTAAATGCACAGGAATTGCCTTCCCTTGCTCTTCAGCCAGGAAAAAAAAAATAATAAAAATTTAAAAACCAAACCAAATAAACCCCTGAAATCCCAGAACTTAACATTCTATCTTTCCACCAAGTTTAATGACAAAAAAAAACCTCATCAAAACCTGACTTAGTGCAAGGTTCACTAAAAAGAGGGCCTGAGTTTGTGAATGTAAGAGAAAAGTATCTGAATTTTTGTTTTGTAAAGAACCATGCAATCTGGCAGCTTCACTGTCTTGGGATTTCTGTCCAGACATTTGCATGTCTGGAAAAAAGCTTTTCTCCTGTGGTGATTAGCAACATGAAAGGTGCTTTACATTTTAGCAGCTGGACAAATAGTTTTTATGGACATTTGTGTAGGTGTTTATGACAGAGCTGATGGTATCACAGAATCAAAACAAAACCCCACACTACGATGTTGCAGAGAAATAGAAATAAGCTCTTCTTTTAAAATATTTTCAAGTGTTTATTAGCAACATTTTGGAATGGGTTTTCAAAGTAGCAAAATAGAAGAGCACAAACAGAAAACACACTTGTTTAAGCCACCACTTGCCTCGCAGACTGGCAGTCCCCAGAGACCAGGTACATCCCACCAGCTGTCCTTATGGGGCATCTCACTGCCCTTTGCACAATGAGGCAGGTAGAAAACAGCCACCATCACCCTTTTCTCCCCATGCACTCCTGAGGACATGTTCTGCAATTTGCTTTGCCTTTATATGGGTTATTTACTCCTCAGAAACTGTGTTTATTTATTTATTCATTTATTTATTTTTTCTTGATCAGGTCAGGTCAAGTTTTGCTCAGGTAATCTGTCAGAAACAAACTGTCCTGGACTTGAAATACTGTTTGGCAAAGTTCAGTTGTCCTTGTTAAAAAGAGAGAGAGAAAAAAAAAAAAGACATTTCAGCATTGTGTTTTGGTTGCTTAGATGTGATGTGTTATCAGCAGCTAAAAAAAATTCATCTACAGAATGATTAACATAAGCAACAGATGGTAAAATGACAGTATCCTCAGCTGTTAGAAATATTAATCAAGCTAACTGTGAGAACTTGTACCCAACCTAATCACCTGCAGCACCAGTTAAAACACCTTGTGAAACTGTTTGCTATAGTAACCTTGGACAATTCCCCATAATATTGAAAGAAATAAAAACATATTTTTTTGAAGTCATTTACAGATAGAAAAATTTCTAAAACAAACATTTATTTGTGTATATGGATGAAACTGAAGGATGATTGCAGGTGCACAGTCAGGTTGGCACACTGACCTTCATTTTATTACAGTAAAAGTTCTATTTGCTTTCATGAACATGCTTGGAAAATTACTGGTCAAATCATAATCATCAGCATCAAACTTTTTAATAAATGGCAGTTCTTTGCAGGAAGAGGAAGAGAAAAAATGTATTACCTTTCTGCACAACATGACTAATATTGCTAAAGGGAAAGTAAAACCTTTGTGCATCTTGGTTAATTAACACTGTCTTTGTTATCTGTTAAAAATACATGTGACTGTTTAAGGTAAGGATAACCTATATGCTGTAACAGTATCAGCTGACCCAGATGAAAAAGATAAATGTACATTTTAGAAGTCATTTAAGTCTCCTAAAAAAACTCTAAAATACTATAAACTAAAAATTCTACATTTTAACTCCTGTATGCCAAGACATTTCAACTTCTTCAGGTGTTCCTTAGCATTGTCTTCTTACTTCGTTGAGAAACCTTAAGAAAACTGGTGGTTCTTTACTTATTTATAGCTTGTGCTCACATTTATGCAAATAGGGAAAAAATCCAGCAGTATCTTTAAAAAAAAAAAAGAAATCACAGATCTGACTGAATCTACAAAAGAGCAATTGCAGACCTTTTAATGTATTCTTCCCAAGGGAGGAGGGGGAGGAAAATTAAGGAACAACAATAGCAGGCAAAACTTTGCAATACAATTGCCTTGAAAAGGCTACAAATATTTCTCACAAAATAAATATTGTCCATTCCTTTCAGCCCTTTCAACCTCTTTTGTGTTCCCAGAAATTGCCAGCAATGAAAACAGAGCAGAGCCAATGAAATTGTTGTATATACTACTGCACTGTGGAAGCTGGAAGCCCTGCATTTAAAATAAGTCTTATGCATTATTCATAGACTATATATGTTTATGTAAATTACCAAAGGCGGAAGTGTGTACTAATGCACAATAAGAGGTAAAACAGTGATGTTAAAAATACCCTGATTACACTGCATCTTAGCAGGGGAGATATATATATATATAAAAAAAAGTATATGTATATATATAAAAAAGTGTATATATATATATAGATATATATATATATGCCCCTTCTATACCTCCTAGTTAAAAATGAGTGCAATCACATGGCATATCCTGTATGGAAAACAAATATACTTTCTGGCTTCTAGGACAAACATGTTTTTCAATATTTATACTGGAGTAAGTATATAAATACAAAACAAAGCATGTGAGCCTTTCAGTCATTGAGAAAGGCACTGGGGAGACTTGGTAGTGCTACCTTTAGGGTAGTTATACATTTAAAACTACAGGAGAGATATTTGCTAAGAGAGAACTTATAAATATAGAAAAAAATCTGAAACTTACTCCTTCCAACAAAACCAGAATATTTCGAGGTCAAGGTTCCTCTTTCCATCCATTTACTCTAGCTATTATCAAGACACATACACCATCTTCTGAAAGGAAGAGTTTTAGAGAAGATCACATTCACCAAACAAGCACAGGCAAGGGTTAAAATATTCATTTAAATCAGGGATTATGAGTGAAAAGAGGAAGAGGAGGGAGGAGGGAGGAGGAAGGAGGGAGGAGGGAGGAGGAAGGAGGGAGGAGGGAGGAGCACTTATGTAAAAGAGCTTTCTCCTTCCAGGTTGAACCTGCAGCCCTCTGCAGCTGAGTAGCACACATAACACAAATTTATTGATTGTTCTTAGATTCATATATTTGCATACAAATTTAGTAACTTCTTTCTAATGTATTTAAATTTGGCATTGGATTATTTCAAACATATATATCATACATATAGATGTTATATATTACACATGTTATACAACATTAATGAACGTAACATAATACATTACATCAATGTTACATTACTTTAAATCATTCTACTTTTTGTTCTTTAAATAAAACTGCTGCTTAACCTAAACACAGAGCATAACTTATTGAGTGACAATGGCTACATAATTAAACATTTAGTGTGAGCAGGAAATTGTTTTCCTGTTCTGTATTGCAATTTTCCTGTCATGCATTATAACAAAACCAATACCCTTTGGAATACTACAGATTTACAACTTGCACCTCAAATAATCCATGTTCCTTTAAAAATATGGGTATTGTGAGTAAATCCCAGAGTATAACAAACCAGAGGCAGAAATAGAGGAAAATTGGCTCAATGTGGCTGATAGAAAATAAAGGTTTTTAAAGACATTTTTTTTCCACTCTACCACAGCACTGATTTTTAAGCAATTAACACCAAGGTTATAATGTAAAAATATCTAAGAAACTCCATTGTTGAGCTGGTTTTAGGGTGTAGGAAATACTCTGGGAGGCTGTTGTACCCATAATGAACCACATAGGCAGTGGTTCAGGTTATTGTATCTGAGCAACATTGCTGTGAATGTCAAAAATCCCTCAGGGTAAGGAGCTGAGGGTCTATATTACTGTGTCAAGTGTCATCTCTCAGGGCTGTAGTGAGAAACATTCAATGCCATGAAGTCAGAGAACAGAGCATTGCAATTAGTTTATGCTGTTAACCCAAGGATAAGTAGGATATAATTGAAAGACTCTTCCAGAGAAGAAGCTTCTGCATTCTGCAGAGCTCTGAAAAAGGTTTTGTGTCTTTGAGGAACATGTTGTACCAAACAAGTCTGGCAACCTCAGACACAAACACTTTGATACAGGCAACTCACTATATTTCAGTGATAGAGTATTCAACACTTCTATTATCGTGGAATGGCATAGTTGGCTACAGACTTTAACTTATATTTCCTACATACATATACACACATGTTAAATCTGTCTGCATCAGGTAAATGTGTATTATCAGGAAGGTTAGCATATATATCTTTCTGATAATACTGTGAAAGGACCAAGTGAGATATCATTAATAAGGGAGATCAAACTACATTTTGCA
Source organism: Caprimulgus europaeus (assembly GCA_907165065.1). The sequence continues at coordinate 4,128,066 of OU015527.1, forward strand.
TTTTTAGGAAGCAGCATAGATTTTTAATCCCCTCCTGAGACTGCATTAAGGAAAAGAAACACAGTAAAGGTTTTGTTTTGGCTAGAGTGTGTGTGGATTTTTTGAATTAAAATCCAGGCTGATATCCTAGAGTATTTCTTTCAGGATTTTTTTTTTTTCTTACTCAGGCAACTTAGTTAATGGCTGTGTGTTTTGTATGTTCCTGAAAATAATCTCTCAAGCAGTAAATCTGGCATACTCATCGTGGTTCAAGATGAGCAACTCTCACTCTTCAAATGTAGCACTGTTCCCAGTTTGGAATGTCACAGCTGAAAAATACTATGACCTGTTAAAACCTGAAAGAGAAGTTCTGTTCTTTCAGAGAGGTCTCACTGGTATCCAACACGTAGCTTCGGAAGGCCACAAAAGTTGACTACAAAGTGGAAGCATTTAAATTAATGATATTTAGTACAGAAATACTTTAATATGTACTATGCAATGGTCTTCCTTCAGCTTATGGTGAATACCCTTATGTGAATAGACTTCATAAGCATACATCCAACAGGATGGTTATTAATAAGAGGCAGATTCTGTGGGGCTGTATGGGGCCCAAAAATTCTCCAATAAAATGACTTCCATACTCACTAGGGAATGATGCCACCTAAAAGCATCTGGGCAGGTAACATATGCACAGTTTCACACCCTTATTTTCAGAAAGTTTATAGAAGCACCAGGCTTTGAGATTTTATTTGGACAACTCAAAGATATGCCTTCAGGGCAGAATGACTCCAGAGTCTCTAATGTTGCTCTTTCAGCTGTTCAGATAGGATGGCAAAGCAACCTACCGAAAAAATACAAACCCTAGACAACGGGAGAGCACTTGGAAGCTGTCACCTAGGACCCAGCCAGCTCAAGTGAAAAGGATTTCCACCTCTGAGATCTTCAATATACAGATATAATCCAAAATAAGTACAAACCTTGCATTATAACTTGAGTTAAAGTTGTGGTCAGTAAACGTATGGTGAGACAGCAGCTGAAGAAGAGATTTGGGCTCATATTCCAAGCTCTTCCATAAGACTTGGGAGGGTTGGATCCAGGTACTGTACCTTAGCCAACAGTGGAGGGTGTAAGGAGGTCAAACCACAACTTTGTGTTAATAAACTGATGGAAAAGCTCTAAACATGGAGAAAGACAAAAAATACCAAAAATCATACCAAACATCTGTGAGATTTCCATTTATGAGAATCTCCCTCTCAAATGTATACTAAGCTGCAACGTAAAAATGGAATAATTGCAAAATGTCAGCAATTATTCTGTAAATTTTGCTTCTCGCTGGCATGAAGCTGCAGCTGATTTACACACAGCACAGGTGGAAATGAAGCAATGTGACACACATAGGACTTCACAACCATCGGACCTGCCTGGTATAAATGTTATGAGCTCCAACAAATAAATACTGCCACTTACAGATCAAAAGTAGCATTGCAGCTGTTAGGTGTTCACTTAAATTATAAAAACATTCGGTTTTCTTTGGTGGGATTAGGACTAGGAACTTCAAGATCACAAGACAATAGTTTCTCAAAAAAAGTAAAGGAACACTCTTTTAAGTTTATTACAGGAAGAAGTTTATGTTTGCAATCAGACTGACAGGGTTTTATGGAATTAGGAATTGTGTATCAAGAGAAAAGTCTTCAGGGACTCGATACTCTGAGCAAACAATAAGTATATGATGCTTACTTTATTATTTAAACAACATTAACACAATAACAGCCTCTGTCTGCACTGTAACACTGTGAAGAAATTATTTCTATGTCTTTGTATGGAAATGTCCTGTTTGAAACCTGCTGATATTTTTATACAAAAGACTGGCTATTTCAAATCATGTTTTAGGAAAGTGGTCAAGTATCCTTGGGTACTCTAACACTGACACAGTGTTAACAATAAAAAGACATAAATTTTACCTCTTAAAATATGAAAGTAAAACCATGGAAGATGCAGAAGTTACTTCACAATTTTTAAGGTAATTTCCAGGGAGATAAATTAAACAGATGAAATGGGAATGTGATCCTGGATTCCACGGGCACAGGAATGTGAGATGTAATGCGTTATTTTGGCACTGGATGCTAGATTATATTTGTTGTTTTATATGTGATAGTAAACAAGTGGTATCATGATTTCTTGTTAGTATTAGCATGTATTAGTTAGTATTAGCTGACACTACAGAGATTACTAATTCTGCTTCTAGCAGTAGTCAAAAAGGATGGGATGACTATGGTTACAAAATAAATTTTAAAATAACTTCTGGATTTTGGCAATGCCAAATCTTCCTAATTTCCCAAGTAAATGAGTCAGGTCCCCCAGCTACTAAATATTCACAGTCTCATGACGTTTCAACAAGAAGAAAGCAGCGAGGACAGAGGGAGAAGAGTGCTCGTGGTCCTTTGAGGAGGAAGGACAAATGGGGCAAGCATGACCAAGCCCTTCTGGCTGCCAGCACCATTGCTGCTGCTGCCAAAAGAGTCAGTATTTAGGCAATGGTGTAAGGTAGGAGCCCAGAAAAAAATAGGGAACACAGTAGTTTTCAGCCTAAGGATCCCAACACCACTTCAGGGACATATGTTTTTTCCTTTAGCATTAATTCAACATAATTATGATGACTAAAATTTATTCCTTCTGGATTATCCAGTATACTACCTGCTTTGGCAAGGAGTCTTCCCAGTTCCACATTGCAAGGATTAATTTTGAATACAGAGATGCAAAAGTGCAGCATCTATCACAGCTCTACCAAAGAATAATATTCCTTACAGTATCTCCTGAATATTACTAATTGATTAACATGCACATAACTTTACATGGAGAAGGGATGACCAATCATGCTGGAGTCCTCTCTTTCAACATGTAAAAAATAACCTTGTGCTTTCATTTCACTTAAGTTTGTTTTAATCTGGGGATAAAGAACAGTAGCTACAATAAAAGCAGCTCCTAATGCCATAAACACAATTCAGACAATGTCACTCTCTCCAAGGTGAAATAAGACCTACCCTTTTCTTGTTTTATGGATTTTGAAGGGTGGGTTTTTTGTTTGTTTTGAAACAGCATCTTAATAGAGATGTGACACTGATTAATGATATTAATACTCCTGACTCCAGCCACTCCAAATGATGGCACCAGCACGGACTGGTGGAGGTGAAAGGAAGCCAGTGCATGTTAAATTATCCTCCCATAGGTCCTGTGTCCCATCTGCCAGTCCTTCATGGATGCATCGTCCACCCAACAACACCCCAAATGTGGCTGGAGACCAGTGCAGGGAGCTGACCCTGCAGATGGGAATTGGTGGCAGATGCTTGGAAAGCCTGTTTCATCCTTCTTGTCTCTGGATGAGAGAGAAGATCTCCTCTTCAAACAGGATCAAGGATAAAATCTGCTGCTGTATAGCAAATCTCTAAGGAAATCTGTACAGTTTAGAGAGCCTGGGATTAATTAGTGCAGTCCGTGGTGTTGTAGAAATGCTCCTGGAAAGGGTTTCAGGCATGGCTAAACTGAGTTCATTGTGTCAAAAGTGTAGCACACTTAATTACCAGAACATTTATATCAGCAGTTATATCAACCACTTAAAAATACAGAATGATAATATGACATTAGAAATCACAGCTCTTATTTGATTTGAAGTAGATTTATAGAATCATAGAATGGTTTGGGTTGAAAGGGACCTTTAAAGGTCATCTAGTCCAACCTCTCTGCAATTAGCAGGGACATCCTCTACCAGAGCAGGTTGCTCACAGCCCAGTCCAGCCTGGCCTTGAATTTTTCCAGGGATGGGGCATCTACAACCTTTCTGGACAACTTGGGCCAGGGTCTAACCACCCTCATGCTAAAAAATTTCTTCCTTATATCTAGTCTAGACCCTTTTTGAGTTTAAAACCATTACCCCTTGTCCTGTCACTACAGACCCTGCTAAAAAGCCTGTCCCTATTTGTATCAGGCTCACAGTTTTGTTATATAGAATTTAAATTCCATTAAGTTATGCTGTACTCACAGGACCAGTAAAATACAAATTCCATAATAAAACCATAGCAAAACATAGCTTTTTTAAATCCTCCATATGACAGATACCTATACACAAGAAACAGATGAGCTCTTTCACATTTTTATTTTGAGAAGATCAAGAAAAAAGTGGAAGACAGTAGAATTTTAATCAAATTAGAAAATATGAAGAGAAATTTACTGAATACCTGTGAATAGGCTCCAATATATTTTGTAACATAACTGCCTGCTAACCTGTTTCTGCTGTTTTCAATAACACAGCAGCTGGAATCTCCTCAGGTCTCTGACAGCTCAGATTTCAGCAGCAAGTCCATTTTGGAAAGCCAGTTTCTTCTTTGAGAAAATCTTATCACGCTGTTCAATGGATGCACTAAAACCTTTGCAGCAAGGGCAAAAGATAGAGAGAATATTCCTAAAAGCCATAGAATCATCATTTAGGTTGGAAAAGACATCTAAGATCGAGTCCAACTGTAAACCCAACACTGCGAAGTCCACCACTAAGTCTAAAACAATCAGTCTAAAGTACTTTTCCAAGACAATAAAAGGAGTGCACAATCTATGAAATACCAGTGAAGGATGAATTAACTCATATTACAGTTTGCCAGTAACTTATTCCCCAAACCACAGATATCATCCCATTAAATAAAAAATCACCAGGTTTTGCAAGATAATATAACTTGATTAAAAGCAGAAAAAAACTTCAGTTTTGTGCCTTCAGTCCTGGCTCTCTTTTTTTTTTCTGCTTTTCTAATGAAGACATCTGCCAAATAACTTTAATTCCTCCAGATGCCTAAAAATAGTGCATCAGATTTTCACTCACAATAGCAAAGTATAATGCTGCCATGACGTAAAGTGAGTGGCGGTGCCATAGAAGTGGCCCATCCTGTGTTACAAGAAGACTGGTCTTAGAGTTTTCTCCTTTCTCCAGCAGAGACACAATTTGAGACTGTAAATCAATGTTCATGCAGAACCAGGACAATTAATTATGCCTATTTTAAGATCACATCTAATAATAACATCATAAGATAATCCTGATGGAAACCAGAAATCCAGAATGAATCGAGAGGAAGGGGAGACATGACAATCTCCTCATACCTGGGAGAAAGATAAGCAAATTAGTTTACATCTAAGCTTCCTAAAAGCTTCAGGTCATCCTTTCAGGTGATGGTGTGGACAAGCAGTTTTGAGTTAGTGATCTTTTTAAGGACTGCTCTTTCTACAGATTATACATTTTTTTCCTGCAGATTTTTCACTAAATGTGTGAAAAGGGCACATGAGGCATAATACAGTATATTATAGCAGTATACAAGACAAATCTGACAGACAAATATATTTGTAAAGAAATTTTATTAGTTTGTATGTATTTTTTTAAATGTGTAGGAAATATCATATTCTTAACAGCTACTATATGCTATCACATGCTAAAATCCATGTTCCCAGGGAAAACAGGTAGAGTCAAAAAAGGACTTGGTAAAAAGAATGTCAAATAGGTGCTGGATATAGAGAAAGAAAACAAAATCAAAACATTTCCTGCTAGAGTCAGTATAATTGTGCAAAGGCAACCAAACCAAGTCCACCACTCCAAAAAAAAATCCAAAGTAAAAAGATAATAGCAGTATCTTTCCCTCTTTCAAAATCCCATCTGAAAAGGTAGGTATGATCTCAACAGAACCCTTACTGATTCCCATTACTTTCCAAATACCCTGTTTTGAAGAGAAAAAAGCTCCCTGTGAATAATATCCTGTAAATTTTTACTACTATGTCTACTTCTCGTCTTCTCTGAATTTTAGTATCTTAACAACAAATTTTGTGTCCAATCGACAAAAATCACAGAAAACAAGCCTTTTACATCCTTACAAAAACTACTTTTCAGAAGACAGCGATGAAATCCCTTCAGCTTCCATGTGCTCTCAAAAGATTATACCTACATGTCCTTACAGGCACAGCAATCTTCTTTCCAGAAGAAATACTTAAGTGCAATAAAGATTTAGGTAAGAAACCTTAAGGTCAAACAAAATTATTTTAAAGCATTCAACTTCATTCTTCTTTTCTTATTTTTCCTTATCATCACCAATATTGCTGTATCTTGAAGTTTTCCAGAGATCACAACTTGCAGGAGGTTGGTAAGACAGAGTGATGAGTGCCACCTATCTACATACACTCCCTTCACCTTTCTCTTTCTTCAAAGGCAAAAACTACTAGATGTTGCTTTTCATTTTTTATTGCCTGCTGAGTTGTAGACTGTACAATAGAGAGCAGTTGTAGGACATTCAATAAAATCAAAAGGGAAAAAATACCTGTGGAAGTTCCAAGGTTGCAGAGAGTTTTATATTATGTACTGGTAGTAACCTCTGTACAATCAAACTATCTCCTAGGATTTCGAGGGGAAAATACTCTTTTATTGGTGAAATCTGCTCACAGGCCATAATAATCCGTCCTTCAAATATTCATTTGTAAACAATAGACAAAGCGAAACACGTTGAACAGTAGAATGTTTTGCTATAATAATTCTTTAAATTGGTGTTTTAATGTGTGTCCATTAAATGAGAAAATGTTATTTACTTCCCTGGCCATCCAGCAGTTCCTGCATTGCCAGGGATGAGGTGCTGGACAGACCTGCACCTGAGGAGCACAGTGTGTTTCTTTCCTGGACAGCAGAACCATGAAGAATAATTCACTGCTGGGAAGAGTTGGGTTACCTCTGCTTTGGCAGAGTTTGCATGTGCTTTGGTTAGCCTAAAAACTGTGTACATAATTCCTTACAACTACATGAAGGGAAATAAACCTACCTGGATGAAACACAAAAATTCAGTGGTCAAAAAGCAACAGAAAGCACAAGAATTAAATTGCAGTTTCAAATCTATCTGTCTGGCCAGTTACCAGGTTGGAGTTTTGGAGAGATCCTAATGTTGCCATCCTACCGTGACTCCCTGAGTAGGGTTTGTGCTCAAGGAAACAAGAAATGTGCCACATATTTCTTAATACTTCCTCATTCTACATGAAGGCCAATACAAGTTTCAGATGGGAAAGAAACCAAAGGCAGTTTAAGTATGGCCCCAAATCTAAACAAGTCTTGAGTTCTAAGATTGCTGAGTAGCATGAGAACAAAGACAGGAAAATAGCTATTTCATACAGGGTAGATGTAAAACTAAAATATCTTTACATGCTAAAATATGCATCCATCTTTTTCCCAAAAGAACTGGTATGTAAAACTTAAAGTTCAGTTGTAAGAATTTTTTTAATGAATCTATTGAGACAAGGACAGAAACTTGAGACTTCTTCACAAAAGGACAGAAAGATGAGCACAAATACATACAAAATACATGTGCATTTATTATATCCTCAGAAAGGTAAGTGGGATATAGGATAAAATGCAACATGAGATTATCTAATATATATTACAATGAAATAACCTCTTAATAACCAATTACTCAGACAACACAATTGCAGTGGATGTCATCTTGGTATACATCCCAGTGAGGCATCTCTTTTCTTGGTAAATCATTTAATATGATATCAAATGGGAGCATAAAATGGAAAAGATGTGGATTAATAAAAACATAGTTAATGAACAATAGATTAGTAACAAAAGGCTGTCGGAGAGGAATTTATTAGTGCACTTTCTCAGGTTACTAATGGAAATATTTTTTAATATTTTCTTGCCACAAAAAAATCAGAGCATGTCAAGCACACTTGCGAAGGACACGGGTTTAGAGTGTGAAGAGGAATATTCACATCATTGGGCATAAGAATCACAATGATTTAACATCCCTTCACAGGAAATGGAGACAATCAGAGAGGATTTTTTAAAAGATGGTCAGAATGAGATTCCACCTTACATGTTCTTTAACATCTCCTGGAGAACATGATATGCTTGAGAAAATGAAGCTTCTTAGCCTAGAAGCTAAGCCGGATGATGCTGCATCATTGAGGTTGAAGTGAGTCAGAATATCATACAAGAATAACCAAGTGACCCTCAGGGAGACAACAGAGAGAAAGGATGATATTAAATAACTTGAAATACGAAGTCATGCGCCTAGCTGCTAACCAGAATTTGTGACAGGAGTTTTGAGTCCACATTGAAAACGACAAGAGGCAAAAGCTAAGTCCAAAAACAACAGTTGAGGGCTTTGTTGATAATAGGATGACTGTGATCTAAAGAATCCATGATAAAAACATAAAAATAAACAAACAAAAATAAAATAATCTAAATACACATCAAGAACAATATTACCAGCACAGATAAGGAGGAAGTATTAATGCCATTAGTCAGAGCGATGATAAGATGTTTACCAGGACATACAGTTCGAGTCAAAAGGAATTAAATCTGGTCTCAATGAAGATAAAGTATATTTGTACAACCTGAGAAATAGAAAGTCTGTCTTACAGGACACTAAAAATGTTGAGTCTGACAAACTGTGGGTAAGGGTGAGGGAGAAGATATGATTCAGCTAATGAACTATGCTCATACAAAACCATGGCACTTAACACAGCCACGAACAAAAGCAGCTGGAAAAGTAGGCTAATGATTTCTAGGACAATATATTCTAGGACAACTTTCTACTTGGAGTACTGGGTCCATACAACCTACCAAGATGAAGAGACTTACGCATGAGCTTTATGAATGGCGACTATAAAGCTCCCAGGATATGGGTCAGGGCTGCAATGGAACCTTAAATATTTTTTGTGAGGTATTCTGATATCATCAGGTAAAAGGTATTAGATAACATGTAAAAAAATCTTTTAAATTAAATTTACATATTCTTTCATGATTAAAAAATACTTAAAACTTCCAGCTTTGTTTTAAGAGGTGGAATAACACTGGTAAGAATAAGAATCGCTGCATGGATGCAACATGGGTAGTAGAAGTCAATTAGTCAAAGATTTTAGATACTCTCTATAATGACATTCCACATGATCTATATTACAGAATTCCTATTTCTCTAACCTCTGCAGCAGCACAGGAAGATGCTTGCCAGGCTAAATTTAGACATTTTGTCACTGGGTGCTTTCAGTTTGCAGTGCACACAAACCATATGATACTTTGGCTAATAAAATAACTGTTCTTAACAGGACGTTTTGAACAGTAAATGACAGCTATGGACAGAGAAGATGTTCCTGGCACTCAGAGGCTATGTATTTTTGTGGCATTATTTTACAGTCCCCCCTGATAACAAGCACTGGTCCTGTTCTGCTTTCCAGTACTGTTTTACATATGTGCAATGGCTGAGCAGCATCTCACAACAATTAGGATGGACTGGTTAGGATTCCTGTCTTTCTGATTTCTCCTCTTTATCTGTCTAGTTCTTCTACATTATGGTTACTTAGAAGATACCTAAGTAACTAAACTACTCTAGCTTGACTGGTTTGTATAGCTAACAGCAGTGTCCACATATTGCAGCTTTGGTCACATTTTGGTCACCGTCTTGAATTTACAGATTTAAAGATGCAAAAGAAGGCAAATCAGTTGGTTGCCATTTCTCTGCTTTAATCATTGAATTCACTGTATGATGGGAGGAAAAATAAACTGAAATGTATCCCTCAACACACCCCAGAATAGCAATGCCTTTTCTTTTCCTTAGAAGAAAAAGAACTTCAAGAGGGGTAACTTGGAGACCTTCATTTGCTCTGTACTTCTAATTCTCAGTAGAGTCAGCAACTTATAACTGGTTAATTGAAACATAGTATGTAGTAAGCTGAAAATTATTTTAGAAAGATGAATCATAGAATCACAGAATGGTTAGGGTTGGAAGGGACCTTAAAGATCACCCAGTTCGAACACCCCTGCCATCAGCAGGGACACCTTCCACTAGATCAGGTTGCCCAATCAATCTTGAATATAACATCCAAAAGCACTCAAGGAATAATGGGTTCAGGGGGGGCTTTTCCAAGCATAAATTGATCTCCAAGTCTTTTTTTGTTGGATTTGACGACATTGCTCACCTCTCAGAAGTATTTATTACTTTAAAAGTAATGCAGAAGAAGAATAAATTCAATAGGGTATTATATTTTATTTCTTGAAAATAATATACCCATCAGCAGACTGAAAAATGATGGAATCTTGTGAATCATGGGGGTTTTTTCCTTCAAAGAAAAGAGCAACACATTATTGTAACAATAAAAAGATCTTCAGCTGTTCAAGTTCTCTGTCATAATAATTTTCCTTTTACCATTTTGCATGGGCACCACAGTGGTTTGCACTAGTGGCACTGAGACTGCCGTGTCACTGTAAATGGCTCTAGAAAAAATTCCTGCCATCTCTCATCTTCGATTCAGCAACATGACTTTTTTTTTTTGTAAACAAAAATGAGGTCCTATTCTGAACCATAACTGAGATGAAGAACAACTTGTTCTACCAATTAAGCCAGGGGTCCTCAAACTACGGCCCGCGGGCTGGATACGGTTCCCCGGGGTCCTCAATCCAGCCCACTGGTATGTACAGAACTCCCCGCCCCTGCTGGGGGTTGAGGGGGGATCCAAGCAGCCACAGGTGACTTCCTGACACTTAATCCATCCACCGGCCTCCGCAGCCCCCCAGCACCCGCTGGGACTGGGCTGGAACCAGCGCCTTGTTCCCGACCTGCCCCCCTGCAGCGGGCAAGAGGTGCGGGCATCTCCTCTGCCGGGCAAGCTCAGTCGGCAGCCTCTGGACTGCCAGGCCCAGCCAGCTCGGGCAAATCACCAGAGCCCCGGCACGGCAAAGTTCCTTCAGTCCCTTCTGGCCACCCTTTCCGGGGCAAAACTCCTCAAAAAAACTTTGCTATTTTTCATTGGCACAGAACGAAAGCAATGATGTTCATGATTCTGCACCACTTCTAATTTTCATTCGTGGGACAAATGATTCTTTGGACACCACAGAGGAGCTTGCTGCACTGAAAAGCATCAAAGGAACAACGACAGGAGAGGATATCTATGAGGAAGTTTGACAAACTATGAATGGTTTGGAGCTGGACTGGGGTAAACTATTCAGTGTGACAACTGATGGTGCTCCTAGCATGCTGGGGTCCATGAAAGGAGTGGCTGCACACAATAACAAAGAGATGGACAAACGCAACCATTCACATCCAACAGCCATACAGTGCATCATCCACCAACAAGCACTGTGTTGTAAATCACTGAAGTTGGACTCTGTAATGAAAATTGTGGTTTCTTCTGTTAACTTCATTAGAGCTCATGCACAAAACCACAGACAGTTTCAGGAATTTCTGTCTGAGCTAAATGTTGCCTATGAAGATATTCTGTACCACACAGAAGTCCGTTGGCTGAGTCGAGAGAGAGTTTTGAAATGATTTTATGACTTACTTCCACAGCTTTATGATTTTATGCTTTCTAAAAACAAAGGAGTACCAGAGGTCAAAGATGCAGAATGGAAATGGTACCTTGAGCTTCTGACAGATGTAACAGAGCCACTCAACAATTCCAGTGTCCAACTTCAAGGAAAGAGGAAGCTCATCTGTGATATGTATTCACATGTGAAAGCATTTCAAGTCAAATTAGACCTGCTCAATAACCAAGTAAAGGAGGAAACTTCTGCCATCTCCCCACAACTCAAAACCTGTCTGCAGAAAAAACAGAAGTTGCCTTCCCAAACAAAACACGTGTGGATGTACTAGAAATGTTGCAAAAGGAGTTTCAAATTAGATGTAAAGAGCTTTGTCTCCATGAACAGGACAGACAGCTTTTCTGGAACCCATTTTCTGTTGACATTGAAACTGTTGATCCGATTTACCAAACGGAATTGGCCGAACTACAGACCTGTGACTCGCTGAAAGATGGATTCAAACCAAGCATCCTTACTAATTTCTGTGCATCTCTCCCCTCAGAGACATATCAGAATCTCAGGAACCATGCACTCAAAACTGCAACCATCTTTGGCAGCACCTATGTCTGTGAGCAGACTTTTTCCCAAATGAAACATCTGAACTCTCCAATCAGATCCAGGCTAACTGATGAACACTTGCATCACTTGCTACAACTAGCAGTGACAAATATGGAACCTAACACTGACCATCTCATTAGCCAAAAGCAGGCCCATAGTTCACATTGAAATATTATTTGTTTTTGTTGATTACAACTGTTCTTCATTTTAAATATTGCATTTTTTCCTGTTTTTTGTGCACTACTACAAATAAAACACGTGCAGTGTGCACAGGAATTCAATTCATTTTTTTCCAAACTATAGTCTGGCCCCTGACAGCGTCTGAGAGACAGTGAACCGGCTCCCTGTTTAAAAAGTTTGAGGACCCCTGAATTAAGCTATCATCTCATGTTAAGAATGGGTCACATTTCCTACATTTTTGGGGGTGGCTTCAATATGACACCTGTAATATTTTTCACCTGGAGTACTGTGTCCAGTTCTGGAGCCCCCAACACAAGAAAGACATGGACCTGTTAGAACGAGTCCAGAGGAGGCCACGAGGATGATGCCAGGGCTGGAGCAGCTCTGCTGTGAGGACAGGCTGGGAGAGTTGGGGCTGTTCAGCCTGGAGAAGAGAAGGCTCCAGGGAGACCTTCTGGTGGCCTCCCAGTACCTGAAGGGGCTACAAGAAAGCTGGGGAGGGACTTTTTACAAAGACAGTTAATGACAGACAAGGGGAAATGGCTTTAAACTGGAAAAGGGTGGGTTTAGATTAGATATTGGGAAGAAATTCTTTGGTGTGAGGGTGGTGAGACATTGGCCCAGGTTGCCCAGAGAAGCTGTGGCTGCTCCTCCCTGGAAGTGTTCTCGGCCAGGTTGGATGGGGCTTTGAGCAACCTGGTCTAGTGGAAGGTGTCCCTGCTGCTGGCAGGGGGGTTGGGACTGGATGAGCTTTAAGGTCCCTTCCAACACAAACCATTCCATGATACTGTGATTCTAAGATGCTGTATGCAGGATGCCAATGTGTCTCATTTTGACTGGAGGATTAGCATTTGTTCTCTTCCTAAACTTCCTGCTACAGATGTCAGTGCTTCTCCTTACCACACAGTTCTGGAAGCCTTGGGGAAACTTGTCCATCAAAGAGGAAAGCACCATGAGAAGTCTGTATTACATACTGTATGTAACTTGTACCCACACTGATGAGTCCACCCTATCACCAAACCACAGTGTGCTCCCCAGGCAAGCTTCAGACCCATCACCTCACGGCACACATTTCTCATCAGAATGGTTTTCAAGAAATAGATATGGAAGAAACTCTGTCCTTAAAGAGCACTCCAGCTCCACTCAGACACTACCTCAGCAGGAATACCTCTAACCTCTGTTACATGTGTTGATACAGGCAGATAAATTATCCTCTGTTCATCATATTTAGGTGGTGGACATCTTTTACTTTTTCAGGCAATATTTCTGAGAAACCACAATTTTTCTGCTAACCACAATTTTAAATGCTTAGGCAACCGGATTACTTTTGTTATCTCACAGCCTCTATATAAGAAGCTGGATAATTATAAAAAATGAAAGCAGCAACAGAAAAAATATGCAAAATACTGGATCCACCAACAATATGATTGGTAAATCAATGGCACAAGCTACCATGACAAGTTGTGAAAGCACCTGCATAGAGATATTAATGGAAAACATACACCAACATATGGGATATGATTAACAATAATGAAATCAACCCTGACATGAGACAGGACTAGACTAGAAGAACTGCTAGAGGACTATTTCTTCTCACATATTTCTTTGAAAACTCACCAAGATTGATTTAACTGGATATAACACAAAGGATTCCCTACTTTCTTTTTTTCCTAACAGTGTTATGATTTGATGTTGATAAATTACATGGTTTCATTGCTACGGGGATGGAAAATTAACAGTTAATTTCCTTTTTGAGGGCAGCATGCTTCATGGTATTTTTAAGAAGCTTGAAAAAACGTGGAGCTGCTTTTTATATCCGTGCACTCCTGTAACATGATGTAAGTAGGACCACTGTCAGGTAAAACCTCTGCACCATCCACGGACACAGGAGGCTCTGGCACTCCCCAGAAGAACTCTAAGGACACTCAGTGTGAGAGGAGCTGATGTTTTGCCTTTGCTGGCACTATAGTGCTATGGCTTCTGGCTCTCCACACCACATAGGGCTTTCATGCTGGGCAACAAGTCCTCTTGCTGCACCATTTTCACAAGGAAAAAAAGTGTTCCTCGTTTCCAGGCCTTCCTACACTGTAAGGTGTCACTGAAATCAGGAATAAACTCCTTAACACCAAGGTAGTTTTAAGAAGCAGGCATTCTTTATTCCACAGTGGGTGCTAGGGGTATATCACCACAAATCTAGCACACGGAGTTTGCAAAACTTCACATCTTTATACATAATTGAAGAGCTTGTTCCACCCATTATACATATGCATTACTATTCTACTTTAGGATTGGCTCAAACTTCTCTCACCTTTTAATAACAGTGCAGTACACAAAAAATTCATAGCCCATGCTCTAATAGTGGGGGGTAAGTCTGTTCAGTCTGTAATTGAGTTGGTGGTTGTGATCTTCACCTGTCGCATTTACCTGTTCCCCATTTTCTGCAGATTCTTGCTGACTTCATCCTTCTCGGGCAATTATCCAGCTTTCTGCATCTTCTAGGGCAGGATGATCTCCTCTTACCAGTGTTTTAGCTCTTTTTCAAAGGCACAAGCGTTAGTAAGGTGTGCATAGGTTATACAAAGCAACTGGACTTGCGCGGGCTAAAGACAATGGGCCCCTTGGTAGTGGAGGCTAAACTACAGATCACAGAATGGTGGGGTTGGAAGGGACCTCAGGAGATCATCCAGTCCAACTCCCCTGCCAAAGCAGGTTCCTTGCCATTAAATGAGACCTGGACATGCTGGAGAGTTGGTTGGAAAGGAACCTGATGAGGTTCAACAAGAGCAAGTGCAGAGTCCTTCACCTGGGGAGGAATAACCACATGGACCAGTACAGGTTATGGGCTGATCTGCTGGAGAGGAACTCTGTGGAGAAGGACCTGGGTGTGCTGGTGGGCAGCAGGTTGGTCATGAGCCAGCAGTGTGTCCTTGTGGCCATGAAGGCCAACAGTGTCCTGGGGTGCATCAAAAAGAGCATGGCCAGTAGGTCAAGGGAGGTTCTCCTCCCCCTCTACTCTGCCCTGGTGAGGCCACATCTGGAGTGTTGTGTCCAGTTCTGGGCCCCACAGTTCAAGAGGGACAGGGAACTTCTGGAGAGAGTCCAGAGGAGGCCACAGAGATGATGAGGGGCCTGGAGCATCTCCCATATGAGGAAAGGCTGAGAGAGCTGGGACTGTTCAGCCTGGAGAAGAGCAGACTGAGAGGGGACCTTATCAATGTCTATAAATACCTGAAGTGTGGGGGCCAAATGGATGGGGCCAGGTTCTTTTTGGTGGTGCCCAGTGACAGGACAAGGGGCAATGGGCACAAACTGGGACACCAGCGGTTCCAGACAAACTTAATCTGTACTGTAAAAGTGTTGGAGCACTGGAATAAGCTGCTCAGAGAGGGTGTGGAGTCTCCATCTCTGGAGATGTTCAAAACCCACCTGGACACTTTCCTGTCTTATTACAACTAAAAAAAAGAATTTACATATTTTCCAACAATTCCACCCCCTGCTCCCTATGGGCCCGATCCCAGTTATCTTACTCTTACAAACTAGTTTTTTATTCCATTAAAGGATCCAGTGACAGATTAATGCTGTTTCTGTGTGCTGCTTTGCAACAATGAGCCACCAATGTGCATCTGCAACCCAGGTGGTCAACCACATCCTGGGATGCATCAAAAGAAGTGTGGTCAGCATACAGAGAGAGGTGATTCTGCCCCTTTACTTTGCTCTGGTGAGACTTCACCTGGAATACTGCATCCAGTTTTGGAGCCCTCAACACAAGAAGGATGTGTACCTGTTGGAGTGTGTCCAGAGGAGGCCACAAAAATGATCCAAGGGCTGGAGCACCTCTCCTACAAGGACAGGCTGAGAGACTTGAGGCTGTTCAGCCTGGAGAAGAGAAGGCTCTGGGGTGATCTTATAGGGGCCTTCCAGTACCTGAAAGGTGCCTATAAGAAAGCTGGGAAAGAGCTGTTCACAAGGCTGAGTGGAAAAGCAGGCAAAGAGTTAAAACATCTTGGTATGAGAAAAGCAGGCAAGGAGATGAAACATTTATTGGCATAGTAACCAGATAGCAAGAGAACCAAAACTCAGTGGCAGTCAGAAAATACATAGATGAGAAGAACTGTTGGTACACAAAACAGGAATCCTACTGTCTGCAAGAAGTAACTTATCTAGCTAGAACTGGGCTTGTAGTTTGGAGCTCAATCGACCCAGCATTCCAAGCCAAAGCTGAAAAGTACACAGTGAAGAAGACTGCAAGCCTTCATCCAGAAGACCCCCTTTATCCAGATGTTGACCACCAGATAGCCGTGAGCAAGTGCCAGGAGGAGGAGATTTACAATAACGGGTTCCTGGATATAATTACCATAATTACACCTATCCCCCAATTGTACTAATTGAACTAATTGTAATAACCCAGCCCAAATTAGTGAATAGGTATATTTTGTGTAATAAAGAGACGCTTGCTTTGTGATCCTGTGTGCAAGCTTGGAGGAGAGATCCCCCTTGCACCCAGCGCTGCAATAAACATACCTGCTGTATAACTCTGTGAGTTGTAGAGTCTGATTCCACATGTCCAGGGCAGGTAGCAATAGGATGTGGGGTGATGGTTTTAAACTGGAAAAGGGCAGATTTAGGTTGGATATTAGGAAAAAGTTCTTTAATATGAGGGTGGTGGATCATCGGAACAGGTTGCCCAGAGAGGTGGTGGAGGCCCCATCCCTGGAGACATTCAGGGTCAGGCTGGATGGGGCTCTGACCATCTGCTCTAGTGAAGATGCCACTGTGCTCACTGCAGGGGGGTTGGACTGGGTGACCTTTGGGGTTCCCTTCCAACCCAAACCAGTCTGTGATTCTATCATTCCACGGACCTCACTCTGCCTTAGTCCAGCTGTTCCCTGCCCGAAAGGGCAGCCAGGACCTTTCCCATCCCCTCTCCCAGGGCTCATTACCTTCCCCCCCGCGCACCAGCGCTGCCCCCAGCCCTCTGAGCCGCCCTGACCGCCCTCCCCTCTGCCGTTCCCCGCCCCAGCCCCTCAGGCACCCACACCCGCTTCCCGCCCACACTACAAGCCCCGGCATCCCCCGCGCCCGCCGTACAGCGAGCTGCCGTAGAGCGCGGGAGCAGGCGCGGCCGCCGCCGCCGCCATCATGTTCCACAGCAGCACGCAATGGCGGTACTGGACGTTCCGCAGCGAGGAGGAGTTGGCGCGGTGCCGGGCCGACGCCAACCGCAAGTTCCGCAGCAAAGCGGTGGCGAGTGGGAAGGTGCGGGGTGGGGAGACATGAGGAGGAGGAGGAGGGCGGCGAAGAGGGGGACAGTGGCCGTTGAGGCCTGCTGCTGCCTGCGCTGCTGAGGGGAGGAGCTGAGGGGGGTGAGGGTGGTGAGGGTGAGGAGGAGGTGGGGTGAGAGTGAGGGGAGTGAGGGTGAGAAGGAGGGGGATGAGGGTGAGGAGGATAAGGGTGAGGGTGAGGGGGGTGAGGGTGAGGGGGGTGAGGAGGATGAGGATGAGAGGGGTGAGGAGGATGAGGGTGAGAGGGCTGAGGAGGTTGAGGGCCATCAGGGTGAGGGGGGTGAGGGTGAGGGGGGTGAGGAGGATGAGGATGAGAGGGGTGAGGAGGATGAGGGTGAGAGGGCTGAGGAGGTTGAGGGCCATCAGGGTGAGGGGGGTGAGGGTGAGGGGGGTGAGGAGGATGAGGGGGGTGAGGAGGATGAGGATGAGAGGGGTGAGGAGGATGAGGGTGAGAGGGCTGAGGAGGTTGAGGGTGAGAGGGCTGAGGAGGTTGAGGGTGAGAGGGCTGAGGAGGTTGAGGGTGAGAGGGCTGAGGAGGTTGAGGATGAGAGGGGTGAGGAGGATGAGGGTGAGAGGGCTGAGGAGGTTGAGGGCCATCAGGGTGAGGATGATGAGGATAAGGGGGATGAGGTAGCCGTGCCGTAGCGCAGCCTGTGAGCTCAGGCTCGGCTTTGCTCTCTTCAAGGTCCAGCAGACTGACCCTGTCCTTCTGGAGCCTCACGAGGAGCTGGCGATATGCAAGTATTACGAAAAGCGGTTGCTGGATTTCTGCGCTGTCTTCAAGCCTGCCATGCCGAGATCCGTGGTGGTAAGCAGCAGTGCCGGCTCAATGTGGTTGTGATCAGCATATGGTTTGATGGCTGACAACCAGCAGGCTTCCCCTCCTCCATCTCCCTTTGCTTGCTTCCCTTATTCTTGAGAGCAGGGATATCTTTTAAGTTTTTTGTCTTCCAGTACTGCCGTCTGTGTTTCAAACTGCTTTTTAGCTCATTCTGTTTTCTGGGTAGTGCAACTGTTTCCAAACCAAAAGAGTTATTTCTCAACTTCATCTCTTTCTTGTGGTTGTTAGTTAACTTTTAACCATTTTCCTTCCCTTGAGTAAAGACTAGAAACAAACCTGATGATAGATAGATTGTTTATACAACAACATTATCTCACTGCAACTATAAGTTGCTCCATGTTCAGGTTATTTCTTTGATAAATAAAACATGTAACTGGTCGTTTGGTGTCGCTTCACCTTAATTTAGCCAAAGGAGATTTTCAGAACTTTAGTTGCTTTCCTCCTGCCTCTGAGGTGGGACAGTTTACCAGCCCTTTAACAGCTGCTGTGCCTGACATAGCTGAACTAGTTGCAAGAAAACAGGAGCAAGCCCACCAAATTTTATCAACTGTTGATGTAAAAGAGATATATTTTATGGTCCTCGTGCAGGAAGTGGACAGAGATGGGTTTGCCTTACCCAGAAAGGTGTGCACTTTGCTTTCACATGTCTGCCCCAGGGATACCAGCACTAACCGACTGTTTCCCACTGTGCCTTAGCACAAGAGCTTGCCTAAATTACTCTTGAGAGCAGGAGTCAAAGTCTGTCAATACACTGATGATATATTGATTGGTGGCTCTGATACCACTGCAGTGGGGCAGACCCAAACTGAAATAATTAATCATTTGGAAAACTTGGGACTCCAAATCCTGGAAAAAAGAAATACAGCTTCCCTCTTCTGAGACAAAGTTCCTGGGTATTTGGTGGAAGGGAGGAGCAGTGTGCATTCTTCCTGAAACCCTAACTACCCCTGAACAAGTAAAATTACCTGAGAATAAAAAGGAACTCCCAACATACTTTAGGTCTGTTAGTATACTGGAGAAAACACATTCCAGATTTTGCTATTACAGCTCACCCCTTATATGACTTAACACAAGGCAAAAGGGCAGCTTGGGACTGGACTTCTGTCCTTTAAGAAGCGTTGAAACTGATGATTTTTACTGCTGGGGTGGTTCCAGACTGGGTGTGTGGAGAAGGAATGCTATGGATATTTCATAGCCCCTGTGATCCCCAAGCAGTTGGACAGTAAAAAGGACAAATGGATTGTTACAGTGAGTCCTCAAACCCTGTGATATCAGATGAGTCACTGGGAGGTAAACAGATGTCCCAAACTCACTGCTTTTGCTCCAAACCCCCTTCCCTCCTCTTAGGTAAAAAGAGAAGTGAAAGATCTGGTGAAACCACTCCACTGTCCAAGACAGCCTGTTCAGTTAGACTTACCAACCATAGGGGAAGTACCCTTAATCTTAAAATGTCTGGACAGCTGTGTATACTTGTGATAGGGACCAGTGGATCAACACAGGTAGATTGTTCCATCCTTTTAGAACAGTTTTGTTATTTGTATTCACAGGTTGTTTCAGAAACCCCTCTGTACCCCATGTTTGTTGTACTACTAGTGATTGCATTGTCTGATTCTCTTTATTGTTTTGTTATGGTGTAACAGAACACGATGTTTTGGAAAACTCTCCTCTTTGCCCTTTCTCTCCTTGGAGAAAAACAATGAAATGAGTCTACAAACCTTACAAATTCATATGTTGTTAAAAGAGCAAAGTGTATATGGGATGTTGAATCTTACCAAGGGAGATGTTGTCTCACCACACATAATACAGCTGCCATCCTTTAAGATGCATGAAGGAAGGATCAAAGCAGACTGGAGAGCTTTCCCAAACAGTGCGGCCAAAGGACTGGTTCAGTGGCTGGAGCCCTAGATCTTGGCTTCCTTCCCTCCCCAGCTCACTGGGACTTAGAGATTGGGGCAAATGGTTTTGGAATACTGTTTTAATGATAAGTTTTGAGTTCTTATTTCTGATGATTGGCCTTGGCATCGTAAAATGTATAATTTGTCACACGTTATCTTCTCCATCTTCTCTATCCTTTATGTGTAAATCACCACCCAGGATGAAGAATATGCAAACAGTGAGCCACGGGGTGCTGTGAGAGACTGAAAGAGTTAATGTCTGTCTCAAACATTGTACCAAGGTGCAAGTTCTGCACAGCAACAAGTTCTGTTTAACAAAGGCAACAGTAAGAGGAGCAGTTGGCATGCAGGTGGGATGCAGCAGGTGTGTTGCAGGATGCTCAGTTCTGTGTTCTGCAAAACAACACCATATATGCCCAAAGCTCATACAGACTTCATTATAGCATGGGGCTCAGTGACCACCAAGACCCCCCAAAAAGACCCTCCACAACCTTCACAGTGGCACTTGTGCAGTTGGCCAAGAGTTACATCAGTCCTGGCTCGAGAGTTGGGGGCTGAACTGGGTAAAAACCACAAACTGAGGCAGCCACCTGCATGCCCACTGCAGGAGGACTGGCCCCTCTGTGTCTGGATCATCACAGGATCCAAGGGTGGTGATATCTTTCCTTATCTCTTTCCTTTCTTGTCCTTTTTTCTTCTTTTTCCTATTATTACAGATTTTTTCCAATAAGAGCCTGCATTGCCAGTGTTTTTTACATTTTCCAAGTTCAGGTTATTTCCTTTATAAATAAAACTTTGAACTGGTTGGTTGGTGTCGCTTCACATTAATTTAGCCCAGGGGAATTTACAGAACTACAGTTGCTCTCCTCCCACCTCTGAGGTGGGATGGGACATGGGTCAGACTGACCAAAAAATGGTTTCACCTGCTTTAATGCCCATGGCATTTAGGTCAGCTTGGAAATTTGCAGTGACAGACTGAAGTACTTCTAGACACACAGAGAAGTGTAAATGCTAAACATGTTAAAATGTTTAGGTCAGATGTCTTGGCTGGGATTACTCACAATTTTCGGGATAATTTTTTCAGTCATTGGTTTTTTAAATTTCATTTACATGTCAGATTTTTCTCATGAAGATATTGTAGGTGTTGTGAGCATTGTCTTCCAAAATATGTCTAAAAATGGAGGAAAAGGTAACCAAGCTGCTGTTTTGTAAGGTTCTTGCAGGCATAAATGTATTACACTTTGAAATATTTAATGACCTGGCGTTGTGGTGCCTTCGTGTATCCTGTGTGTCTGTAGTATGTACTAAAACTTAGCAGTTCTGCTTTGTGAGTTTACTTTTAAAAATTATTTTTATTTTTCCTTAATCCATTTTTGCTTCTATACTTACTTTTCCCTCTTTTTTTTTTTAATTTAGGGGACAGCTTGCATGTATTTCAAACGCTTTTACCTCAATAACTCGGTGATGGAGTATCATCCTCGGATAATAATGTGAGTTACCAACTTACCTTGAGTTATTCTGTCAAGCAGAGCATTGCAGATATAATCTTTATATCTGTAAAGACTTGAGAAAATGAGAAAGGGAAACCCAACAGCTTAAATGTAAGTAAAGTATGGTCACTTTCAGTTTCCATTTGGAAAAGTTTGCTGCATTGAGAACATGGTGTTTTGAAAATACAAAATTATAAAAATATATAAATATAAAATATAAATTCAGAACTTTTGATAAAAAGATGGATGCTGCAGATGTCAATTGTTTGCTTTTTTCCCTCCTCAAGGCTAACGTGTGCATTTTTGGCCTGTAAAGTGGATGAATTTAATGTGTCCAGTGCCCAGTTCGTTGGCAATCTTCGAGAAAGCCCTCTTGGACAGGAAAAAGCTCTCGAGCAGATACTGGAGTATGAGCTGCTGCTGATTCAGCAACTGAACTTCCATCTGATCGTCCACAACCCGTACAGGCCATTTGAGGGGTTTTTAATCGATCTGAAGGTGATATTGTTTTATATGCTATGTACTCCATATACTAATGTAATTCAAATCTATTGTGGGTTGTGTTGGAAAACTTTGTTTCCTTTTGTGCCTCTGATCTTTATTAAGATCTAGTTCCTAAAATGATGGAAAATATGTGAAAAGGGGTTGGTTTAGTTGTGGTCTTCAAGCAGTTTAGAGTGTTTTTGGAATAAGAAGATGGCCTGCTACTCCTTATCTTTACAGAATACTGTTGTACTGTGTGTTCTGAGGTCACAAACCAGAAGATGAGGAACAGCTACTTACTTTCCTAAAACCTTACTTTTTAGACTCGCTATCCAGTGCTGGAGAATCCTGAAGTTCTGAGGAAAACAGCTGACGACTTTCTCAATCGAGTGGCTCTGACAGATGCGTATCTGCTCTTTACTCCCTCCCAGATAGCTCTCACAGCCATATTATCTAGTGGTTCAAGAGCAGGAATTAATATGGAAAGGTAGTCTTTTCTTTTTTGTTATAGGTATGATTTAAACAGTTTATTTTCTTCTTGTATAAAATGGTTTTGTTATAGACATTCTTAACTAGTGGAAGTGTGTATTTACTGATTGTTTACACCCTGGTATGCTCTTTATGTTTGAAAACTGAAGCAGTTATGGTTTTTTTTGTTGTTTTTTTTTTTTCATTATGAAAAAGTAGGTGATAAATGCAATTAATTGGTGTCTGGTTTTTGTATTCTTTTGGAAGAAGACACAAAATTTTCAAACTGACAACTTTACCCTAGTCAGAACAGAATAGGGTTTTCAGACTCATCTTGAAGATTTGGGTGAAGAAAGTGGAAATACAGTAGAACCTGAGAGTATGAAACACCTAAAGAATCACATAAAGAAAAAAAAAGCACTAAAAATGTTAAGGTATCTGAGGTTACAGAGTGAAATGAAATTACACTGAACTGACAACTACTACATATGTGGAAACTGAGTGCTGTATTTGTCTGCTACAACTGTTCAGTTTCCATGGAAGTGGAATGATAGGTCCTGTTTTAAATCGGTCCCTTCTTCCCCTTCTGTGATCTAGCCACTGATGTTTGCAAAAGCATTGTCAAACACTTCCATATCAGTAATGAAATGGATGATTTGTTTGGCCTGAGTTTGTTTTTTTTTAAGGAAAAAACAAACTCTATTGAGAAAAACAACTAAAGAAGTTGCTGTAAGTAACTGGACTATTCTGTCTGGACTGTTTTAATCACATGGTTCTCTGAGTGAGCATTTGCATCAGGTGCTTCCTGTAACTTTAAACTATCTCATTCCTGAATTTATATTCTAAGTTCAGAAAAGTATGCTTACAAAGAGAGCTAGGAGGATTTGTAGAGAGCGTGTGAATCAAGGTATGTGACCTTTATCTTTGTATATCCCTTAAGAACTCAAGTCTTTGTCCCTTGTCTGCACCGTACAGTTGCTGTAACCTTGTCATTTATTGGTTTATGTGAGTTTTGAGGTGCTGGACATGACAGGAGCCAATGCTGCAGCTCAGGTCTTGTGCACCTGTGAGTAGGTGCGACTGCAAAGGTGAGACTGAACACAGAAGATTTTAAAATACGTCACTCCCATGGTGTCAGTGTGTACATTGGTTAGAAAAGTTAGAGCTTCAGGAAGAAAAACAAATTCATCTTCAGTTCTGGTATCAGCACAAGAATAAGTAATACTTTTAAACTAGAGCTCTGCAAGAGCAGTGATACTAACAGGGCAGCTCCTAGCTTACAGTAATTAACATCTTCATGGTGGCTGGTGCCTCAGTCTGGTTTAACACAGGTAGTGTGTGTATGTGTTCACGTTATTACTAAAAGGAAGTTTGGATTTCTGAGGGAAGAGGAATGGACTGAGAGACTCTAAAAGACAGCATTTAGTATTTGCTTTCAGCAGTCCCATCTTGCAAGCTTTGCTGTCTCTTGACCTGTCTGAAGACTACTCTTCTGTCATACTCGCTTTTCCAGCAGCCATACTGTGCAGCAGTGTGATATTAGTATGACTTTTTGTAGAATCTTACACATAAATTGAGTTAACTTGGTGAAGCTCACCTACAAGTGTTTAATTCTGCAGTGTTGGAACTTTGATTTAATGTTTAATTCTCCAGTGTTGGATTCTTTAGATGGCCAAGAAATAGTTCTGTCATGTTCTTACAGAAGAAGAATGCTGCAAGTGACAGATTTGCTTTTTTATCACTTTACAGCACTGATATAACCAAAGTTTTCATACTTTTGTAAAGCTCTAGCAGGTGTAAGTAATAACTAATACACATTTTGTTAACTAATGGTAGCTGCCACAAATACTTATGACACTTTTAAGAAACTTTTAGGACACTTTTCCATATCTCTTTGCAGTTACTTATCAGAAAATCTTATGCTGAAAGAAAACAGAACGTCCTTGGTCAAGCTGCTAGATGGCATGAAATGTAAGTAAACATTGGAAAAACAAGATAAACAGTATCTCTAAAAGAGGAAAACCAGCTTTTTCCAAACAACAAAAGCTTTAAACAGAAAAGTGTGCTTCAAGTGGTTTTCTTCACCTCAGGGCTGGCAAAGGGTAAGTAAACATGGGCAGTAGAATGAACATTGGGGTGCTGGGGGAGAAGACATTGAGACTTTCATATGATATAAACAGATTAAATTTAAAAGCAAAGGGCCTGGTGCTTCTCAGAAGATAAGTGTTACAGTCAATTAAGTGCTAGCAACTGACTCAAAAGTGAGAAATGTGTTTTGGGAACTAGATGATGTTTTTTTAAGTCTGCATGAAATGCTTCTTTCCAGTCACTGTGACTTAAAAATCACAGCTTCAGGCAAAAGCCTGCAAAAACCACTTGTACCACCAGAGGGTACCTTTCTAAGATAGATGATAAATGCTAAGTGATACGCCAGGATTGTGCTTCACTTATGTTTTGCAACTATAAAGATGTTTCAAAGGATGTTTAGGTTTGCTAGTGTGAGAATATATATATTTATATATGTGTGTGTATATATATATATATATAAATATATATGTATATCAATATATATACACATATATATATTTATATATGTGTGTATATATACACACACACACACACAAAATACATACTAGCATGGTTTAGCTAAGATAATGGGGAATGTAGTACACTGATTATTAACCTCTTTAATTAAATGAAAGGATTTTTTACCCAGCGAAGAGTGTGCTCATTCAAGCCATGAGCAGCTGGGTTCTCCAGGAGAATGCTGTGGGAAGCAGTGTCAGAGGCTTTACTGGTCTTAAGTGCACCACATCCACACGCCTTCCCTCATCCACCAAGCGTGTGACTCTGTCACAGAAGGAGATCAGGTTGGTCAGGCAAGACCTGCCTTTCATGAACCCATGTTGTTTGGGCCCAGTCCCCTGGTTGTCCTGTTAAGTGATGTGTGATGGCCCTCAGGATGATCCTGGCACAGAGGTCAGACTGACAGGCCTGTAGTTGCTTGGATTGTCCTTCTGGCCCTTCTTGTAGATGGGCATCACACTGGCCACCTTCCAGCCAGACAGAACCTCCCCAGTTAGCCAGGGCTGCTTATAAATGATGGAGAGTGGCTTGGTGAGCACTTCCATCAGCTCCCTCAGTACCCTGGGGTGGATCCCATCCAGCCCCATAGACTGCATAAGTGATGCAGCGGGTCACTAACCTCTTGGATTATGGGGCCGTTGTTCTGCTCCTCAGTCCTGGCTACCAGCTCAGAGGGGTGTGTATTCAGAGAGCAGCCTGTCTTACCATAGGGACTGAGGCAAAGAAGGCATTAAGTACCTCAGCCTTTTCCTCATCCTTTGTTGTCCAACAAGGGATGAAGATTCTCCTTTACTCTCCTTTTGTTACTAATGTATTTTTAAAAAGCATTTTTTATTGTCTTTTTGCAACTGCAGCTAGATTGAGTTCTAGCTGGGCTTTCGTCTCTCTAATTTTCTCCCTGCCTATCCTCACTACGTCCTTGTAGTCCTCATGAGTTGCTT
Source organism: Caprimulgus europaeus (assembly GCA_907165065.1). The sequence continues at coordinate 4,154,134 of OU015527.1, forward strand.
GTCCCTTCTTCCACAGATCATAAACTCTCTTTTTTCCTGAGCTCCAGCCTAAGCTCTCTGTTCAGCCTGGTCAGTTTTCTCCCCTGCCAGCTTGTCTTCTGGTACATGGGGACAGCCTGCTCCTGCATCTTTAGAATTTCCTGCTTAAAGAGTGTCCAGCCTTTCTGGACTCCTTTGCCCTTCAGGATTCCTCCCAAGGGACTCTGCCAACCAGACTCCTGAAGTCTGCCCTCTGAAAGTCCAGAGTGGCAGTCCTGCTGAGCCCTCTCCTGACTTCCCCAAGAACAGAAAACTCTTACCATCTTGTGATCACTGTGCCCAAGACGGCCTCCAACCACCACTGCACCCACCTTTCCTTCCCTGTTAGTGAACATCAGGTCCAGTGGGGTACCCTACCTGGTCGGTTCCCTCACCACCTGTGTCAGGAGGTTATCTCCACACTTCCCAGGAACCTCCAAGACTGCCTCCTCTCTGCTGTATTGTATTTCCAGCAGACCTCTGGCAAGTTGAAGTCCCCAATTTATTTCAGTGTGGTTCTTTGTGCTCAGCTTCTGCTGTAGTTAAATCTTCCTTACACATGAAAACTTTGATCCTCTAAAGTTCTGAGTGCTGTGTGAGATGGGAAGTTTTGTAAGCGAGCAGTCTGGGAGCTGGGCAGGAGTTAATACTTGGAGTATCTAATACTTGCTCTGACAAATAGAAGGTTTTTACTTGGTAAGCTTTCTGCACCAGCTGTTTGCAAAATGTTACATGTTGCCTTGTAGTGTCTTTTGAGTCTGTTTAAAAACTAGACACCATGCTTTCAGAACCTTACAGAAGTGTAGACTTTCTTAGATAATGTTTTTTCTCTGTGTACCATTCTGATTTTTTTTTCTTGCAGGTTTTATTTTTTTCTAGTAGAAGCTGCTTGAAAATGTACACTGTGCTCCTGTTGTAATGTTGTAAACTGTTGGCTTAAGCTTACATATGAGGGATAAGCAATAACAGTAGCTGTACTACTGATTGATAAGCTTGTGTAATTCATGAGTTAAGAGGAAAAATTACTTAATTTGCTTAGAGCTGTGTTGTTACCACTGTAGGCATGAAAAATCTCATAAAGAAATATGAACTGCCAAGGCCTGAAGAGGTTGCTGCTCTAAAACAGAAATTGGAGAAGTGTCACAGCTCAGAGCTTTCACTTAATACAAACCTGTAAGTAAATGCTTAACTCTTTGATGTGTTAAACTTCTGTGTTTTTATTACTATAGAAACATTAACTTTCTTGGCTTGTGTGGGCATAATGTTCACTGGGTAAAGAACTGTCTGGATGGCCGGGCCCAGAGAGTTGTGGTGAATGGAGTTAAATCCAGTTGGTGGCCGGTCACCAGTGGTGTCCCCAGGGATCAGTGTTGGGGCCAGTTCTGTTTAACATCTTTATCCATGGTCTGGATGAAGGGATTGAGTGCACCCTCAGTCTGCAGATGACACCAAGCTGGGTGGGAGTGGTGATCTGTTGGGGCGTTGGAAGGCTCTGCAGAGGGATCTGGACAGGCTGGATCCATGGGCTGAGGCCAGTTGTATGAGGTTCAACAGGGCCCAGTGCCGGGTCCTGCTCTTGGGTCACAACAACCCCGTGGAGCACTCCAGGCTTGGGGAGGAGTGGCTGGAGAGCTGCTGGGCAGAGAGGGACCTGGGGGTGTTGGGCAACAGCAGCTGAACATGAGCCAGCAGAGTGCCCAGGTGGCCAAGATCCAAGCACATCCTGGCCTGGATCAGCACCAGTGTGGCCAGTAGGAGCAGGGAAGTTCTCTTCCCCCTGCACTGGGCACTGGTGAGGCAGCAGCTCGAGTGCTGGGTTCAGTGTTGGGCCCCTGACTCCAAGAAGGACCTGGAGGTGCTGGAGCGTGTCCAGAGAAGGGCACTGGAGCTGGGGAAGGGTCTGGAGCACAAGTGTGCTGAGTTCCCGGCTGAGGGAACTGGGGGTGCTGAGCCTGGAGAAAAGGAGGCTGAGGGGAGACCTTCTGGCTCTGTCCAAGTCCCTGACAGGAGGGTGGAGAGAGGTGGGGGTGGCTCTGTTCAACCAAGGACCAAGGGACAGGACAAGAGGAAATGGGCTCCAGTTGCACCAGGAGAGGTTCAGATTGGGTATGAAGAAAAGCTTCATGGAAGGGGTGGTCAAGCATTGGAACAGGCTGCCCAGGGAGGTGGTGGAGTCCCCATCCCTGATGGAATTTAAAAGACTGGTAGACAAGGTGCTAAGGGACATGGTTCAGTGAGAGGCTTGGAAGTGTTGGGTTAATGGTTGAAGTTCATGATGCTAAAGGTCTTTTCCAGCCAACACAGTTCTGTGATTCTTTCTCTGATCTGTGTGAGTGGTTGAAAATGGAAACACCTGGATGAGTGTGAGGAGGATGGGGCCAGGCTCTTCACAGTAACGACCAGTGATAGGACAAGGGGCAATGGGTGTGAGCTGGAACACAGGAGGTTCCACTTAAATTTGAGAAGGAACTTCTTTACTGTGAGGGTAACAGAGCCCTGGGACAGGCTGCCCAGGGAGGTTGTGGAGTCTCCTTCTCTGGAGACATTCAAGACCCGCCTGGACACCTTCCTGTGTGATCTCATCTGGGTGTTCCTGCTCCGGCAGGGGGATTGGACTGGATGAGCTTTCGAGGTCCCTTCCAATCCCTAATATTCTGTGATTCTGTGATTCTGTGATGTCCATACAGGGGTGTCCACGTTCACTATGTGAGCGTCTGCTGGAAGCTGAGAACCAAGAGGCAAAGTGGTACTTCCAGTAACGCATGAACACGTTATTTTGTGCTGATTTGCACTGCAAGCTTTAATACTGATTGTTTTGTAACACAGAACTGGAATCTGGGGTGACTTCTAAAGTCTGGCCACTTGATGTTGTATGTAATGAGAAGGGCTTTAAAATCACATGATTAAAACAACTAATTATGTAAAGGGTTAATGTTTTCTTAAGACTGAGGTGGATGGCAAAGGACTTCCTGATTTTTCTTTTCTGCCCTTTTCATTTTACTACCCACTGTAAACTTCCAGCAAGTTGAGGCTTCTGTTGTTTACAAATATGTCCATAGTCTCATCTTGTGGCCAAATAAGGAGACTCTGACTTAGAAAAATACCTGAACATTTCATTTTTTTTTTCTGGATGGGGGTTTAGGAGGAAGAGGAAAGGTTATGAAGATGATGAGTGTGTCACAAAGAAATCTAAAATGGATGAGGTCAGTAAACCTATTGTACCTGTTTTTTCCACTCATAACTGCCAAGAGAGAAGTGACAGTGAGACAAACTTCTGCATCTGTTAAATACTCGTTTATGTGTTGCTCAGACAGAATCTTTTTCAACTGTTTGTTTTTTGTTTTGTTTTTTTTTTAAATGAGCCAGAGTTCACACTAGCCTGCAGTTGGGAGTGTTCTTAAATACCCCAGTCTTCTGTGGGGAGAGGGAAGAACACACAGCCCATCCTCCTGGTTGCTTCATGTGCTTTGAAAGTCTTAACAAACCAAACCACATACAGCTTAGTTCTTAATTCCAGCATGTGGAACTCCATGATGCCAGCAAAGTAAAATAGCTGTGAAACTGAAATTTGGAATATTGTGATGAAAAGAGGTTTTGGAAAGCCAGGAACTGAACACAAGAGCTAGAAATCCTAGCTCTACAGGTGGAAACTCACACCTCAGAATGCAGGTGAAATAAATGAGTATATGCTGAGACACACTCTGGCAGGCTTTTTTCATGGAATTTTTTATGCATGTGGTGGTTTTTCTGCTTGGCCAGTGTTTCTGAAACTGTTTCCATTTACTTTATTTGGTTCCTTGGGCAAAGCAGAAGTCGGCTGCTGCTGGACTGAATTTCTCCGTCAGCCAATTTGCGAGCAAGGCTTGCACAAAGTACAGGTGGGGTAGCTAGTGCCAAGGGTTGTAAGGCCAAGGATAAATAAGGTGGAGGTGGACTAAGGAAGGTGACTTTACAGATGTGTAACTGACTGGCATAGGTGCTAGAAGTTCCTGTGGCAGCACGGGCAGTAGGACCACGTACCCAGAGTTTCATACTGTAAAACATGCTGAACTCACACACTGCTCAAGGCTGTTTTCCTTTCCTTCAGGAGGAGTGGACTGACGATGACCTTGTCGACTAAAAGTGAAGATGGAATCCTGCTGCTGCAGAAACTAACGTTCAGTGTCAAAGGTGAACCTGTCTGCCACAGGTTCCTTACTCTGTGTCATGAGGTATTTATTCTGCTGGGTTTTTTTTAATATCTTCACAATAAAGCATTTGCCTTTATTAAAATAATTAGTTGTAGTTCCATTAAAACCCCATCCACTCAAGGTCAAACAATAAGAAATGTTTGCTTTAAGAAATCTGTCACTCGGAGAGGAGTTTTGGTTCAGGACAGTGTCACTCATTTGTATATTTTGTTACTGTTATCACTACTATTTTAGTATTAGTATTATTTTAAATTTTCTTTTATTTCACTGATTAAATAGTTCTTATCTCACCCTACAAGCCTCCTTATCCTTGCCCCCCAATCCTCTCCCCTATTCCCTGGGGGTGGAGGGGAAGTGGGTGAAGGGCTGTGTTGGCTGCTGGCCAAGGGCCAGCCCAGTGCAACTATCACAGCAGCTGAGAACAGTATTGTTTTTAATCTTCCTAAATCATTAGCTGTCTTCCAAATCCAGATCAAAGTCTAGTTCCTTTTCATATACTGTTTTAGGACACATAGTACTGTTCTACAGTACACTCACCTAAATGCAACTTCAGGATTTCCCTAGTTTTATTCTCATCACTGTATTTTGTAGCTAATAGGTAAGTAGCCAAATCTGTTCTCTAAAGTTTGTATTTTTACCATGTTATTCTACCTACACCCAGCCAACTACATCTACAGAGGAACACAATTCATCCCCTCTGTTTCTGACAAATCCTTCTGTACAAAGCTCATCATCTCACCTGTCAGGGAAGCAGAGCTGTGTACTCGGTGTTGTACCCGTGACACGTGGTAGCTCAGCTACAGTGCTGGGCACCCACCTTCAAGAAAGCTGCTCCAACTGGAGAGACCAGGGCAGCAGCAGAGTAGGAGCCAACTGCAAGCCCAGAAGATGTGCATTAATATTACAGCAAAGACCCAAAGATAACGTCTGTGCAATTCAGACAGCGGACAGAAAAAGCAGTTCTAACCCTGGGGAGGTACGATGTCATCGTTCCAGTGGTGTAACAACCCTGTCCCTACTACACAGTTATTTTAGTCTTGTCAGTGAATCCCAGCGTCCTTTTACTCCTTCTTAGGTCACCACCTCTCTGAATGACCTGGGTATTTTAATTCTTTAAACAGTTTCAGACATCTACTTAATTGCCCTGTGAGAGAGATGTGTGAATCACGGCATGTTCTGAGGATTCACCCTCAAAAAGTGACACGGCACGAACATTTCAAAGGACATCACATGTGCAGACGCTGTAAAACATTTCCACAGCAAAGTTAGCCAGTTTCCATACAGAGCTCATCTGCAGCTTGATTTATTTTAAAAAACATTTCACTTATAAAAATAATATTTATGCTAGACTTACAGTACACAAAAGACCAACCAATACCTATTTTATAAAATGGTTTAATGAATGCATGCATGTCTGATACAATGATCAATAAATTTACTGAATTCAAATTATTTACTGTTTGTAAACATTTTACAAAAGCATGGTGATTTATCTGACTATACAGTCCTTGATGGAAGAACTATTCAGACTGAATCAGTGGCACATCAAAAAAAAATAAAGCTGACAAGACCCATTCTGCATATTCTCTTTCAACATGATTCCAGCAAGAGAAACAGCATGGTATAAAAAGTGTACAGTAAAGATCGTTCCTACCATAATGTCAAATTCTGGAAACTGTAAATACAAGTTAAAAGTGGTTGAAACAGTCAAAAGTCATAATTATTGTAACCAGTCAGAAATTACAGTAAGAAATGTTATCCAGTTATAGGTGGCTGTCAGAACAACACATTTCATGTCAGTTGATGATTCTTTTCCAACGGGACAGCCGAAACTTTGGCAATATCAGAGGTGCTGGAAATTAATTTTCAAAGTTCAAGACACAGTCACAGCATTTTTCTTTGCGGAAGGTGAACTGTACACCAAGGCTCAGAGGTTGTGAAAACTGTTTCCAAGTGGAAAAAAACAAAAACCAACAACAAAAAAAAGTGCAAATGTCCTGCACAGATAGCTTAAAAAGCTGCTGGTACAATCATTCACCAACAGAATCTTTGTTTTCTTTTTGCATAGTTCACACATCACTGGGAATGTGACAGGGTGTGCTATTTTTGGCAAGAGCAAGAAGAAAAGTGATACTGGTGTAAAGTTGCCGTGTTGGGCATGCTGGATCCATGCAGAATTCACGTAGAGGGCTGCTACCTGGTGTTATTAGACACTGAATACTGATTTTGTTTTTGTTGAAGCAGTTCAGTAATAGCCAAAAGCTTCTTGAGAACATGCTGTAAGAGAGTGAGTCGGTAAAAAACAGACATTAGCGACTGGAAACAAAACGGTCTTGCTCAAGAAGAAGCATTTTTAGCATTGGTCTATCAGACCTGATACTAGAGAGTTTAAAATCCATTAAAACAAACCAAAAAAAACCCCAAACACACACACAAAAAAACCCCCAAAAGAAAAAAGGAAACAGCTGATTGCCTCGTCAGTAAGACATTGCCTTCAAAAGAGAAGTCTGAAAGAGGATTATGAACTTTGCCTCTCCACCCATGGATCGTGTGGCTGCCTTGTGATTTTAACAGGGAGGCTAGGGAAGCGTACTGCTAACACACTGCTGGGATTTGCAAGAGAACAGTTTGCTGTGTTCATTTACATTTGCTAATGAAAGCAGATTTAGTTCTCAACCGAAAAAAACCCCAAAACTAACGACTCAGAGAGCCTGTCGGGAGACAGTAATTCTGTGGTTTGGGCTTCCTCTAGAAATTAAAACTTCCTCTGGAAACTTAAAAAAAAACCAAACAAAAAAAAACAAAAGACAAACCCTCTGTGGTATTGCTGCATGAAGAAACAGAACTATGGACTAAAAGTATTTACCTTTACAGCTAGTAGCCTCTCAGTGAAATGCACGTATTTTAAAACGTTTATCAGTCGTACTGCTAGCCAGGAATGCTACAGAAGAATCCTGATGTGAAGGAGTAACTCCAGACCTACTGCCTGTACCTGGGGTTGGTCTGTTCACCTTTGTCGCTTACCTGCATTACACCTCGCTCGTTACTGAGCGTCCGGAGCTCATCTGAGTGCGCCACGCATATCTCGTGCAAGGCTGCCAGATCGCGAGACAGGTCAGTTCTAGAGTGCTCTGTAGTGTCTGGGAGCTCAGGAACATTCTTCAACAACAAAAAGATAAGAGCAGATTTAAGATGCTGAGTACCTGGGCACACAGGCAGATAACACTGCAGCTTTATGGCTCTGCAGACACAACTGTTTTGCACGGCAATGTTTGTCTTCCCAGATAAGCCTCCGGCCCATCTTTCTACTACAATTTATGTTTTATGAGTATTTCTGCTCCTGCTAGAAAAGTTCTTACCAAAAATGGTGCTGTTACTGCACTACCACTGAGCTGATTAGAAAGCTACTGCATACAGACTCATAACCTTCCCCAAAATGAGGGGGAATCCATCCATTAGGTACTTTTTTATACCCCTCCCCCCCATCTAAATGAGAGAACAGCAGCAACAAAAATTCAGCAAAATCTCATTACGCTGCTCATAAAATAATAGCGTTGTAATTAAAACAGTAGATCAATCCGACAGTTATTTTCAAGAAAATCCAACAGTTTTCAGAGAACCTCATGCAAAATCTGTCATTTCAAGGAAACTGATGTACCATAATATGCAGAAGTTGCAATTTAACCAGAAAAAGGTGACATATGGCAACCTACCCGAATGCCACACTCGTTTTTATATCTTATCAAAATATTCTGGGATGTCTTCTAAGTCATTTTTAAGAGACCAATTCAGGAAAGTTGGCACATTTTTTCAGTGTCAGTTTTTAAAATAAATTCTTGGTTTACAAATACAGATGTACAACATGAAGGCCTAACTCCTGTTATAGCTATCGAACACCAAACAGCAACAGTCTGAAATAATACAGTCACTGCAGTTCACTTTTAAATGACAGTATCTCAAATGCATTCAGTGATACATTTGGCAATGCATAACTGAAATTCAACCTAATATTTTTTTAAAGCAAAAAATAATTTCAATCTCTGGTCAAAACCATGTGACAAATTGCATGTAAGAGTTTCTTAACAGTGACAGAGGCACTAAATTAATAAAATCTAAGATAACATTTGATGGTTTGAATTCCATATGACAGCCCAGCAACCTGCAGTTTGTAAACATGTGTTAAGAAAAATCTGTTCAGTTGCAAGCACTCAGAATTGTCTGGAAGTTGATGCATTTTTTTTAGCCAAGTATAAAGAATTTTCATTTACAACGTTGCTTTGTCACTTCCAGTGAAGATTCTGTTAACCACTTACCCCGAGTTCATCCAGGAACATGATCATGCGATGTTTGTTGCTCTTGATGAATGGATTTACCCCTTCCATATATGGCTCCTAGTAATTTTTAAAAGTATTCATTAGAACAAATCAATGCCAAGATAACTGCCACACCTGAAGTGAACACGGTGCAGTCAGACAGATGACACCGAAATACAAGGATGTCATCTCAAGGGCTTTTATTTTTCCAAGTGAGTTTCTAACGTCTGGTGTGCAGCCAGTCAAAGGACAACAGAATTTGGTTATCTTCTTATATTCAGGAATTTTCTTAGGCATGCATACTGAGGTGAATTTGCATTAAGATGAATGAGCTTACAAAGTAGATCAGGAATAATAAGCACCTTTGTTCATTACATTCCAAGTTATGTGTGTCAGAGAAATAACTTCCTAACACCAGCCTGAAGCCACTTCCATTATGCTCAAGTAAACAGATTTATTTTTCAGCCATGTTTTGGCCTGGGAACTGAGACAGACCAGTTGTTGCTGGCATTCTCTTGCTGTTATAATAGAAACTTTGTAGGAATCTGGGGCTTTTCAGTGCAGTGTGTACGTTTGATTTATAACGTTCATTATGTCTAGCAAAATGAAAGTGAGTACAGAGAGAAGGGGTGCCTTGAATTTCTCAGCCATAGAAAACATCAACCTAAAAATTAAGTAAATGCAGGGTGAAAGTGGGGGAGGGGGAGGAGTCAGAGTTTTCTCATTCTTCATTTCTTTCAGAATTGGATAATCTATACCAAACTGGGAATTTTAAGCCTGATTAGTCTCAATCTGAAAGTTAATTACTATGTATAAATAGAACATGTGTGTGGAATGCATTTCAAGGTTGTGTATAGAAAAAGCACACCAATATTACTGAAAGATGTCTCCTCTCTGACATCAAATCATCAATGGAAATGCAAAAAAAGCTCCTATCACCTATTGAAGGCAGAGTATTTATCCTTCTGATTCTTTCCCATCACAGATTCCTGTTCTAGCAATTCTCAGCTGCCTGTTTGATAAGGATATTGCAAAAGAAACTGTGCCCATTTTACCACCATGGACACTTTTGTTGTGGTGGGATGGCTGGAATTAAAAACACTCCACATACTTCCACTGTTACCTTTGGAACAATGCCCGATGAGTTTATCTGTACTCTTACAGCATCAATATATGGTTGCATCACATAATATGTAATTAATGCTCACTGGTATGATCATTTGCTCATCAATTACTTTAACAGACCATTGGTGGTTTTCCTTCTACCATATTCCAAACCTTCACGGCATGTACCAACTCATTAACGTGAGTTTCTAGATCACTTCCTCTCAAATTATTATGGCTCCTTTTCCCAGTTTGACCAGACTATGCTAACACTGAAATGTACTGGAATGGTAGTTCTAGGTTGTTCTGTCTGTATAAAATTATGGTCACCTTAGCTCCAAATTCAACCAGATTTGCTAAATTCTGCACAGACTTGGCGACCAGCGTCAGCGTTCTTGCAGCAGTTGGGGAAGGAGAATCTGTCAGGAACACAAAATAGAGAGTTACTGGCCGTTCCATTTAAATCTAACAGCAGTCACATGATGAAAGCAAAGCTCTTCAATTCATATTTTTCCATGGAATAAAATATTTTTTATATTATAACAGAAGATGTCACGTGGTGAAGTAAAACTGACGTTGCTTTAGTAATGTCCACAAGAAGATATTAACGTGATCATCTGATTGTCTGTAAGAGCTGCACTCAGAACAAGTATGCAAAGTGAAGTGTGAGTAACTGAGCTAGGTGAAGAACCCTTTTTTTTTTTTCCAAAGGAGGATTATTTGTCATTAGAATTTTAAAAAAATAATAATTTACCTTTAGAATTTTTTTTTAAAAGGCAAGTTTACCTGTTTCTCTATTTGGGTATACCCACATAAGTGGGCTCTGACAAATTATACAAATTATTACTGGCATCAGGAAAACAGAGTAAACTTAACATGCAATCATAGCTTGTATTTCCATGACATTACAGTAACTTGCTGTACTTAACATTACACTTAACACTAACCACTTTGTCAGTTAAAACTTCCTATTCTAATGAGTGATATTGCCCAGTAATATCTTACAAAATTGTTTTTCCCTCCAGTTACAGTACCTGGTTTGGTTGAATGCCAGGTTTGAAATATTCCAAAACTGACATGGTTATTATAGAAGCTCTAAATGTTGTAATTCTTCACAAGAATGCTATCTGCTCTTCATTGTCTACCTGCATCTTTGTTGTTCTTTCTTCCCACCCAACTCCAAAATCCACTGAACAGTAAGTTCTGATTTTTCTTGCATAGCTGGAGTCAGTTGTTCATTGTATCTGCTGCTTGGTGGTGTACAAAACATGACTGATTAGACTTGGAATCTGGAACTTCAGGTTAGAAGAACTAATCTAAAGAAGGGAATTACTTTAAAAAAAACTCTTAAATTGCTCAAAACAAAGAATTTAACTTTGGAAACAAAAGGGGTTTTTTTTTCCCCCCAATCACATTTGCCAAGGTGATGGGATTGCTTCTCATACTGAGCTATACCTACACACCCAGCCTCCAGAACACCTTTTTTCCCCTATTATGGGAAGAAGGAAACTTTGCTCCAAAGGAAGGACTGCCTCATCCCTTTTGTGAACAGCTCCAAAAGCCCCTACACAGCGTCTGTTAAGTTCATGTCAGCAGTCACTGAGAAAATTAGCTGGATGTACATGAGCAGGACCTGAACACTGGCAGACGAGCTGAAAAGGAATTACTCACATTTACAGGTGACTTTTTAGGCCTGCAGATGCAGTGCAACCAAATTTAAGAGGAACCTAATCTGCCATGTTTCTCAAATGCTTTCTCCACAGCATGTAAGGAAATGATTGATGGGTGAGAGAAAGGAACTTTGTTTGACACAGCCCTTCTCATTCAGAACAGCTTGAAGAGAGATGATAGAAACCATGCTACATTGTCTTAAAAACTGTCTATGAATAAAGGAAAAAAAGGTTTTCTGAATCAGATTTCTGATTTCCTCCTATTTCCAAATCAGCATTTTAGTGGTAAAAATTAAGAAACTGCTAGGGAGGGAAGGAAGAAGAGCAATAATGACTAGTGCAAGCTACATGTGTTCTTTTTTTCTGGTGATCTTTGCAAAGGAAACACCCCAGAAAACAAAGATGAAGTGTAACTCATGCAAACTTTTAAAACGAAGCAACTCAGATGTCTGAATATTTTAACTATAGTAATAAAAGCTTTCAGTAGTTTATGCCCATCCTTTTTTTCCACCACAGAAGTTAAGTTAAAAATGCCCACAAACATTTTAAGACATGCTTAGGACAACTGCTGTGGGATAATCCATGCCCTCACCACTAAAGCTTCCCAACAGGAAAGCCCCACACCAGCAGCATGTCAGATGTGGTCCCTGATGTGTGTCACCATCCCAACCACCCCCAGGTTCATTTAAGAAACACCACTGAATTGCAGCCATTAACTTTGACATTGCTTTGTATTCAAAGTGACATCTGAAGATCACCCACTTATATTTTCACATTACTAGAACATATTCCACACTGCTAGACTTTTAACTGAAAATTGTATTATTAAATACTACAATGCATGTTTTTCTGGACTTTAAAACAACAACAAAAAAAAATTGGGGTAACCACAATGTAACCTTTGAGAGTGAAAAGCTGGTTGCTTTATGGAGAAGTCAGTCAAGTGACGTGGATAACATGACTTTGGACACAGCATTCAAAATTAGACACTACAGTAATTTCATGCCTACTACTCTATAAAATATTAACTCATTCTGAAGCAGATAGTCACCTGAGATGATATTAAACATCCTTGGGTTCAGGATAGCAGGACAAATCAGTCGAAGAAAAACAAAGCCACTGAAATGGGAAGAAAATTGTATTTTGTTCAATAAAATCAGAGAATTAATGTAAAATCATTTAGTCTTTAAGGATTCAGGTTAGCGTGGAATCTTTTTGAGACACACACCAACCGACAGCTCTGTAAATACATTAACAAATTAATCATGCTGGGATCTCAATGAGGATAAAAGCTGAAAGAATAGGCATATTGATTTCCCAATGAAGGTGAATGGTTGAAACCAGGTGGGAAGAATTTAGAGTCATACTGAAGCCAACTGCAGACCATGCCAGCTTCAAAAAGGAGAAGCCCCTGTTCTCTGACCTCCCAAGGGTTTTCCACTGTCCATCAGTACCACAAGGCATCCATCCCACAGCCACCAGCTCCACCAAGCCAACACTAGGAACTTATTCAACAGAAATCCAGAATAGCCTTCAGCAGGATTAGAAAAAAAACAACTTTCTGCTCATAGCAGAAGTAAAAACCAAAAAGTTCTTGGCCATATGTGAAGCTAAAATATTCTCCATGGTGTGATTTTAAAGCTATGAGGAAGTAATTAATTTTGAAGTCATGGCATATACACTAATTCATCTTTTAAGTGCCCAAAGTTGAAGGCAAATGAGCTACAAAATCTAGGATGGACCTTGCTGATATGGAAGATCTGGTGCTTCTTACCCTTGCCAACCTGTTTAAATTAAGAGTGAGTCAATACCTAGATGGGGGCTTTATGAAATAAAACATCTTCTGAATAATACAGCAGGGAAGCTACCCAGACATCTAAAAATTGTCCATCGGCCTCTGAATATTTGATGATTCTTGGAACAAAAATAGCGCAATACAAGGTAATATTCATCACTGAAGGCTGTGAAACTCTGTACTCTGCAGAGAAATCAAAAGTATCTGTTTGTGAAGACTAACATCACAAGAGAAAGGGATCCAGTATCAAGCCTCAGTACCATAAATATCTTAAATACTGCTGTAACCTATGCAAGTACCACACAGTTTTGTTGCTGAGAGAAACACAGACAAGTGCGTGCTGGGGCGTGTCTCTAACAAGACTTAAAAAGATTATTTTCAGAATGAAGTGACCAAAACTTACCTAACAACTCTGGTTCTCATGGTGGTATTAGCTGGCCACTTGTTTTGAACAGACTTCTGTAGGCACCCATAAATATACCTCAATGTCCTGCAAAAATCACAGACGGATTCAAAATAGCTGGTCAGAAAAGATCCAGACCAACCTAGAACTATGATCAAATCTACATTTGTAATTTAGGCATAACCTTTAATTTTACTTTAGCTAAGAGTTAATTTGTAAGTTAACAAATTTATAAAAAGTCAATTTATAAATTTATACTAAGAAGTAAAATTTATAAATGGCAAGAAAAAATATTAATACACAATTCTATAGGCAATTCAGTGATTATTCAGATGTGCAGTAAATGTTTTGTAACTGTGTTCCCTGTTTCTTAACTAGTACTTCATTCTGAAAAATACAATTTTGATGGTTTGACTTCTTTATTTATTTTTTATCTTCTTAACTAAACAACTGTTATTTCCATAAATGAAGGTTAGGTGTTTAAAGTTAAGCAACCACCTCTCCCATTATAAAGAGGGAAAATTGTGGTGTATTTCAGAAAATGTTGAGAGCTGCATCATATACTGAAAAGGGGAGAAACTTTTAATGCTAACCTTGCCAGCAGCAACACAAAAGAAACACTTCTGTGCTATTCTGCCATCTCAAAATCGAGGATTTTATTTAGTTTAAAAGCTAATGACACAGTGAAACAAAACGTTTAGTACTATCCACTTGTTCTTAGATGTTCAAATCTAAACTAGGAGTACATTATTCTAGCAATTAAAAAAAAAAAGGGAAACAAAAATATAACTTCTGCGTTTCCCTAGCAGACAGAAGCAATCATAGAATGGTATCATTCTGCTACTACTATGTGCTTGTATTTTTAATGTACTGTTAAAAATTCTACCTCCTTCTCAGAGGAGAAGGACTGGAAAAATTTATTATCCAATTAAGTATATATAATTGACTGCTAACTACTATTATCTTCCACGTTTTTGTGGAAATATGAGATTTGGGTATTTTTATTATTCTTCTCTCCCTGACCTCTTGGGTTTAGTAGCTTCTCCTCCAAAGAAAAGCACATGTGCTAGCCAGAGGCCTCTGCAAAAAACACCATTTATTCCTAAATATGTTATTTTTTTTCCCTGTTTATATTCCTCTGTGTGCATACAGCAACCCTAAATTAGTCTTATGACTGATGAGCAGCAGATGAACCAGTAAGAACAGCATTTTAAGGTGCAATGTAATTAACACAAACTGGAATTCCCAAACACAAATCTGAACAGAAACAGGCAAACTTACGGAGGCAGTATCTCTGCAGCCATGAATATTTTCTCCACCAGTTCTGAAAGTATACTGAGCAGATGTGCCAAATTAGTGTTTACATCTTCATTTTTTTCTAACTTTGAGGGATTTAACTAAAACAAAAAGAGCAAAAGGTTATGTTTCTTCTTCTAACTATAACTACATAGATATTTTCATAATTTTACACACGGAAAACCACTTAAATTAAATATTCTGCTGCTTTACAAGTCTTTTACAGACTCACAAATCTGTTTCAATGGCTAGTGAGGATATGTGAAGAAGCAATGGTTTTAAGTTCTAATACACAAGGCTTTTAACAGAAGTTAGGAGGATCATTTTAAAAACAGTTTCAGGATCAACAACAATAATTTAGTATCAGGAAGTTTAAAATTAAGGCTAAAGTTCAGACATTGACTGCTACGATACCTTGTATTTACTAGAAGTTACATTGTAGCATTGACTGCTACAATACCTTGTATTTACTAGAAGTTACATTGTAGCATTGACTGCTACAATACCTTGTATTTACTAGAAGTTACACTGTAGCATTGACTGCTACAAAACAGCCTACAATTGCTAAAGAATAGGTAATTTAAAGGAGTTTTAATTTTAAAACTTTAGAAAGTTCTACTATGAATATTGTTCAAAGCCAAAATCTGGGGGGAAAAAAAACCTCTTAATGAATGAAATCCCTGTATTTCTCATGTAAACAGATTTTAGTTCTGAGAGATTGAAAAATGTCTCTGAAGCTAATATTTAATTCAACCAGTAGATAATTATGTCAACCAAAGTGTTTAAAAACATAGTTCAAGGTACCACCTCACAGGACTGCTTGCTCTCCATTATCTTCAATATAGAATCTTTCAACGCGTGGTGAACAAAACTTGTCGCCGTGGCTTTCATGTACTGCTCCATAAGCGTGCTTGCTAGAGTGGTGGCACGAAACAAAGTCGTAGCTTCATCTGAAAAAACAGGCAGCAAAGTGAAAAGTTGGCAAAAGACAACAAGAAGCAGAGGAAAAACCTGTTGTGTTTACGCTTCGATCTGTGTTGAAACTAAAGGAGGAGAAAAAAAGGAAGGTGGCAGAAACTTTCCCTCCCCACCTGCCCAAAGTTCCAGCAAACGCTGGTGTGATTTAGTGCAGTACCTTCCATGCTTATCTCCCTGTCATTTAGTGTTCGTAACAACAAGGACTCAAGCTTCTCATGAAGAAAAATCTTCAGTAAAATGCCAGCCAACAGCGTTCTGTCCTGTCCACAAACATGTGATAAGGCATAGACTACGTGAAGCTCTCTCTGGAGTACAAGCTGAAAGAAAAATCAGCATTTTAAAATATTCAGGCTTCTCCTAACATAGGACAGCTTTAGAAAAAAATGATATCATACATTTACAGTGACATATAGATGCCACTATAAATATTATTTAATGGTGTCAACCAGAGTTGTTTTGTCAACTCAAACAACCCACAAAATGAGTTTTGACAGATAAACCAAGGGAAGTTAAACAACTTCATACCTCTTTAAACTCACTGTACTCCTCTTCTGGCATGATCTTCTCCATAGAATATCGTGCTCGAACACGCAGAGATCCTGGCTCGATACCCTTTAATGGTACATGGGAACTGAGCTGAAACCACTCGTCTGTGGCATGTCCTTTTTGTAACCGGCTTAACTGGCAACGCATAAACACTTAAGGAAGAAAAGCATTGTTCAAGTAAGTTATCTCCAGCAAAACAATCCTACTATTGAATAATTTAAAAAAAACCCAGTTTATTTTCAGCACATGTTATCATTTCAGCAAAAAAATGTTAATGAGTAATCAAGATTATTGCCATCAATATTGTCAGATTTTCTCTTCAACGGTTTAACAGACTCCTGTGAACTGAGGAAGAAATATAAACCATGCTGGAAAGTATGTGCACCTATACATTAAAAAATGCTGCATGGATATTGGCACAGTTTTCTTTGTAACACCCAAGTAGTGAGTAAAAAAAAGTGCTATCCTGCAAATTCAGGTACAGTCAGAAAATAAAAACAGATTAAGTGTTCAGAATTCACTGTCCTCGTTCCAGGCTTGCGAGGCAGGTGTGTGTCTTTTCTCCCAGGTAACTGGGAATAGATCAAGAGGCAATGGCCCTCAGTTGAGCCAAGGGAAGTTCAGACTGGATGTCAGGAAAAATTATTCACTGAAAGGGTTCTCAGGCACTGGAACGGACTGCCAAGGGAAGTGGCTGAGTCCCCATCCCTGGAGGTGTTTAAAAGATGGGTAAACAAGATGCTCAGAGATCTGGTTTAGTAGTGGACACATACAGTTGGATTCGATGATCTCAAAGGTCTTTTCCAACCAAATGACTCTATGATACCACCATCAGATCTGCTCCTTGACCACTCTGTTACTTCTTACTATTTATTATTACAATTATATTATTATTTATTGGTTAGGAACATGGTTTAGTCGGGGACTTGTCAGTGTGAGGTCAATGACTGACCTCGATGATCCTAAAGGTCTGCTCCAGTCGAGGCGATTCTGTGACTCTGGTGCTGCTATGGCTTTCCCAAACACTGCTGTGTGCATTTCTTTTATGCTACCTCTCAGGTTAAGGCTATAACATCTTATGCAAATTATGTAAAAAACTGTTCCCAAGCAGCTTGCTGCCTAGATAAAAGTCAAGTCAAGAATGGCCAAATCATGAATTCACCTTCCAGCAGTGTCAGTACTTTGAGATTGCCAAGCAATGGCCTGGACTGCAGCACTCAGGCTCCTGAGCAGTTATTCCACACAGAAAGGCCCTTTCAGAGACAACACTGTGCCTCAGAAACACTCATCACAATCCAAGAGGGATCCACTGTTCCAGTTTCACATTCAGCCTCTCAGTCTGGATCTTCCAAGCAAACACCCTCTCTTTCCATGGCACTCCATGAGATCTGCTTTTTTCTCAGATTAAAAAAAACCCAACAAAAAAATCCCAACAAAACCACAAACCCAAGAGTTCTGGGGTTTTTTTTCACATTTCTACAAAGCCCATACACCACACAGCCCTGCAGAAACTGTCAGCAGTTCCATTAGACCTCCCACTGTTGCAGTATCCAACAGGATATTGTTTGACACTGAAAAACATGTTTAAAATGCTAATTTCAGGACATTCCTGTTGCTGATTTCACATTGTTTGGAGCTGATAAACTGATGTAAGCTAACACATTCAAATCAGTCAGGTAGTGTGAAAAAAAGAACTTATCATCACCACCTGCTACTCATCACCAGTGTCGATGGGACTGTGTCTTTAGACCAGATAATCAATCAACTTTCCTAGAACATTTCCCCCGAGCATCAAAGCTTCTGTACCTGCAACTAAGCAATGTGTTTTTCATCTTATTTTGTGTGCACATGTAAGGCACATATCTCAGTGAGAGGAATGATAAATGAAATACAGCATCTGGACTAAATAGATGATTTAATTTTTCCCTTTGGTTATAGTAGCATTTCATACCTATAATATAAATACCATAATCTTGCTTTAATTTATTTAAAAAAAAAAAATAAAGTCAGATGAAATATCTGTATAGGGACTGTGGAACAGTTGCTATCATATATATATATATCATATATATATATATCATAATCTATATATATATATTATGATATATAATCTATATAATATATCATAATATATAGTCAGTAACTTGAAAGGAATAAGACCTTTTCTTATTTAGCAGCTTATACTGAATTAGTAGGCTACATTCAGTAGGAAGAATGCTATTAGTGGAAAAATTTGGGATATTTACACTTAGCAAATATACCACATTTTAAAAGAGAAATACATACACAGGAAATCATCAAAACAAACAAGAACTGATCTCTTCTCTTCAGACACAGGTAAGAATTCTCTTGACAACAATCCTACTCCAAAATGAATCACAATATTTTACATGATGAATGCTAGTACAAAAAATGTAAGATGGAGGTTTCTTAATGGTTTATTTGCTAACGAAACTTCAGGCATAATATTTATTCCAGAACAAGATGGAACCACCAAAAAACCCCTAAAAAAATGTTGTAAGCTCAGTACATATATTTCCTGGAAAATACAGGGGGGAGGGAACGAAATCCTGAGCCTGTCATCGTGGGCT
This sequence comes from Caprimulgus europaeus, assembly GCA_907165065.1. The sequence continues at coordinate 4,173,038 of OU015527.1, forward strand.
TACTTCCCAGTGCCACCAAACTGGCCAATGTGCACCACAGCAACTTTTTTTTACTCCTGCTAACTGCATTATCTCAGCTATCACTCAGAAAAACAAGCTTTGGCACTCCTGCAAAGATTAACTGTGCCTGAAAGGAAAGGCACTGGCTAATACTCTGCTCTACGGACCTGCCTGCATGAGGTGACTGCCTCCATTATAAAGGTGTTTCTTTTTCAACATGAACTAATTCAAAATTAACCAACTATCACAGTGCAAAACCAAACCAGAACTTCTACTCCAGTTCAACACTGTGTGGTATTGTCCCAAGAGATTCACTAATTCAACTGTTTAATTGTACCTGAGCATCCCAGTTTGCAGGAGCAGCAGATTAAATCTACTAATACATTCTAGGGCTTTATTTTTTTTCCAAGCCATGTAGTATATATTTATTTGAATAAATCCCTATGCAATTCACAGAGAAACAAAGAAAATTTAAATAGAATTAATACTAAACTGTTCAGATAATTTCTGACTTTTTAAAAACAAAAATACTAAAATCATTGTGGAATAATTGTGGAATAATATGGAAACTTTAAAGTCAAAGACTTGAAAATACAGGAAATATTTTATAATATTGAAAAAACAGCCATCATGCTACTATCATTTTGGTATTTAACTTCTGTGTATTATGATGAAATTAAGCAGCGAGACCAATAACATAGCTCTTCGTCTCCAATTACATGGTGGGAAAGGTAAGCAGAAAAACTGACTTAACCAAATAACTGGTCAGATGAATTGTACCAGCCTCACATGACTCCCACTTCATAGCAACCCACACTTAACAGCTGCAGCTGGAAAGGAATGTTCAGGAAAGGAACCAATTCTCTTGCTTTTGAAGAGTTCAAGGGTTATTCAGGCAACGTAGCAGGTAGGTAGGTTAGATAAGGTCTGGCTTAGCTCCTTTTTTCCCTGCTGCTCTTCACATATTTAACAGGGTGGGGATGTAAGCAGAAATACATGTTCATTCCAGTTGACTTAGTTTAATGCTTCTCCCAAGAAGAACTGTTGGGTTATGCTGTAAGACTGTGCCTAACTGCAGTCAAGAAACTCAGCCAGTCCTGCTCCTGACCTAGACAAGGAAACCTTCTATCACCTCCCATCCAAAGCCAACACCATCTCCTTAATCTGGACAGAGAGGAGGAAACTATAAAAAACACTTTTAAAGAAGTTACTCAAGTATCCTATTCAAGAATTATTCTTTTAAGGATTTTTTTTTTTACTAACTAGAGCTTGTGTGTAGATAGCCAATGAGTTTTCCAGCTCCAGTGAATAAAAGAACAGTGCAAGAACATGGTCACAAACTGCAATTAGAGCCCTTTTGTCTGTCAGAAGGAATATATCTTCTTTTCTCCTACTATGCTGCAAAGTTTTCTAGTAAGAGGAAGAAGAAAGAGGTTTGAACTTGAATTAGGTTCTGCAAGAACATTCAAAATGAATAGTAATCCTTCTAATTTGGTCAATGTTTCCCTACAGATCTCAAAAAAAAAAAAAAATCAAGAAATGAGGCATACCTAATAGGCCAGTAATACTAGAGATGCAAACTGAAAACAACTGCAATACATTAGAAATACTTTGACAGGGTTTGGAACAGAGGGCTCTGAACACAATGGAAAAGAAAAAAATCTCGGAACAAATCTGAAGGGGGCAGGGAGGTTGTCCTGCCCTGCAGGCAGCAAAGAGGACGCAGGAGCTGAAGTTTCTCCAGAACAAGTACGGTGAGAAACAAAATACCTAGAATAAGAGGGGAAAAAAACCTAAAACCACACTGTAGGAAGAAAACTAAACTAAAAAATAATCTTGGAAAATTATTTTTTTTCTATAAGAGCTCAAAATCCACATTTTTCAAACCCTTTCTTTTCTAGAAAGCTGTTAGATCTTACCAGCTTGCTGTTAATTTGCCAGAACAGAAACAAAACCACAGCTGAAGCAGCAGCTGTCTGGGTAACATGAGGGAAATAAATTGTTGGGAACTTATGTAAAAGGCAGAATAAAATACAGATCCTTTCCCATTCAAAGTGATACTGTGGTAACTTCAGGTTTAAGCCCAAGAGTGGTACAAGGGACGTGGACAAATGAGGTAAAACAGAAAATAGCCAAGGCAAATTTTGTTCAGAGACTGTAAAGATTAAAAAAAAAAAATAAATGCTGAAAGTAGTACACCATTCCCCCCTTCCCCATTCCCACTGGAGGCAACAAAAAACCTGAAAAGGAATTCCATGCAATCAGACTTAAAATTCCGTGGAACTTAGTATTTTATGGAGCAGACTAATAGTGACAGCTTCTGTCTCCTCTTGCTTTTTAGTAACTGTAGTCATTGCATAACACAATGGCCACTCTAGAGCTTTAAACTGGAAGAGGGTGGGTTTAGATTAGATATTAGGAAGAAATTCTTTGGTGTGAGGGTGGTCAGACACTGGCCCAGGTTGCCCAGAGAAGCTGTGTCTGCTCCTCCCTGGAAGTGTTCTTGGCCAGGCTGGATGAGGCTTTGAGCAACCTGGTCTAGTGGAAGGTGTCCCTGCTGCTGGCAGGGGGGTTGGGACTGGATGAGTTTTAAGGTCCCTTCCAACCCAAACCAGTCTGGGATTCTGTGATTAGATGATCCAGGTAAGCCAACAGATACACAGGACTGGATTACTGTGCATTTTATTGCTAAAACCCACACATGTTCTCATTGCAAAAACATCAAAGGAAAGCCAGTACCAGACATCTACAACACACAAACACAGCAGTATGGTGAGCATAAAAATACAGTTAATTCTCTTATGAAAAGGCTGGACAGGAGTAACGAAAACCACATTCATTGCTGCAATACATATGCATCTTTTACAGAAAAATACTTACATATATCTGGATCTTTACTTTTCTTTGTTTTGTTACTAAGACTTATCTCAAATCTATTAATATCAGATGAAAGATCACTAGGAGAAAAGACAGAAAGCCTCAGTTAATACTATACTTGGCTGTCATTATTCTAAACTCAATTTCAAACCTGAGTTCCCATTTTCAGCCAAAGACATATATATTAAAAAGAGATACTTAAGTGCTGAGAGAAAATTCTGCCCATGCAGAATTTGGCTGAAAGGTTGCTGTTCTATAAACACACACACAGTATTTTTCAAAAGCATATGCAAAACAGTACACAGTGTTAAGTTATCTTAAATGCAATGCGACTTACAAGTGAAATTCAGTAATTCAAGAAGATGAAGACTTACTCAAAGACAAATTCTTCTGACCACACAGGGTTCTGCCCTTCCCTGATATGTGTTTTTGCTACCTGGACGCTGTTCAGGTAGATGTTACAATATGGATTAGTAAAATGTTTTACTGGGAGCGTGTGAGCTTCTTCTACGTGCAAAACAAGACTGCTGACCTAAAAAAAAATACACAAAATATAATTTTTTTTGCTAAAACAGAAATGCAAAACATAAATGAATTATTTTTTATCCTCTGTGTGGAGGCTTAATATTAATATATGAATTCTGAATACAAACTAAGATTTCCTAATAAGAAGGGCAATGAACAGCAGTAATGGAACAACATTTTAAGAAGCACCACTGACAAAATAAAGGGTAACTCAAATAATTACCAAAAACAAATCTCTAGCCCCACATTTTAAGGCATCTTGTTTTCTTCTTTTAAAATCATCTTTGAGACATTAAGATTTGCAAGTGTTAACTTTTCTATGTACAGACAATTTTACTGAAAACAAAGACTGGCACATGGAATAAAAGCCATGGATGATTCCAAAGACAATGTCTTTTTTGGTGCTTTGCTAACAGATTATGTAAAGTTCCCTTGTGGAACATACTACGTGCTATTCCTTTATGTAGACGAGCATTTTCTTCATTTTTTGAAGAATTATTTCAGATTGTCACTGTTTTTGCTTTGCTTTCAGCTTGAAGCCCCCAATTTCACCTACCACTTTATATGTGAATTCACCAAATTTAGTTTGTTTATTCAGAAGTATCCAAATATCTTTAATGTTAACTACAGAATAGTTGTGCATCCTGAAAAACTATCTTATTTTACTCCTTTATCCACTCTCTGTTAAAACAACCAGATTCAATATTCCTAATATTAAAAAATATCAGGGATTCCTGAAGTATTTTGCTGTTACTCTCCAAAAACTTAGCCATTTATGACCACCTCCCTACCTCTGAGGAGACTGTGGCAAACACAGCACTTTCAAGAAGCCAAGAGAAACTAAGCCACAAGCATGGTTCACCATTTATTTGTTACTGAAAATGAGTAAAACTAGTTAAACAAGTATTTTCCTTCCCTGTCGCGTTAAGTCTGTCAAATTTTTAAAGTTTCCCATATGTGGTAAATTATAGAAATTAAGACAATACAAACACTGGCTTCTTTACACTTTCACTCAAGGGTGTTCAGAAGTTAACACTTAGCAAAGCACATGCAGGCTGTCTAAAACTATTCTGTGTTTTAGGTACACAGATACCATAATAAAGCATAGGTCATCCTGGCTGGTTTCACAAGGGTACTGTATAACCCCCAAAAAAGATAGGTACTTGCAGGATTTCCTACTCTCCAAAGTAAAATTCTGAGATTTATCAGTATTGTTTTGCAAGGAGGAGACAAAACACTCCTCCACGTGCACCGCCAACCCCGAAACATCAGCTTCACCTGACGCAGACGTTTATTTGATGTTCCTGGACTGGTTTTTCTTAAACTGCAAAACATCTGCAGAGCTTTCATCCAGTCCTAAGAGAGAGGGATGCAGAACAGTGTAATACAACAAAGTCAGATACAGCTTCTTGCAGTGGAGCAGACATATCTCAAAAGAGTATCTGAAGTTTTCCTTTTAGCTTGGCAAAACTTACATTTTCTGTGATTTGAAAGTATGTCAGTTGGAATATTAAAGCAAAATCCTTGTCTTTACTGAGCAAAACCTAATAAAGGGGTTGCAAATCTGAACCATTTTCTCTTTTAGAATTACCAAGCATTACTAATGGATATACAGTGTGACTTTTACCAATTTTCCAGTCTAGTAATATTACATGAAAGTACAAACAGTACATAAAATGAAGGAACACTTGTTTCCTTCTGAGAAAACTACAGTTAACAAGCCAAACTGTTCCTATTATTCTCTCCAGTACATCTGTATGGCAGTCATAATACTGTGTATACTAAAAAAAACACCCAAAAAACCAAAAAAATCCCAGCATTAACAGAGAAACACAGATGCATATATCCATATATCCAACATTCCCCACTTCACTCACAAATGCATAAAGCAGCAAGGATGGATAGATTCCATTTTGATCAAGAAAATAAACAGGTTGTCTAACAACAAACTCACTGTGGAACCTTTGTGCATTTTTTTTTTTTGTTAATTTAAATAAGCTGCTAAGAGGCACTGCCAACTTGCCAGGCCACCTGTGAAAAAGTCACTGCAGCGTGAGGAAGTAGCTAACAGAGGAGCTTTGCAAGGGGCCTTTGGAAGTTGGAAGGCATGTTACAGCCTCACTCTCTAGCTTTTGTCCTGAATTTTGTACGGTTCTTGCAAAGCACAAAACTTAGGTTTTGACCAAGAGCTTTCTTAAGTCTATCTCAAAAAGCTGCCATTTGTTCTTAAAGTACAATTTAACAAGATCAATTAAAAAAAAAAATCCACAACACTGTTTCAGCCTTACCCTTCACAGTATCTTCCATGCTTTAAAAATACACAAACTGTGTACTGCAGCTACTCTCAGCTAGACAGCTTTGGGAGTCAAAGTTTCAGCTTTAAACACCTTCCACAGAAGGAAAAGCTTTCAACTAAGCATCACCAAGTTTCAGTAGCTTGTTTCCTTATTCTCAGAAGAAACAAATGCCTCCTAAATACCCACGACTATTTCCTGGATGCATACTACATGTCTACACTCACTGATAACAGGAAAACCTTTCCCATTAAATGCCAAAGCTTAGCAGCAGTGAGAATAAGCAAAGTGCCACAGTCAGCACGGTGACAATAGCAAGTAAGGCTACACTTTACTGTCTGGTGTCTTGTACAAACCATACAGACAACTCACAGTCCATAGGACAGCACTGCTTTGATATTTATTTACCACGTCATAAAAGAGCCTTAATATGCAAATAAAGCTATTGTTCTGTGAAATGTTACAGAGTGAAGAAAGCTGAACTGTCTCAAAAGAGAAAAACCTATACACTTTCCTGGGCCAAAGCCATATTATAAAAAAACCCCTCTGTATTCTGTGTAAATGCAGTGAACAGCCTGCTAAGCAGATCAAAACCAAAAGCAGATTATACCAAATGTTCAGGGAACAAGACAGGATATTCTGCCTTCTACACATTCTTAATAATTTTAATTTCTAGAACACAAAAGACGCTGCAGATGGGACAAAAATGAATGTACAGTAATAAGTGTGGAAATTAATATGTATATTCTCAATTACTACACAGCATGCTGCTTCTCAGAGACAATACATTAAGAGTTGTATGGCAAGTTCCACTGTATCATTAGGATGTAATCTCAGCAATTTTCATAAATTTGTATTAATTTACAGGAAAGTTTGTGCTTTCCTTTATATAAAATACAAGCAGAATACTAAATTTATACAGCCTTCATGCTCTACTGAATAGCAGTCTATGATGAGTCCTCTAAACAGCTTCAAATCCGTTCAAATAAAATCAAATGCAAAGCTTAACTTCTGATGCAACAGGTATATATTTCAGAGCTGTGGACTTTCAGAGCTGCAAACTTAATAAATAAGGACACTGTCTCATCTTAGGTATGTGCTGCTGCTAGTGAGTGAATTTTGGAGAATTAGGCTCCTATCCTTCAATTCTCAATCAGCAAACTGAACTGCTAGAGAGCTAGTAACTAAAGGAAATTGACTAAAACCAGAAAGCCTTACTTTTTGTGCATGATCAGGGCCCAAGACTATGAACAACCACTAATTTGTGGACAGGACAAATAACTGCAAAGGCAGCTGTTCAATATAATTTGGTGACTGGGGACACAGACGTGCATCAGCATTTTAGTTCCTATCAGGAATACGGCTTTGAAGGAAAACTCCCATTTACCATACTCTGGTTTAAAACATGCAAAAGCCTTGGAGAGCAAATTATCCTTCTGAATTTAAATATGTCAAAAAGATATGTTCTCCACAAACATACAATGGAAAATAATAGAAGTTCAGTCCACGGGACTTGACTTGAACTTGTCCAAAGCAAAACCCCCAAGTGCAGGTAATGCAGGTGCCAGATTTTCAGTGCTAACCGTTCCCCTGACAGATCTGCTACAACTCCATTGTAACACCTGCTAACATGGACATAATGACGAACAATTTGTGATACACTTGCTTCCTGTTTAAGAAGGGCAATATCATTAAACACCATACGACAAAAAATTACTTTTTAAATTATATTTACCGACAAAAGCTCTCACCTGTGCTTGTTCTGGAGTTTCGCCTGCAAAGTAAAAGATGTAATGCTCTTCACTAAAGTGCTGAACTACTATCTGAAAACAGTTTGGCCTTAAAAATAAAAAGATAATAAAAAGTTAAGTTTTGTTATTGTTATCTTCATAATTTTAACAGACACTGTCACTTGTTGATTTGTGCCCAAACAAAGTTTACAGTGAAGTAATAAATTTCTGCTGTTTGTCTATAAGGAGCATTAAACATTTTATCAATTTTTCTGCCATCATCACACATGGAAAGAACTCCAACTAGAAAATTTCCCAGGTGCTTTAAAACTGCATTTTGTTTTGAATGTATTGATGTCATTTAAAGAAAACCACAGTTCAGTACAGCTAGTTTGTTTTGGAATATTGAGAAACTTTCAGAATGGCTCGTCCTGACTAGTCTTGTATGCTGACTTAGAGTCAAGATAAAAAATAGCCACCTGCCAACAAAAAAGATTGAGGATTACTCTTAGAGATTTTAAAAGCAGAAGAGGTTCAGCATTAGTTCCTAACCAATTAATGACACTTTAAGGATTTGCTCTTTCAGGAGTTCAGGAAATAATGCTAACATACGGAATCCCCTACCAGAATGTGTCCCACAGCTCTGCCAACCAATAAAACATGTATTGGATCACATACTAATCACTGAATGCAAGTCATACAAACCTCTACAACCTTAAATGCAATTACAGTGTCTTTGACATTTTATGTACCTTCGCTCATTTGCCAAAAAGTCAATTAAAAAAACACTCTGCATTGTTAAATTACAAGCTATTTAAAGTGCACACTTCCCTCATGACCTTCCACACTCTATTCCAAGAAACTCAGGTCTCCCAAAAACAGGGTTACGTGCAGGATCCTACTTCATTTGTAAAGGAGTTTCAGTCTTTTGTTCCCCCATCCACCTGGAGAAACACTGACATGTCACTCTGTGGCCATGCCATGGAAGGGTGGAGGAGAGCAGGAAGTAGCCAGGTGTGTGGCTAATTAAATGACTGCCACCAAGGAACCAGGCAAAGCTACAGACTTCACTGTTCTTTTAAGAAAACAGGGAGTTTTTAACAGCTAGTAAAATGCAGGAGGAACTTTTGTCTCAGCCATGGTCCCTCACTAGCAGCTTCCTGAGCTGGTGCAACCACCCATCTCCTCCTACCCACATTTAGCACCATGTACTGTCCAACTGCACTTTAACTCTCAGCACAGTGTTTCTTAAAAGCTGTTGAAGAGACAGGTGCTGTTAACCAAAATGTTCCTTCTTTACAATATACTCCAAAGCTTCCTGCATAATTGCCAACTTACATAATGAACATTTCAGTATTTTTTTAATTACTGTTCTGGTACCCTTTATCTGTATCTATGCTCTTTGTTCCATTAGTTCAATGAATTTTTCAGAATTAATAAAAAGATTTTTAAAAAACCCCCAACATGTCAAACAAAAGCACCAGTCTTTGCAGCTTAAGAAACGCCACTAATTTTAAGCATTTGTCTTTAAGCTTTTTCACAAAAATAACTGGAAGTTGACTATGTATAATTTTTAAGAAATATTAAAATCCATGTCATAACCAGAATTTCTATTTAACATCTGTAGGAGTACGTGTGTGTATTTCTTCCATACAACACCATAATACGGGACAGGGACTCTGTTTTTGTAACTACCCATGAACAGATATGTAAACTCTTTCTTGTTAATTACCAATAATATCTGAAAGACTTTTGACTCACACCTTCTTTGCTGATACTCACATCCCTTGCAGTTGCTGTATTTTGAATATCAAAATACTACCATAAATAAGATTTGATGTTTAAATTATCTCTGAATGTAGTTATTATGCAAAAAAAATTCCCAGAGATACTGACTTGTATCAACTAGTTTACTGCTAAGTTGGTCTAATCTAATAAAATTACTTGTTCTTAAACAGAAAAGCACTTAGAGACTCTGTCTAACCAAGTTAGCTTCCAAATACCTACCAAAAGAATGTAGAACTTTTGGAACTGGCAAGGCTTACTTGTTCACTAGTGACACACTGTCCCTGTTTTCTTCATGTCTCAAAGTAGCAGTCAACATTTCTGCTGCACACACAAGAATCAAAAGCCAGTGTCCTACCTGCCAAACAAACTGTCATGTACTCCGTAGACGGAACACACACTAAGATCTATCAGTCCTTTGGGTTTTGTGGCTCGTTTTTCACTTTCAAAATAAATAAGCTGGGCATCATTTCCCTCTAATATAAAGTACAAGTTTTTCCATCTTTTTCCTTTACCTGTGGAGGAGTCAAGCAAAAAAATATGATACTGTTTAAAATAAAGTGCAAATTTTGAAAATGAAGACAAGAGGGTAGAAAGACTTTTGTCAAATTGCAAACAGAAGAACAACGTACAGGTGTAATCACACTTATTAACACACATACTCAGTTTTATGCAACATGTGGCTAAAACCAGATCGTCTTCACAGATGCAGGGAGAGTTACAAAAGGTTCTCAAAACATTTTTATTAATTTCAACAGCATTAGGCAAGTGCCTATGAGCTGCCTGGACAGTGTGTTCCTGTCAGTGTTAAGGCTGCATCTACACAATTTGCCAATAATGATGCTGTGGATCCCATTTATTACAATTTAATTTAAGAAACCGAGTCTTGACGTGAGAAAGCTACTCTCAAACTCTGATCGATGTTTAACATATTGCATTACAGGATCTTAAACCAGTATGGCTGAAGAACAGAAATGGGAACATGGGATATGCAAACTTAAAGCAGAACCATGCTTTAAACACAACTGTATCTAAGAATTTGGCTAGTTCCACTTTTTCAGAGAAAACATTCTCTGACCTACAATGGATTAGGAACTTTCTGAGACTAATTAATGCATAAGTCACAGTACCATTTAGAAAAAAAACTTTTAATTTTATACTCTGATCATCATAAATCCACCATGGGCCTGAATGAATGAGTACTAACACTGTTTTGAGAAGACAAATCTAACATCCACTTATTGCACTCCATCTCCTAGATGGAAAAGTGATTTTATTGAATTTGTTCCACATGCAGCTATGTGCATCTCTCTACACCTACTCAGAACTCTGGTTTGCACTTTTGAAGTATTTAATTATCCCTTTTAAAGGTTTTCAATTAATTCTTATTTGACTCCTCACTCTATGACATCCCTCTTCACCTTCTCCAAGAATCAGTCTTCTCAACAGAAAAGATACTTTCCTTGCTCTGTTCAGAGTTTACATTTTGCAGTGGTTTGGGGTTTTTTTTAATGTTTCTTTTACGTTTGGCTATGTTTAAAATTGTACTGTCTTGTCTCACTTTTGGTCGCTATTCAGATCGCTATCTGCCACTTATCCTTCTAGTTATGGTCTCTGCCATTTGCAGAAATTTTATTATTGATAGTTTTTCTGCTTCCATTAATGTTATTTTTTTAAAAGTAGAAATATAACACTTGGTAAGGGACTGGCTTCCTCAGATCTTCAAAGACTGGCAATTCTTCAGCATTATTGTGAGATGAGTCAAGCAGTCAGCTTTTAATGTATTTATTGTATGTTATGTTGCCTGTGTCAGTGTTAGAACCCTAAAAAAAAAGAAAGGCTATGTATCTTGTAAAGTAGAATATACTTACTGATTTTATGATTTAAATCATACAACCTAATTTGGAATAACAAAATTAAACCAGCTGTACCCTCCAATGAATGTACAGATTTATACTATTCTAGCTCTATCAGCTAGAATTTACTGAGTTCCACATTAAATACAAACAATTTTAATGAAAATTACTTCATTTAATGAATCATCCTTTGACAAGGATGCCTGTTTTTTGTGCTGTGCTCTGATTTTTTTTCAGAACACCTTCCAATCAACATTTTCACACTGCATGTACTCTTATGTATCACACTGTTCTATTCATGAACTACTTAAGGAAAGATCTTTCATATTCTTCACACACCTTATAGAACTTCTGGCCTGCTTCAATTTTGTCCTTTCTAGTACCACTACTATACTAAATTCACTAAATATGCATGTTAAGCTTGGAGAAGAGGCTGAGGGGTGACCTCATCACAGTCTCAGCTTCCTCCAGGGGGGCAGAGGAGGGGAAGGTGCTGGTCTCCTCTCTCTGGTGACCAGTGATAGGACATGAGAAAGTGGAATGAAGCTGCATCAGGGGAAGTTCAGCTGGACATTAGGAAAAGGTTCTCCACTGAGAGGGTGGTTGGTCAGTGGAACAGGCTTGTTCCACTTGGAAACAAGCCTGCCAGAGTTCAAAGACTGTCTGGATGACGCTCTTACTTAGCCATATTGTTTAGTTTTAGGTAGTCCTGTGAGGAGCAGGGAGCTGGACTTAATGATCCTTACGAGTCCCTTCCAATTTGAGATATTCTAGGACTCAATGATCCGTATCTGCATTTTTTTAAGAAAAAAAAATCATAGAAGTAAATGTAACTCACTTTTTTTCAGAAGATAACCTTTTTTGACAATATTTTTATAAAAAGCATCCTTTGTTTTCCGACGAATTGTATTGTAGATTTCTTTTCCATCCACTGTATCATTAAGCACTTGTTCTTGGTGCTGGTAAACATGTAAGAAAAACATATTTTAAGCTCAGAAATCACCATTAAAAAATTACACACTATGAAGGGGCGATCAGGATCATTTCACTGAATGCTACCAACTCACTACTGTTCTCTCATGCATTTTAATAAAGCAATATAATTGTTCATACAACACCCTTGCTAGCAATGCAACGTAACTATTTCAGTATATCCAGAATTGATAGAAGAGAAAAATTTTCAATACAGATCAACTTTTACAAAAGTAAGAGTCTTTTTAATATTAAATGAAGACCAGCAACTTTCACCATGATTTCTGTTATATTTATGCAAGTCTTTAAAGATTTATCTAGCTTCTACTAAAGCTCTGGGACTGAGTAATCACAGATAAACTCAAGCAACAGGAATGGGTAGACAACAATTAAAACCAACTGACTCAAAGTTGCACAGTCCCTCATTAATCTCATTAGAACTCTCAAGTCCTAACTGAGTAGAACTCAAGACGAGAAGAAAGCAGAAACAGAAAAAAAGGATAAATTCACACAGAAAATTGTAGAAAATGAGAATGGCTGAAAGCCAACTAAAGTTTGACCTTACCAAGTAAGCTGATCAGCAAAAGTTCTTTAGCCATAAAAAAACCCATGAAAAGCAAGACTGTCAAGCAGTGAAAACAGCACTGAGATGAAAAGTGGCATATGAACCAGCTCATACTAAATATTCTAGCTTTCCTCTTGCACATGTATCTAGAAGAATAATGGTTTTTAACAACATGACGAAAGCCAGATGAAAAATACTTTGGTAATACTAAAGGACCTACAATGGAAGCAGCACCCAGATGTTTATGAACTCAAGATAATCCCCACAATGTAACTAGGCAAGGAACAGAGCACAAAACAACAGATGCAGTAACAAACATTTTGAAGTAAATTTCATATTAGACACAGGAAGTCTATCAGACAGGCCCTAAAAGTATGCAAGACTTGATTTTTTTTTTCCCCCCTTCAAAAACATAAAGCATGGTAAAGTGTGGAAGGGAGATAACATGAAGCTGAACATAAATTGCACCACCGACCACTAAATTTTTAAACAAAGAAAGTCACAAATATATTTGATTAAGTTAAAAGGATATGAAGTAGTTTCACAAAGAAAATCAGTCAATACAGAGAAGATTAAAACAGGAACTATTAAGTGCATATGCAAAAAGCTAAAATGAAGGCAATGACTGACATGAGGAAAGAGGAATGATGGAGCATGAGGACATTTACTAGGGAAGCCTTTCAAGGAGCAGTTTCAAGATTCGTATTTGCTTTCTGTCCCAACCACATCATCGAGCGTGAGTTAGCAGCACCAAGCGACTGGGAAGCACTAATGACACAACACAATTAGCTGTACAGGAAAGATCAGAACAGCAAGGCCTAAGTCTATCAGTACAACATAAATCTTACACCTGTTGATACTTACCGCTAGAAAACAGAAAATTAGAAACTTGAACAGCTGGGTCATTCGCAGGAGTGAGCTATGGCATGGCTATGAGAGTGTACTGGCTCTGGCAGGGATTGAGTTAACTTTAGTCACAGCAGCCCCTGTGGTGCTGTGTTTTGGTTTTGTGACCAGAACAGTGTCAGTAACACACCGGTGTTTGGTGTTTTGGCTCTTGCTGAGCAGTGTTCACACAGCCCCAGGACCTTCTCCATTTCCCACTCTGCCACGCTCCTCAGTGAAGTGGCTGGGGTGGGCAAGATGCTGGGAGTGGACCCAGCCAAGACAGCTGATGCCAAATGATCAAAGGGATATTCCCTGCCATATGACATCATGATCAGAAATACAACTGTGTGTGTGTGAGGAGGGTCCTTACTGGGTGACCACTGCTCACAGATGTCTGGGCATCAGTCTGTTTGTGGGAGGTGGCGAGTGACTGCCTTTGCATCAGCCCCACCACTCCTTCCTTTGCTTATTAAACTGTATTAATCTCAACCCAGGAGGTCTTTTGCTTTTGTCTCCAACTTGCAGGAGAGAGGAGCGAGCAAGCAAAGGCATGGGTCTGTAGCTGTTCACCAGGGTCAATTCACCACAGAAAATGACACCTATTCTAAGGTATTTCTGTTAAGTATTTTCCAGAAAGAGAGTTACTCATGACATGGTATTCTGAACTGTTCTGGTCACCACATTTAAGAAGTGTGAGATTGCACCAAAATTGGTTGCAGCAGGGCAACTATGAGAGCATTACAAAGGAACAGGATCAGCTTTGGCATGCTTAGGTTAGTGAGCTGACTAAGGGAGAACACAATAAATGTTCTTGTATTAATATGACATATCTCACAAAGAGATAGGAATTGACTGTAACTCTGTTTAGGGAGGAAATTAAAGGCAAATTTCTAACCACTGAAAGTTCAGGAAAAGAGAGGGAATTAAATATACATGTGTACTTTGCAACCAGCTATAAGCTCATGAAAAGCTAGATGACGTGGTGTGCTTAGTAGTGGTGGTCTCTTGGGATGAACTTTGGCTGTGGGGCAAGAGTGCTCCAGAACAATCCCTGCAATCATCCCTGAAGCTTTTCTGTGCACACAGGTTTCCTCTGGCAGAAGAAAAAATGCAGACACAGAAGATAGGAGGGCAGCCTGGTTCCCCCTAACGTGGGTCTAGGGCACAGCATGGCTGAGCCAGGGACCAGAGCTGGGGGCACACAGCAGAGGATGAACACCTCGGAGGACGGAGAGCACTTACCCTATTTTCTGTTGACTACAAGCCAACTTTTGGTAAGTAAATGCATTTGAGGATAAAACAAAACACATAAACTGAAAACATTAAAATTGGAGATGATGCTGTTTAACTATTATTGGTACCTCTGCTGTAACTCAGCTGATAAACTGATTTGATGATGATTAATTCTGTGTCTTCAACAACAAACACTCAGAGATTAAATCTTACCTGCATTGGAACAGGATCTTTAAGGTAATATCCTTCAACAATCTGTTCTTTTCTATAGTGCTCAATGATGTCAGCAATACTGTTTCAACAAGGAAAAGAGGATTCAATGTTAAGCAGGTTAGGTTTTCCTCTGTTTGAGAATTTGCTTTCCCATATAATTACAGAAAACTTTCTCACAGTTTTAATAAAATGAAGTGTTAAACATCATAATCTCATTTGTAGCAATGAGAATTTACTAATATACTGAAGTAATGAAAGTTCACAAAACTGTATTCAGAATGTATTAATTCTAAACTCTGCAAAATATTTTAATTAGTTGCTTAAAATGCCAAGTGAGGACACTGCTTTTTCCACATTCAAGTAACACATATGCCCTAGCAGCTCTCCAACCAGGCTGAAAATTGCCATTTCTTTGGCAATCATTTTCAAGGTCCTAGAGTAACTAGGGAAGGGGAATGGGAGATATTGCAAGTGCAGAGCAATTTCTTTCTAGAACAGGAATAGAAAATAGAAAAGGTGTGTAGCAGAGCTTATACAGATTATACTTGGAAATCACTGAGCTATCCTGTTAAATTAAATACTCTATTGGTAGCGCTCCTCTGTAGAAAAGCATTTCTTCTAATCACCAGATTCAGACTGCAATTGCATTTGGAACACTCAGGAGAGAAGTAGTGACAGATTCAAGCTGAAATTCCAGGCATTAGTGTTGCTCTAACTTATTTTTGGAGTTACTGAAATTTACACTGTAACAAAGAACAGCGACGTGAACATCAAAAGAATTTAATCATTCATAGGTAAAAAAATCAACCTAAAAAAATAACTAAATAATTAAGTAAAAAACATATCCTGAGTATGTATTCTCACTTCATGCATACTTAGCTGTGTGTGCAAAGATAATCAACAAGGCATACAGCAATTAAATCTTTGACCCCTTACACTTGGATACAGTTGCGTCCAATACAAAAACAACACCTGACACTAAAAATAATCTCAAAAACTTTTATTAAAGCTATAGTAAGAGACTTTCTTCACTTTTCTCTCTCTAAGTGCAAAGCTATGGACTAGTGTATGCTTGATACAATAATTTTCCCACAAATATTTCTGTTTTTCATGTACGCAGAATGACATTGACATGAATTTCTATTTCAGTATTACTGAAATCAAGTAATTTAATTTGATTTTTACTGAGATACAATCTGCACGTGCCATTTTCTGTATAAAAACTTTGCCATACTACAGAAAATAATGACTCAGTCATTATATTGTGCACGTTGACTAGCCATTGTCAACATCTTGTAATAAGTAATGAACAGCGTTATATAATTTTTCTCAGTCATCAAACCAAGAATACCTTGACTGTAAATGCCTCCTCTCCTTCCCTGGTTCAAAATGCCAGCAGGAGTTCCTCAATATAAGGAGCAAGTACCTAATTTCTTCCAATTCTGTAAAATGGGCTGAAGAATGAACTCAAGTTGTATTTGAGAACTCCTTTTGTAGTTAGAGTGCTCTATAGACTATGACTTTAAGCCTTGAGGGTGCAACTGAGGACTTGGCTCTGCAGACCCTGTCCTCCTGCAAGAAAACTCAATTCAGATGGTCACTTTATATTGCCTCACCACTATGACAGCTCAAATGCCTGAACAAACTCAACGCTGCAAGCACAAAGATACCAGGTATCTCCAGAGAAGTACACTACAGAATGTGAATCTGCAAGTGATCAGAGTTATCTAAACATGGAAAGGGTCCAGCATGAAATCAGACTGACCACAGAACTTATCTAGGGGACAGGAGAGTGAATCACAGCCTTCTTCACTGTCTGATAGCAACAAAAACCCTACTTACACAAAATGCATCAAGGAAGGTATAAATAAGCATGGACTTAAAAAAAAAACAAAAAACACACCAATTGTTAAACTTGGTTTGAATACAGAAATAATTACAGTTACTTTAGCAATTTTAAAATGCTCAGAACAGAGTCTGTTAGGTTCCCCAGACCATGGCTACTTGGATGACTCTAAAAGTATCTCATCATCATGAGCAGTACCATTTTTTTTATTTAACGAGAGAACTGAGAGTTATTCCAACAGCAAACATTTCAAATAATGAAGAATCCAGAAAGCAGTACTAAGCAACATGATTCCATACACTGTTAAATTATAAAGGCAAAGAATTAACATTAAACCCATACTCAGCCCACCACAATACAGATTATTTTACCAGTTGGAACAAAATTATCTTCCAATCTGAATTTTCAAATTGTGCTGTCTCAAATTCAAGATAACTTGAAAGCTTGTTCACTCTGTAAACTATTGGGCCGATGTTTATCCCTGACATAGAATCACCATAAACAAAGAGGAACCCCTAATTTTACCTATTTTTTAGAATGCTACCTGTTATGTAGGTTGAATTTTGTAAAGAAGGTAGATGAAGAGAAGAAAAGGACAGACAAATGGCCTGATATACTTTTCCTACCATATGTTCTAGAATCAGAATTGAAACATTAATAAATGCTAACTTACATAAAAATAACGTGAGACACATATGAAAATTTTTCACAGAACGACTGAGCACAGCTGGAGGCCACTCAGCCCAAGCTCTCAGCTCAAAGCAGGGTCAACGATGGCAGGCTGCTCTGGCCCTTGTTCAGTCACATCCTCAGCATCTTTATGGAGGGAGACTCCATCCATACCTTTCTGAGTAACTTGTTCCAGTGTTAGATCACCCTCACAGGAAAAGCCCTACACCAGGAACTGCACATCTTTGGATGGAGGTTACTAAAATTGCAACTGTACACGGTCTGCCTGTGATGGAGTTAATTTTCTTCACAGCAGTGCTGTGTTTTAGATGTGTGACTGAAATGCTCTGTTGATAGCACACCAGTGTTTTGACTACTTCCAAGCTATACTTGCAGTGATATTTATAGGTTTTTCCTTTTTCCCTACTCTGCTCCCCTGTGCCCACCCCACAAGTAGGACAGGGATGGGCAAGAAGCTGGGAGTAGACACAGCAGGACAGTTGGCCTGAACCAGCCAAAGGGATATTCCCAGCCACAAACTGTCACGCTCAGCAATAAAAGCTCAAGAAAAGGAGGATGAAGGGGGGGCTGTTAAAAGGCCTGTGGTGGGGTGATCCCAGCCAGCAGCTAAACACCTCACAGTGCTTACTCATTCCCTGCCCTCAGGACAGGGGAGAAAACAGGAAAAGCAAATGTGACAACTCATGGGTCAAGATAAAGGCAGTTTAATAAGTGAAAGCAGGGGGAGGACACCAGTGAAGCAAAAGCAATGATTCACCACCTCTCACAAACAGAATGATGCCAAGACAGTCTAAGCAACACTCACTTTGGAAGACAAAACATCCCCTCCAGTTTTTATTGCTGAGCATATCTCTTTGGTCAATTTGGTTCTCTCTAAAACAGAGAAAACCTCAACATTGCACAAGCACTCCTCAGCATGAGCCAAAACACTGGTGTGTTATCAACACTGTTTGAGCCACAAATCTGAATCATGGCACCATACTGGCTGCTGTAAATAAAATTAACTCCACCCCAGCCAGAACAACCACCAAGAAATAACTTTGCCATTTTTTCCATGAAAATGTAGAAAGATGGTTAATCGAGTAATTTATCCATGGAATAAACAGAAAGATCACAGAAGTTACATGTTTTAATTAAGTCCATGGGAAAATACTCCTTTGTTACATAGTCAAAACAATTCCTGCAATATGTATGCAACGTAGGTGCTATATATTGGGACCTTCAAGTGGACAGCTAAAGACTACAGGTAGGCTGCTCTGCAGAGCTGATACAAGAGAACAAAATAATGGAAGCTGACCTCCGTATGACAGACTGCAAATACAGCCTACTGGTCATATTCACCAAATGAATAAGCAATTTACATACAGAGTGGTAGGAGCACAGGTAAAATGAACAAGTTGGTGGAAAACATAAAGCCTTCCTATGCAGGAGATTCCTGAGATGTACCCAGGGACCTCTTTCCCTACGATCACCTGGAGCAACTACTTCTGGAATACAAGCGGACATGCTGTTGCTTGTACAGGTTATTGTGATTCCAGTTCCACGTCTGGATATCCAAAATATCTGAGAAATGAAACAAACTTCTTTCATTTTGTGTTTCCTATACCATTTTTTAGCTTTCTACTTTTGTATGGGAAATCTTGGTCTTTAATTTGTTGAGACTGAAACTGTAATCAATTCTCTGCAGACAAAGAGCAGATTGCTTTCATTTTATCTCTTACCCGAATTACAATCATAAAAACTGTAAGACAATATTAAAAATACTCTACTACCAAGGATGATTTTGTAAAGATCTAGTGTAATACTAGTAGCAGATTTCAAAGGAGATACCTTGAGGGCATTTATTGAAACAGTTTAACACAAAAAAGCTTCCAGTTAATGGAAACTATTGAATAGATGCATTTAAACAAGAAGCAGCACTTTTAAATCTGAAATTTTCACCTTGAAGACAAACACTACATTTTTAGATAAGCCACAAAGAACTCTGTGCCAAGAAATGCTTATAAATAGTTCCATTATCTTGCAGAAATTAATGCTTTGTATATCTCTGTTCTGGATTCAATGCCCCGTTTGTTGTTTTTTCAGCCACTTCTGATTATCCCACAGAATGAAACCACATTAGCCTTCATATATTTAAAGATTTCACTAAATGAACTAATAAAAATCCCACAAAGTTATTCCCTCTTTCTTGCTGCTTATTTGTTGCCCACTGCAGTAGATCTTACGTTACAGAATTTTAGGCAGTTACTATCTTCGTTTTGGACTGGATGATCTTTTGAGGTCCCTTCCAATCCCTAACATTCTGTGATTCTGTGGCCTTATTATCTTGCATTGCACACTTCATTATATGGTTGAACTCCCAGGACGTTTACCAATTTGTAGCACATGCTAAGTCAGACTGAATGTGAGCCTAGGAGGATAGCAGTAACTCTCCAAAACACACAGCAAAAATGAAGCCTTTTAAAGCTATGCTGATTCTCTTTCATACTGAGGAAGATCTCTGCAAACTAGGTAGCAAAACATCAAAAAAATTCTAAAAGCATTTGTCATAAATTAGTGCTGCTTAACTTTATAATCTGTTTTCTGTTCACCACCATGGAAAGAATCTTCTTAGGGTAAATGTAATTACATAAGTGCCTCAAATGAATGAATGAAGCACTGTATTTGAAAGTAATCTAAAGTAATAACTTAGTTAACGTAGTACTTTCTGAAGGTACACTATGTAATGCTGCAAAACCATTTGAGACTAATTTGCTCATTAGTTTGACATCATCTAGAGTGAGGGCTCCTAGCCTATCATCCTCCTAATAAGCCACATAACTAGAGAAGGGGCAAAAGAACATTTACCTTCATAAAAGGCTGACATTGCAGCTATCTTGGTTTTCAATGAGGATGTCTGGAGGCCAGACTGATTAATGTACAAGGTATTCAAGCAGCCTGGGTGTGGCATATGCATAGGTTCATAAGGTTCCAATTGTTTAGCCTCACACCATCGTCCACTTGAAGTCATATGAAAAAAGTCCACTGAACTTCTCAGTTAGGAGACCTCGACATTTGCTCAGACACACCAGCTGCTGGATCTCTACCCACTCAGCAGCCAAGCTGGAAGTGAGATAAATTCTCCACTGGAATGAAGAATGCTCTGGTTCTAGGTTAGCAAGTCTGGAAAAGTGCTGATTTTGTGAGGCAGACAGCAGCCTCCGTTGAAAAAAGGGAAGTAAGTTTTTACTGGTGAGAAGTCTTGCAGCTACAACTCTAAAAACAAGATTATCGGGGATGGAGCTGTACTGATAGCTCATTCCACAACAGGGAGAACATTTCTCTTGTTACTTCTATTTCTTTTTGCACAAATTACTATTTTTTTTGTACCCATGTCAAAACAAATGCATCCCAAGTTTGTTCACTCTAAATTCGCTCACTCTAAATGAAATGATCTGTACTTCTGACTCAAGCACAACACACATATTACAGTGCAATTTAATGCCTTTTTCAAAAAAACAAATACCCATTGTAAACACTCACTCCTATTATTTGAAAACCTTATTGAATGTCTCAGATAAAATCAACATTTTTATTTCCCTTTTCAAATAGACTAGAATACAAATAGTATCTTCCAAGACAATACAGCTTTCTCTTAATTACAGAGCCACATTTTATGGATCAGCAGGATCCAGACAATCCATAATTTATAGCATGAAGAAACTCTTTTGCAGAAGAAGGACAAATACTTGAAAAGAAACAAGTTATGCCTAGGCTTCTACAAGCTTTAAGCACTTCTCAGTTACAAGTAGCTCCTAAGCAAGTTGGAGAAAACAAGTATTAAGAAAAACAGAGTCTTAAAATTATAGCAGTAAATAATTAGCAGGAGCAAATTATATAAATCATTTACAGAAGTATAAAATACACACAATTCCTTTTATCATTAAAGCTTACCTATTATAGTATCTGCCTCCCATCATAAACTGATTGCTTGACGTTGGACATATTTTAAAGCGCTGAATATTTTCACTGGTCCGAAAATAAAGTGAATAATCACCCGGTGTGTTATCTGAAGGCCTCACAAGAAAACTGCACACCTGACCAACTGAAAAAATACCATAATGGTGTTAATTCTTAGTGCTATATATGAGCCCTTAATAAAATCTATTTCTACATAATTTGGCAAGAATTGCACACTTGAAGAAATACAAAGCCTGTAAGGTAAGTTCCATCAGTGATATGAATTAGTATTAAATTGCCAAAATGAATGCAAAATGGTTTAGGTGTAGCTGGCAACCTGGTCACATTTTTTGCCACCTCTTTACAAAATCATTCCAAAAAAAGTGTGACAACAAGTTTTCAAAAATTAGCAACTTCTGTTCTAATATTTAAAGTACGCTATTTAACAATATGTGTTGGAAATCTTGAGTTTCCATTTAAAGAAATATTTGCTCTATCAAAGTCTTAAAGTTTGTACTGTATTTTCCTTTAGGTATATAAAAGCATATTCTCCATAGCATTCTGATGAAGACATCAATAAGTGAAATAATTTATTACATATATATTATTTTTAAATCATTTCAATTAAAAAATATTAAATTAACTGTGCTTTAGAACATACTCAATATACAGAGCTACATTAGTTTTCTTCCAGTGTAGTATTTTACTGTGGTAACAACCATAGGGGTTGATGAGACTAAGACACCCGTGTATTGTTCACACCTGAAAGGAAGTTTTGCCACAGTTCAATACAAATAGGATCACTTTGTGCCATTTCACTACCACTGTATTTCAATCAGAGATACAAGTACCTGTCATCAGCAAATTGTAAGCCTCTTGTTTGGAGATCTTCCCATGGAACCATCTTAACAAAGATGAAGAGAAAAATTAGAAAGCAAGACTACCAGCTCTCTTTTATTGGTTGTGGTGACATCCAAGGCTCTGGCACCTATGAATTGATCTTTATTTAAAAAGACCTAATACATATAGATGAGATAATCAATAATTATAGTACTTAATTATTCTGTCCTACCAACAGCATGAAAAAAAATAGCATTAACAGGTATCTAAATAAATTCATTTAAATAAAAATGTCCAACACTTGGAGTTAATGTTCAAATCCAGCTGTGTTTAGAGATGAAAATGAATTGCCTAAACAGCAGATAATTTGATAGGCATTATTTTAAGTCAATCTCATAGAGCAATTTACTTAAATCTTGAAATCCAAAGCTCAAATAAACAGGTTACAAACTGAACAGAAAAATCCAAATCAAATTTTTCCAGAAGCTGTGGAAGTAAAACCTAGCTTTGTTAGATTACTGAACACAAACTGCTTTGACCTCACACCTTGCATCTTCCCAAAGTCCTGTGTCAGAGCAGTGTCCTAAAAAAGTTCAGCAGCATCTGTCCAGTCTCAGCCTGGTACTTTCAATTATACAGAACAGCTTGACATGCTGGAATTGGTAACTTAGTCTGTCCTTTAAGGGAAAGCTAAAAATAAGGCCCTTTTATGCATCAGAAAAGAGCTCTAGTTCTAACTTTCTTTCTGTATTATGTTTAGAAGATAATTTCTGGCTACTGGAATGTTTGAAGGAATTTCTGTCTTACTAGGATTCCTTTGAGTAGCACAAGAAACTATGGACAGACAGTATCAAAGCTCCAAACATCTGCTGCAAACTACTTCACAAATAAATAAACACAGAATCCTATATTCTAAGGCATCCCTACTGCCAAAATTACTAGCAGAACACTAGCAAAAGTAAACAAACAAACACACCAGCGATTTTCTGTCTTCCATTAAGATAGCATGAAATGTCTCCTTAAGCCACCAGCCTCTTGACCAGAAACTGGGCAACAGAGGAGAAGCAGCAGGTGCAAATATGGCAAGCAAATGAAGGACAGATGAAACAATCAAGCCACTAGAAATTTTTTGCAATTTTCTTTTGACATTTATCTTTACTACTGAAAATAATCTATCAACAGATTGACACATCAATACATTATTAATTCTACACTGTATTCTTTTTAAAAAATTAAGTATTTAAGTAAACAGAACAAACCTTAGAGTCCTCCAGCTTTGTCTTTGAAGTTTAAGTGTTATTACACAATGCTAACAGATACAAGCTGTAGCTATCACACTATCATTTTTCTAATGACACTTTGCCCTCTCCCCAGTAATTAGAGTTCTGCAGACCTGAAAAAAGTTTACCTTTAAGGCAAACACTATGCTCAAGAAACACTACATTGTGCATATTTTGAAAGTGATCATACAGGGACTCATCTAAGATTTTAACACTGCAAAATCCACTAGCAATAGGCATACCTATTACAGGACTTCCATATTAATTATCCATGCATCTTTAGCAGCTAGTATAGAAAAAAGTCTTGAAATGAAAAAGTAAGTCTCTTTGGTTCACCTTCCCACAAGTTGGGAAATCTCACAGCTGAAGTTTACAAACAGTTACGATTGCTTTTAATAACAAAACAAAAATCCTTACATTTTGCCTTCATGTGGATCTTCTTCTCTTCCCTAATGAGAAAATTAATATATTAAGTGCATGACAACAGTACAGCTCAGGTTGTTGGTTTTTTTTTTTAAATAAACTTAATAGGTTAAGATCTTCTGTAGAAAAAAACATTTTAAAAATCTGAGACATTTTTGAACTAAAGGGCTTACTGCAGTTTTACAAAAAGAACTTTTCTTCTTCATTCACTAAGTGGAAATTCAGCCAAAACACGTTATTTCAGAGGATTGCTTCTGTCATTTATCAAGTCCTTCTTTAGAGGTGGTAACTTTTTAAAACCTCAGCTTTCCTAGGGTTAACTTAACCACTGACATACATGTCTACAATGCAATGGTCTGGTACTCTCACTGCAATTTAACCATTCACATCCTGACACAGATCTGTGAGAAGCATCTGCAGGTAGCACTGCTATTAGCAAAACACATGCACCGTGCAGGAAAATATTATCAAAAATATTTGATAATATTTGACTCCAAAGCAATGCTGAGCTCGTTAAAATAAATAAATAATTTTTTCAATTTTTTTTTTTTTTTTCCTCCTTCTGAAGTATATTAAACCATCCATTCCCCTGCAGTAACCGAATTATCTGCAGGTCACCTGGCTAGCTTCCTGAGCCCACACAAGCCTTTCAAGGTATAATTAACTCATCAATACATTTTTTTTTTAACTCACTCTTTATCCTTAACAAAAGAGAAAGATCTACCACAATGCAAAATTACATTCTGTACCGTTTCTGAATGTTTCATGGCAAATACAAGAAAGAAATGTAATTAATTTAATAGCAGACTCTTTACCAGGACAGTCGAGCTTAGGAAACTGCCTAGTAAACTTACCATTAATTTGTGCTTCTCTTTGGACAACATGTGGATAAACACTTTTTTGATACTCTTTTAGGCTTAAACGTTTCTTACACTATTCTAAAACTAGTAGAGTCAACTCCTAGATTTAGAAAAGTGCATAACTAGAACACAGGCAATTAAATATCACTAGGTTTGGTTTATTTGAATTATTATTTTACCAAAAAATCTAATTTATCTAAGAAATTTTAATATAAAAATTACTTACCACTTCTTCTACCAGGTCTTCTACAATAAGACCTTGTTCATCAGTCCGTAGGTTTGTAACCCACATCCAGCCATCTTCCAATTCGTTATGGACAATAAACATGTCTCCTTTAAGGAAACTGAAGAAAGTTACAGCAAGATTTAAATCAGAGATACAATTACAATATAAGGTTTGTGAACACAAAGAATTCCCAAGTAAAATTTCAGCAAAATATTTGACAAAAATCATTTATGAAGAATGCATTAATTGATACCCCAAGCACACCATATGTATTTTTCCTCACAGTTTAAATGGCTACTATATATGAGTATTTATACTTTTTGATTTACATTTAGTATCTAATAAATACTTCAGTTCTGTCAACTTTAAAGTGTGCTAAGGATGTATTAAGCAAAAATAGCACCACAACAATATTAAAAGACAGTAATATTGGTTTTTTTTATCAAGAGGGATCAAATACTAAACACAAGTAGAAGATCCAGAGATATCTTTAATAGTCTATATGAAAATACTACTCCTTTCATTGAAAATTAATCTTGTATAATAAAAGCCTGTGGAATATTTATTCTTTATGTTCTCACATATGAACATAAAGAGCGAGTGCAGAACAGTCACCAGAGAAATCACACAATTAGCTACAAGAAAAGGATAAATAAGAAGCATTAACGTGTCTAAGGGAGTTTCATTTCTGGAAGGTTAGTGGAAGCTACCCCTTAAGTGTTATCCCAAGCTCAGGTCATATGAAAACCTTTCACCTGAGTACAGTAAGACTTCTCAATCAAGTCTGAGGATGCATCATGGTACAGAAAATAGCAATGAAGTATTTAAGCCCATTAACGACTACTTCAGTTCAAAACTACATGGCAAATTTCTACAACATTTCTCTCATTTGAGGTTAGCTAACAGAAAAGCCGTTAACTCAAGTACAAAGCAAACAGTAAGAACTAAAAAGAAAAAAAAATAAAACAAAACTCAACAAATTACTATTGAAAATACAGAATAAATTCAGCTGCCAATGAACCCAAATCCAAAGAATGGGCAACAGACAGCATGAACATTCTCTATCACCTCTATTGCAAAGAGCTATACATTCAGTTACTGAATGAAACACAGGCCAAAACTAACCATGTAAAACTTCAAACATTCTAAATATGAATTATGATCTTAAAATTTTAAGTCAAGATTTTCTGAAATGCATAAAGTCTTCAAGAGTACATTAATTTGACCTAGAACAAACTGAGGACTTTAGCCCCAGCTATGCCACCAACAGAACTAGTTTAGCCATGTGGATCTCAAAACTCTAGCACAGAACTTTGCATTTTAGCTGTATTCTAAAAAAGGGAGAAAAGGTATAATTTTCTACATTTCTTTTGCTGTGATAACAAAGTAATAATAATAATTTTCCTCTTGAGTTGAGGTGCAATAACACACTTTGTAGACTCCATCTATCTTTTTTTTTTTCTTAAACATAGTAGGAAGGGCTTACTCACAACATACAGTTAGAGAGTCCCTTCCCTGTCTCACCACCTTCTCATCTGCTTAGAAAAACGTAAACTCAAAGACTACTATCCTCACAGGATTCTTTAAAGAGCTTAGATAGGACTGGACTGTGAGCCCTGGGATACGTTTCCACCTCAATGAGGATATAAAGTTCTTGTACTTTTTCCATATTTGGGGGTGCTGGTGGATGAAGAGCTGGACACGAGCCAGCAATGTGCCCTTGCAGCCCAGAAGGCCAACTGCATCCTGGGCTTCACCACAAGAAGCATGGCCAGAGCATCAAGGGAGGGGCATCTGCCATAGTGAGACCCAGCCTGCAGTACCGTGTCCAGCTCTGGAGTCCTCACCCCTGTTGGAGCAGGTCCAGAGGAGGCTGCAGAAATGGCCAGAGGGATGGAGCAGCTCTCCTGTAGAGAAAGGCTGAGAGAGTTGGGTTGTTCAGCCTGGAGAAGAGAAGGCTCCAGGGAGACCTTATTGCTGCCTTTCAGTACTTAAATGGGGCCTGTAAGAATGATGAGGGACAAATGTTTTAGTAGGGCCTTACCAAAAGGTCAAAGGGCAATGGTTTTAAACTAAAAGAGGGGAGGTTTAGGCTACATACAAGGAAGAAATTTTTTACAGTGAGGGTGGTGAGACACTGGCACAAGTTGCCCAGAGAGGTGGTAGAAGCCCCATCCCTGGAAACATCCAAGGTCAGGTTGGATGGGACTCTGAGCAACCTGGTCTGGTTGAAGATGTCCCTGCTCACTGCAGGGGGGTTGGACTGGACGACCTTGAAAGGTCCCTTCCAACCCAAACTGCTCTCTGATTCCTATGCATATACGTACACACACAGCCCCGCTTCTCTATCTTAGGCTAATACTCCTAAAACCAAGCCAATTCTGAATTGAATTTGTGTGCTAAACTAATGAAACCAAGACTGTCTCATTAGACAGATTAGAAATTGCTATAAATCTCTTTCAATCTCCTACTTTTCTATGTAAAAAAAAATTCTTACATCAAGAAAGCAGTATGAATTCCAAGTAACCACATGTTCTTATATCGAATATAACACTGTTGGTTTTGTTTCATTTCCACGTAGCATCTCGTGAAAATGCAAGTAAAGTGGGGAGAACAGGTATCCCTAAGAAATTACTGAAGTACCACTGCTAGAAAGGAAGTGAGTTAACAGAAAAGTATGAGAATATGAGAGAATTGCTTGCAATTCAGCAATTTTTTAAGATTTTAAAATTATGGGAGATAGCACATTTACAAGTTTAATTTGTTTAATACAGACTCTTTCCAAAAGGAAGGAGGGATGAAAAAGGAAGTGAGAATAATTCTTGCTGCATTTTACGGATAGAGAAATAAAAAGAGCTTAGAAAAAAATCGTTACCAAGGTTCTAAGCACAGGTACTAAAATTAATACTTTAATGTTCTTAAAGGCAACGCTTTTTGAACACTGATCCTTTTTCCTTATTTCAAAGAAGGCACTAAATATTCAATTTTTACATTTCTGAGCAGTCAATGTTCACATTCTCTTTCTAGTGGTCAGAATTGGTTTGGCTTAAACTATTTACCTGCTACTACTTTGTTCTGGAGGCAGTTCAGGAAAAAAAAGCCTAGCTCATTTATTTCCCACACTCACATGAGGCATTTCTGCACAAAATTCCTTCATACACAAATTTACTGTCTTGAAGAAAAATATAGGGCTTTATAAAACATACTTCAAAACTATAAAGTTGCAAATTTTACTTTTATAAACCTAATGTAACTTTCCTTACAATTAATACAAACCAATATACCGAGACTAAAAAGTCTCATTTCTATTTCCAACAAAAAACGACAGAGGCATCATACTTTAACCTAACAATGTTAAGTCTGAGATGGCAACTGGACAGGATTTGCAAATAACACCTACTTAAATCACTGGTATTAACAAATAGTCTTGAGAATTTCACAACTGCTCTTATTAAAACATACCTTATTTCATCAGTGTCTGGCACTTTGGTGTAAGGCAGAATTGCTCGAACTCTCCTTCTGTCCTCTACAGGCTACGATTTAAGAGAAGAGAGCAAAGATAACACTTTTCCCTTTTTTTAATGTAGAATTCTTCTCCCCAGTGTTATGCTATTCTGAGGCAAAGAACTAGGAAGTCACTGACATCGCCATCATCAGTTTCAAATTTTCAAAGCTAAAAATCGCTGAGAGCTAGAAAAGCTACAAGAGCTCGTTTTGTTTCCTCTTGTAGCACAACAGATAATGCAGGTTTATCAAAGTAAATTACCAATAAGGTAATTCCCATAAAAGTACATTTTTAAACTTTCTTCCACTTACAATGGAAATTTCCGGAAGTTTAACATTCAAAAACATCTTTATTTAGGATTTGGGTTTTGTTTGGGGGAGGGGGGCTATTATGCAGTGCTCTGTTTCATTTTAATAACTTATTTTGTTTTAAGGATGGGCATGTGAAAGAAGCCCCACTTTCAGAAACTTTGGTTACTTTCAGGGTGTATATTTTGAAACCATTGTTAGGTACACAAAACATTACAAAACAGTAGAGGTTACATTACAGTGGTGCTCTTTAGTAGTCAAGAACTGGACATTTTCTTGTTTATCTCTTTTTACTTATAATGCTATTACTACATTCGGACATAACTGCACCACATGACAGCTAGCTTTCTCATTACACATTCTCATTAAATAGCAATTTCTTTTTGTTTTAATCATTACTTTGTATCAGTAAGAATGCATCTTTATATTCCTTATACTTCAACATACGCTAAGCCTATTTAGAGCTACAGGAAACTTTCTACAATGCTTTTTTCAAAGAAAACAGTGAATGGTGATTAAAGTTACTAACATTTATGTAAATGACACTTAAGAATTTTACAATAAAAATTTTACTACTTGCCTCTGGAGGTGCTACTGGAAATAAGAGCTTTTCCCCTTTCAGCAAACAGGACACATGACTGTAATACCCAATTAGGTCTGAGAGTGAAGCAAAACGACGTCCACCAATGTAATAGTCTCCACACATGGCAATAATCCTGTTAATAAAAACAAAAAGCTTACCTGAGAATATTTTTTGCTACCAAACTTTTTCTTTTAAGAAAAAGGAAATTAGGATTATCTTTCATTTTTAAAGCAGTGTCTACATTCAGCAAAGTGCAGGATTACAAGCTCCCTATAAACATGTAAGTCAATCTTAGCTAATTAATATTTCATTAAAAATTATGCATATATATTGCATTATACACTAGTACTTTAAGACTTTAAAGGAAGTGCTGATTCACAAAAAAGCCAGTACAGTTGTCAGAACAAAATGAAATTAAACAGAAAAATGTAATTGTGATTGTGAGTATCAACCACAATCTGGAAAACTGAAATAATGTGTGAGTAGACAAAGCAGCATTATTACTTGTATCATGTAGGACATATGCCTTTTACGACAGGCTTATATAAATTTAACAAAGTATTAAAATATTTTAACAACAAATAACTGCACTTGATTATGCAATGCAGAAAAAAAACACTTAAAAAAATTAGTCCCTTTCTTACAGTTAGTTTAGCATCCATATTAAAAGTTAAGAAATTACTTTGGAATAATCAAAGTACCTCCTTCTACTCAAAAATTTGCTAACTAATGGGGGAAAAAAAAAAAACAAAACACCACTTACAAAACCATTTCAGTAGTTTCTATTATTCTGACTCACCAAAAAAAGTAATGCTCAAGTGAAAAAAAAAATAATTGTTTTGACAGATTCACATGCTGTAAATCAACCATATGCTGCATGAGTGTATATGTCTGTATGCAACTTTCAGGAGACACCAAAAGAAGTAAAAGATTTTAAGAAGTTTTCATGTAAAACGTTGAGTTTCAGTTGCACAGAAATCTAAGGAGAGTTTAATGTGAAAAAATAACACTTATGAAACAAAATATGAGGGACATTGTCTAGCAATGGGAGTTTCACCCATTTCTGATAGGCTGCAACTGGCAAAGATCAAGGTTTGGTAGAAAAAGCACTCCTACTCTGTGGGACATAGAAAATCCATCCCTATATTTGCTTGAAATTTAGGCTGCCATTCTTAAGGTTGATAATATTCTTGAGTGTAACCCTTGCCTACCTAATAACAAACAAAAATTTATATTTGACAGTCAAAGAATGAAACTGAAAACATGTCCAACTTCTGAAGAACAGTATTAACTAACAAATTAATTCCCTTTGGATATTTATCTCTGCTTTTTATGGATCTCAGAATGAAAGATTCTTTATGGTTTGAAAATATTGTAAGGACCTTTTCCTTAGGGAATCAGAAATCATTAGACTATTTTCTATCTGAGATGCCAGAAACACTTTTATGGTGGGCATGACTCAACAGTCAATTGCGTGATACTGGCTTCAAAAGGAGACAGTATTAAAGAAAATTCAGGACTCAAACAGCACTAGTGAGCAAGTAGAAGCCCAGTTTATGTTTCTGCTACCACTACACAGTAAACAGTTCCCAAACCAGTATCAGTATAGCTGAGAAGCTGAAACTGACAGGTCAGATAGCAAGATCACAGAATCACAGACTGGTCTGCGTTGGAAGGGACCTTAAAGCTCATCCAGTCCCAACCCCCCTGCCAGCAGCAGGGACACCTTCCACTAGACCAGGTTGCTCAAAGCCTCATCCAACCTGGCCGAGAACACTTCCAGGGAGGAGCAGCCACAGCTTCTCTGGCCAACCTGGGACAGGGTCTCACCACCCTCACACCAAAGAATTTCTTCCCAATATCTAATCTCAATCTCCCCTCTTCCAGTTTCAAGCCATCACCCCTTGTTCTGTCACTCCCTGCTCTTGGCCAAAGTACTTCCCCAGCCTTCCTGGAGCCCCTTCAGGTACTGGGAGGCCACCAGAAGGTCTCCCTGGAGCCTTCTCTTCTCCAGGCTGAACAGCCCCAACTCTCTCAGCCTGTCCTCACAGCAGAGCTGCTCCAGCCCTGGCATCAGCCTCGTGGCCTCCTCTGGACTCGTTCTAACAGGTCCATGTCTTTCTTGTGTTGGGAGCTCCAGAACTGGACACAGCACTCCAGGTGGGGCCTCACGATAGCAAGATGCAAACATGATGCACGCTATTTGTGTGCTATATTGTCTGCACTTAAAGAGAATTATGCCTTCATGTCAATGATAAATCAGGACCTTTGAATCACACTTCATCACACAGCAGAAGCAACCAAAAACTCACTACATGAATGAAGCATGCACACAGGGGCTCATACGCTGGTATTCTGGATAATTCCTGCTTGCAGAAGTTTGCTTTGAATTTGTTTGTTGCTATCAAGAAAACTGACAAAAGATTTCTTCTACTGCTGAAGAAACATTTCCTTTCCTATTTTGTACAGATGAGCATTACACTGCAGCACTTCACTTGCTGACTAACCTTCAGGCTCTTCTCAGACTACATCTCACTTACTCTAAAGAAAATGAACTTGACAATGTACACAGTTTGGCAATGGTAAAATAATCTAGCTACAACTTTGGATAAAGAGCTACTTGTATTTAGAACAAGTAATTCTAACACATACTGAAAGCTGTTTCCAGCAAACCTTTGGATAATTAAATAATTAATTTCTTTGTTTCCTCTTGGTTGTTTTGGAGGAGGTTCCCTAGCACTTTAACTGTGTGCTGTGAGCTACAATGGCTACTATGGAACAATCTCCTTGACTGACTAATGAAACTTCCCTGTTGCTTTAAGTCTATTTAAACCACTTCAGACAGGCTTCTCTATCCAGATGT
This sequence comes from Caprimulgus europaeus, assembly GCA_907165065.1. Next base: position 4,205,339 of record OU015527.1, read on the forward strand.
CGTTGGTTTCCTCACATTTCTTTAGCCTATAAAGTAATATTAAGCAGTGTATTTTAAATCAACTAAGCAGAAGTAAAAACTTGAACCATGCAACAATAAACAAAAATATTCAATTATAATACAATGACTGTTTTCTGTTTGTACTGTGTTCTAAAATTGAAAGTAAACAGATCACAGTATTTAAAAGTAAAATATTTAATTCTCACCTAAAATGATTGACATTTGTTTTACTAAGGAATGAAAGCACAAATGAACCTGGTCTCCGATCACTCTCTCGAATAAGGTAACTTCCAGGTTTTCCTGCTTGTCGAAGACGTTCTTCTGCAATTGTTCTGTCAAGTTTTCCATGATACCACCTGAAAAAAGAGTAAGAGTTGGTGTCCTTGGTAAGAACTTAAGGTTTTTGTTCATTTTCACAGAACAGACCTATGAAAATAACAAAAGCTTTCAGTCAAAACTGATGTAACTCCACACTTTTGTTTCAAAGTTAGTAAATCTTTTCATGTTCAACCTCCCAGTTTACTTATTTCTAATAAATACTATTTTTAAGACAGCATTCTTTTTCAGATAACCTGCTTCTCCCAATGAACAATCCCAAGGGGAGGCACCTTTATATTATATATAATATAATATATATTTATATATCATTAGCTTTTCTCTCCTCCTTAATTTGTATATTTTAAATAAACAGGACCAGAGGTGACTGATATGACCTGGAAGACTGCTGTATTTTGAGCCTACACAGATTTCAGTTTAGGCTGGATTTTCCAAAACCATAAACTGAGAAGTGAATTGTAACAACCTGTTTCTCAGTTAACAAACACAGATAGTGCTGTAGCAAAGTCTTCATTGAATTGGAGTGACAGCAGCCACCACACCACCATCCAGCCCTAAAAGTCTTTCCTCATCATAATGCCTATGTTGTCAATTAAGAGCAAATGCACACACATGGAAAATCACAGACTGCAGAGTATGACAGAGGAACACTTCAGTCTAAAGTAAAGGTTAGACTGTTATCATTCAAGTATTCACTAGCCTTACCTTGGTTTATCAATTTATTACACAGCTTTTGTCAGAGCACTCATTCTACTCCAAATGATCAAGTATTAGGTGGGGTTTCTTTGTTTTGTTTGGGTTTTGTTGTTGTTGGGGTTTTGGGGTTTTGTTTGTTTGTTTGTTTTTTAAAGCAGCAATGAAAAGCACCATTCAAATATAAAGCCAAGCATTGTTCTCATCACCTTCACAAAGCCACAGCATGTTCCAGAACTACATACTGTAATAATTCACTAGCAGCACATCCATCAACTAACTATACTTAACCCAACTTTTAGTTTCTACACTCAAGAAAACATCAGCTTCCATACAGCCACTATTTTAGACAACTTAAATAAATAATTTACCACTACAGACCATCTGCCTTTTAGTTCTAACCGTTCACATACATCTTGCAAGAGTCACAAAAATGCATTTTGGAAGAGATATGTAAATAACCTTTTGAACTAAGATATGTAAGAATACAAAAAATTGCACAGATTAGCATTAAAAAAAAAAAATGAATAGCTGGGCTGTTGATAAAATCTGACCAGAAGCAATTTTTTTTTTTTACTATGAAATGAAAGCAAAAGTTTAGAGAGCTTTTATCAGAATGAAAATCAGACTAAACCAACAAATGGCATGTATACCAGCAGAAGCAGCACCACCATAGATACTGCTTACTCTGGCAAAGCCGTGAGCTTGCTAGTGTAACTCTCCTTTGCTTCTCTTCCTCAGCCTGATCAAAACAAGTTTAACCAGAAAAAGCTCTGTTTTGTCTGTACAACACACAGCACATGAGATCCTGTCTCACTCCACTCCACAGCGACACAGCCTCACGGACAGAAACCTGTCGCTCAAAGATGGTCTGTAAAAAAGTGGGTGACACTACACCAGCCAGGAGGGTCCTTCAGGAAATGAAACAAAATCTATTTTGAAGTCCCTAGGATGAAATATTCTGCTTGTCAGTGTGCACAGCATGGCTGACACCCGAGTCTTGTTTATTCCCAGCACACGTCACAACAACCAGGCTTTGCTAGTCTGGATAAACCAACTTCATGAAGAAATGCCCTAGAGACCCAAGAAACCTTCCTGATCAAGAAATTCTTTGAAACCAACATTCCATAAAGCCTATTTTAAACTAACAATAGGTTCACTAAGCTCTTAATTGTTTCTATCTACCACTCACTTGAGAAAAATAACCTTAACTCTATTGAGAGACACATTGTGTTACAATGCCAAACTTAAAGCCATACTTTGGAAATGGAGAACGTTAGTAAGAATGCAAATTACTAATAAAAAATATACTAGGAAAACAAAAAGGAAGGATTAGTTGCAAACCAAATAGTCAACTTTTCTGTAAGGGGCTGGGATTTCTTACAATGATAGGACAAACTTGGGTACTCAAATTTTAAGATCAGGAGCTTTGACCAAAGAGGACACCTACCTTGCTGGTGACAGCAATACATGTTTACTGGTATATTCCACATATTGGAGATCACTTCCTCTAACACTGAACAGGCTAAATATATTCTCTCCTATTCAACAGCTTTATATCAAGCATAACAGAAGACATTACCAGGTAAAGTAGAAGCAGAGTTTAAAATATTTGCTCCTCTGTTTCAGAAAAGGTTTATTTTCTGAAATAAAAATTTCTAGTTAACCTCTCAGTGCAATTAAATTCAGTGTCATTGAGCACATATTTGAGGTATTAACAGCTGATATGAAAGACACTATTTTACAGCTTGCTATGCATTAGTACACTGCACAAATTACTCTATACCACTAGGTACAGAAATAAGCATCAACACTGAATTTAACTACCAACTGATATGAAGACACAAACGACAATGCAGCAGTCAATAATGAGCAATGATAGCAGAAAACAGCTCAAGTGATATCCTCAGGAAGCCTCTGCAGATAGCACACATCTTTAAAAAACAGGATACACACTGAAGTACAAGCTTTTAAGAAACCATTACAGTATGCAAAATACTTGTTGGGAAATAACTGCATTTTTCCAGAGAGCAGGGTTTCATCAATAGACAGAACCACTTTATTCAAGAAGCACAGAGCAGAAGTGTTGAAAGCCTTCATTTTTAGAAGTGCACATCACACATGGTCCAGCTATCACCTGTTTTCAATATTACATGAAGATGCAATCTGCAACTTCACATCATTATCTTCAAGTATTTTGGTAGCAAACAGTAAAAACTATTTTACAAAACTGCAGTACTCGGTCTGATGTAAGGATATCAACTGCTCAATTAAGGAGTGGCATTATCTTGTTTTTAGTATCTCTGTTAAAAGGTTGTGGGATCTTTTTTGCCTTGAAAGACATCCATAGATCAATTTTTCTGTGAATATTGGCTAATGCACTGAGCACAAATTAATACTAGTGAAAAACATTAAGATCATTCATGCTGTAGTATCAATAACGAAGGAACACCCACCCAACACTCAGTGCTATCCAAAGAAGCTGCAATAGAAATTACTGAAGTATAGAAACTGCCCTATTTGTTGCAATTCCACCAGAAAAGAGTGCAGAACACTCTGAAGGACAGGACTAGGCTATTATAAATTTTGAAATAAAACAAATCCCAGATCCTCTGGCTTTAACCCACAATCAGGTATCTCAACAAAGCTCAAGTTCAATGTTTCTGCAAAAATAAACCACAAGAAACTACCTCTCCCTCTCTGGAGGCTCTGCACCATTTTGAGTTTTATAGATCAAGATATAACTTCAGCATTTTTAACAGCTTCAAGTTTAATGTGCTCAGTCAGAAGCAACAATTAATTAGATCTCTTGATTTACCTCAAACACAGCTTCCAAACAGATGTAAGAGGGAGTCCTACCTACAATACACTACAAGTCTCATGAAAGGAATTAAGGTTTGGATAGGAGGGTATCAAATAAAAAACCTACCTAGCTGTTCATAAATAAAAAGTTGCCCCTGTGGCTGTGATTTATCAAATGTGTGCACTCAAAACCAGAACTCACTACCACCTAGATGTATATCCCTGCCAAAGGTGAGATCTCTATCATTTCTAGCCAGTCACCTCTGCTTACTTGCCTAGTCCTACCCAGGAACACTCTTGTATTTCCAACATTTCCAACATTACATTTGCAATCTGCAAATTTTTAAATGCTAACAATCAACTCTTTTTACAGTGTTTTGAGCAAACAAAATTAAATGATATTCTGAATCACAGCTAGTGCTCTGACAATATAATAGCTATTAGGAGAGGCATTAAAAGAGAAAATGCAAGTAGCCATGCAACAGATTACTATGGAGTGATTCAATAATAAAATGTCTTACCGACCATAGACCCCAATTTAAGTGGTTGTTTCCATGACAACCTATTTAACTGCTGTAACAAGCTTGTAAACTTGTTACCTAAATTGTGACCTTTATTTTGCCTCTAAAAGAATACCAATAATAGGCTTCCACAAACCAGTCAGAAGTTGTGCAAGAAAATACTCCCATCTACCAGTTTAAATCAAAAGCAGCATGTCCCAGACTCCAACCCTAATCTTAATTACAGAAAACAGACAGAACACAGACACAACATCACCACAAACACCTGAGTAGAAGAACGATCCCAACACTACAGCCACACTGTGTGGGTGACAGCCATAAACCAGGTCGTGACCCTCATGAAATGAGTGGCACTGCAGTGAGAGCTGTTACCTCTGGCCTGCAAATACGACCTCCTTAATTCTCCTCCACTCCATGGAAGATGCTGGGTACCAGACACCCACTCACAACAGCCTCCTCAGGCCCAGACAGCACTTTTCTCCTGTGAGGAGGAACCCAACTACACTGCATCGCTTTAGCAAGCTCCTGGTACAGTAACAAGACTTTTGGCCCCCAACATGGACACTCCACCAGGTCCATGCAAGGCACAGGCTGTTCACAAAGAGGTAGCAGATGGTGAATTTACCATCTGGAAGGAGGCAGCTGCTATTGTGTGTGGAAGCATGTCACATTGTTCAACCAAATCCTCTTATTTACATATTTCCTTTTTACATGTGGGAAAAGCAAATATTATGAAGCTTTGTTTTTCCACCAAAGTATTCTGCTGTTACAGTACATTGCAATTTTTATTTAGGAACACAGTAGGTTAGGGAGGAGAGAATGCAGGAGAAAGTGCTGAAGGGGAGTAAAAGTGTTTTTCAGCAGCTTAGTGCAAACGTAAATGTTGATAACAGCTGCAGATCTCTGTGTTTCTATCTAAAAAAAGTCATGGTACACAGCAAAAACAGTCATCAAATGCCATTTCCACTGCACTCAAGGCTCTTGGCCATATATTACTGCTTCTACAAAACCCGTTAAGAATGGAGAACTAGGAGTTATGGTCAGAGGTCCCCTCCTATCAATTCAGTCACTGCCTTAGTACCTTTCACACATCACACATTCTTGTTTTCACCTCCCCAGACTATGTGAGCTTTCTTCCCATTAGAAGCTAAAGAGAGCAAAGATGATTACCTTCAACAGGGAAAATCCTCAATTTCTAATGGCACACACAAAGCTCAAGTACAGTTTCATGAAGACAGAGAAGAAAAAAAGCACAATAAAATATCCTGTATTCTTACTTGTTTCTTCTTATCTTGTTAATACCAACCATCCCCCTCTTAGCTTTCCATATGAAGACTTGATGCTTCTATTCACTGTTCAAGTTTCATTTCAGTCTTACAGCTTCTCTCAGCCTAAAATGTATTCTTAGCTTTACCATTTTTATCCAGACTCCGCCTTTTAACGCTTTATCCCCCATCCCTTTCAGATTTGCATTACTTCCTTCATGCACATTGTTTGTAAAGATTTAATTAAGGGAAGTTTCACTCAGACTTCACTAATTTTATGTCCTTCCCTTGTCTTGTTAGTTACTATTCAGTATTTACCAATTTTTAACAAAGTTTTTGCAGTTCTCCACATCACAAAGAACTTCCTGACAGAAAAAAGCTCTGCAAATATGTATCAACTACTACAGTGGATGCACCTTTAAGATAATGAAAAAACTTGAAGGCAAGTAAGGGTTGTTTGTCCAGTAATGTATGAAATTGAGTGTTACAAACTCTTGTAGGAAAGGCAGGGAGGGTTTTTCATCCCTTTTGCATCCTTATGGACTTCTCCAAGAAGCAGTACCATGCATGTAAGCGCACCCATGTAAGCCTAATAAAGAATAATTCTGCTTTTCTCATTTGACTGTTCCAAAATCCTTTAGAAACTGCATGTGGAAAACTGAACCATGCTGCTCTTCAAGACTAGGAACCAGCCATCTACTGTGGAAAGTCACTGCCACAGGCACCCCTCAGCACACCAGTTGTGCCAACCTGTTAAACGTGGGACTTGCACACACCTCCAAAAGCCGTTGAAACACTTCTATAGCACAGTTTACATCAACTCTGTGCTAGATCAAAACAGATCAACCAAGAACCTCAGTACATCGTAACAAAAAGACTGTGCAAAGATGAAAGAGCGAGATAGGCACACAGGCAAAAAGGAATACATTTAAATAACTTAACTGAAGAAAGAAGGGTTCTAAAAGTTTCATTTGCTGTAACAAACGATGCTAAAGCTTTAAAACAGAGATGTGACAACAGCATAATATCCAACATAGCCAGAAGATTTCTGTCAATCCTATCTGACACACATTGCCTGAAAAGAAGACTGCCTATCTCATTTTTGCAAGAGCCATAAATAAGCAGGTGCAACATAGCTAAACTGTCTGAAAAACAGCTCTTGAAAGAGCTTGCATTTTCTTACTGAAGGATCAGCCTAGGAAGTGAATTCTGGAACTCGTCAAAGTTTTTTGCAAGAAACTTCTCATTTTTTTTTTGCTTCCTACTTGTGCCCTCAGGTCAAAAATATGCCTCTTCTTGTTTGAACTAAGACTAACTACTACAGAAACAATGTTAATAATGCTACACAAATCTGCAGATACTCCTTGGCAATAATTAAGAAATTTCTAAAGTGCTGTTCATCTTGTCTGCTATTAACTTTGTTAAGTGTACCAGAGGCTCCTTCACCTTGCACCTCATCCTCTCTAACTAAGCACAAGTTTTGGTTTGTGCTACACTCTCACCTCCTCTTGCAAGCTGGAAAGTCTCTCTGGAGAGATGCATCATGCCCACGGACAAGATAACTCCTTCTACAATGAGAAAACCCTGACAGTCATACACTAAAAATCAAAGATAGGTGCAAAGCCTGAACTAAAAGATGTCCTGTATTTTCCACATGCACTAGGAACACGGGGAATATAACCTAGAGAGTGCAATCTATACACAACAAACGCAACAGTGTGATGTAAAAGAACTGTCTATCCCACTGAAAAAGGAAAAATAAACAAAACTGTTTCTAGACTTGAATGTAGAACGAGATGATTAATACAGAAGCTTGGTTACATTTTGCTTTTGGAAGAATAATGCCATTTCTCTAGCACCCTTTTTATTACCAAGGAATGGGAAGAACAAGAAGAAAATCTCTCCACAGATGCTTATAGAAAGCACAAAAATCTTTGCAAGAAAAAAAAAATATGGGGAAAAAGTGTGGTTTGAACAAGATAATGCAAGCAATTCCTTAATCTTCTGGATTAAGCAAATATCCAAGCTTGAATCCTGAATATCTCCAGTGTTACTCTACTAACAGATGGCAATATAAAGAAGGAATTAATTGATTCATGGTTAATCATGAATTTTATATATAGAAAAAGATGATGCAATTTATCTATAAAATAGCCATACAAAACCCAATGAGTAACCCACAGCTAACAATTAAAAAAAAAAAAAAAGCCAACAACAAAAAAACAAACCTACAATCCTTGCACAAATCTACACAGAATTACCATGTGATTCCTGAGCCAACTACCAAAGGTTTCCTAAACCTAGATGTTTTCTGGAAACTAATCTGGAAAAGAAAGCAATGTCCTCTGCAAGGCGAAGTTCACAGAAGAAAACCTTGTCCAAATATCTGTAAGTAGCTATTAATAATAGCTAAAAAAATAATAATCAGATACTCACTCCTGCTAAACCAATTACAGTAATCCTTAACAGAACCTGTAATGTTTTAAATATTCCCATGTGGTTACACACTCAATTTCTTCAAATACAATCACATACAGCTAAAACATCTCAACACTAACATTGACTGCAAAAACCAGCACGTACAGACTGGATGGATGGGTGGTCTTGCCAGATGGGTAGGAAATTGGCTCTTACACTCAGGAGCGTGGTGGTCAGTGGTATGGACTCTCGACGGCAGCCTGTCACAAGTAGAGACCCCCAGGGATCGATACTGCACCCCACACTGTTCAGCATCTTCTTACACCTGGGAAAGAGCAACCCCAGGTACCAGTGTAGGTTGGGGACAGGCCTGTTAGAGAGCATCATAGGAGAAATGGACTTGGTGGTCCTGGTGGGCAGCAGGATGGCCATGAGCCAGCACTGTGCCCTTGTGGCCAGGAAGGCCAATGGCATCCTGGGGTGCATTAGAAGGGGTGTAGTCAGTAGGCCAAGAGAGGTTCTCCTCCCCCTCTACTCTGCCCTGGTGAGGCCACATCTGGAATATTGTGTCCAGTTCTGGGCCCCACAGTTCAAGAAGGACAGGGAGCTGCTGGAGAGAGTCCAGCACAGAGCCACCAAGATGATGAAGGGAGTGGAGCAGCTCCCTGATGAGGAAAGGCTGAGGGAGCTGGGCCTCTTTAGCTTGGAGAAGAGGAGGCTGAGGGGGAAACCCCATTAATGTTTATAAATATGTAAAGGGCGAATGTCAGGAGGATGGGGCCAGGCTCTTCTCAGTGATGTCCAACGGTAGGACAAGGAGCAACGGGTGCAAGCTGGTGCATAGGAGGTTCCATGTAAACATAAGGAAAAACTTTTTCACTGTGAGAGTGACAGGACAGTGGAACAGGCTGCCCAGAGAATGTGTGGAGTCTCCTCCTCTGGAGACATTCAAAACCCACCTGGATGCCTTCCTGTATGACCTGCTACAGGTGATCCTGCTCTAGCAGGGGCGTTGGGCTAGATGATCTTCTGAGGTCCCTTCCAATCCCTGACATTCTGTAATTCTGTGGATTGGTCTCTTCTGGAGAAGAGAAAGCTCAGGGGAACCTCACCACAGTATTCCAGTAATTTTTTATATTTATTTATTTATTTTACAATGAGAAAAATAATTTCCTGGAACAAACTCTCCAGGGATATGGTAGAGCCCCTAGCACTGGCAGTTTTCAAGATAAAACTGGACAGGGTGTACAGATAATCTCAGCTACGCTCTCTTTCCCACAAAAAGCTGGGAATGATGATTTTTCAGCATCCTTCCCAACCTGAGCTGTTTTACAGTTCTATGATTCTCTATATTCCAACCCTGATGAAACTCTATACTTACAAATCCCAATTAGCACTTGAGGATGAACAACTATTACTCTGCTAATAAAACATAAAAATCTAACAAAAAAAAAATTACTTGGTATGAAGTTGGCCTGAGAAGCAGCTGAAAATACTGAACATTGAAGAGGGAAATTACTTTTTTAGGGACTGATCATTGCAAGAATCAGACTGCTAACTTATCAGAACAGTCTGGTTACACTGAGTGTCCTGGAGACCTCAATACTATGTTCCTGATGTATAACTGAAGCTTTCAAGTCAATTTAGCAACAGTAATTTGTACACATTCATAACTGTAATAAAAATATTCCTTAGAAGAAAAAGCTAGATATTCCAAGCAAATTCATTAAATATTTAAGCAGCACTGTTAGCTACCTTAGAAAGACTTTTTTTAAAATAGTAAATTCTCGAGCTTTTACAGCAGCAATTATACGATCTGCCTACATATAGAATAATGAAATATTCTGTTTATCCCCCTAAGGATTTCTTGTACATTCCTTTGAAGTCTTGCCTATTAGCTACAGCCACTGATGTGATTCCTGTCTACTTCAAGTAACAAATACTATAAACAGTATATTTATACATATACAGAACTACAGAAGTGACTGCTGGGGATCTATTCCAACACCCCCCAACCCCACCCCACTCAGACAGGGTGAGCTATAGCAGGCTGCTCAGGGACACGTTCAGTCAGGCAACAAACACGTCCAATGACAGAGACACCACAACCTCTCTGGATATCCTCTGACACTGTTTGACCACTTCCACAATAAAAAAACAAAGGTGCTTTTCTTGTATTCAGATGGAATTTCAAGGTTTTTTAGTTGGTTTCCATTGCCTCTTGTCCTGTAACTGGGCACCACTGAGGACAGTCCGGCTTGCTCATCTTCATTCCCTCCCATCAGGTATTTGCATGCATGGATAAGACCCATCCGAGCCCCTTCTCCAGACTGAACAGTCCCAGTTCTCTCACCCTCTCCTTGTCTGGCAGATGATCCAGTCGATTCAACATCTTGGTGGCCCCACAATGTGGGTCCACGTCTCTCTTGTACTGGTGAGCCCAGTACTGGACACAGCACCAGATGTGTCTCACCAGTGCTGAGCAGAGGGGAAGGATCAGCTCCCTCAAGCTGCTGGCAATGCTCCTGCCAGTGCAGCCCAAGATTAGCATTCCCTGCTGTGAGGGTGCATTCCTGGCTCTGTCCACCAAGACACCCACCTCCTTCTTTGCAAAGCTGCTTTCCAGCTCTGCAGCCCTCAGCGTGTGCTTGGGGTTATTCCTCCCTAGTGCCAAAACTTTGTATTTCCTTTCCTGAACTTCATGAGATCCCTGGCTGCCCAATTCTCCAGCTGGTCCAGGTCACTCCGGATGGCAGCACACCCACTTAGTGTTTCAGCCACTCCTCTCAGTTTTGCATTGTCTGCAAACTTGCTAAGGGTGCACTCTGTCCCAGCATCCAGGTCATTAATCAAAACGTTAAACAGCGCTGGCTCCTGGGTACACCTTGGGGAACACCACCAGTGATTTGCCTCCACCTGGACTTTGTGCCACCGATCACCACCATCTGGGCCCGGCTGTTCAGCCGGTTTTCCATCCACCTCACTGTCCATATATCTAACTGTACACTGTCAGCTTGGCTATGAGATGGCATCAAAAGCAGTACTAAAGTTGAGGTAAACTCTCCACCTTTCTTCCTGAGCCAATGACCTCGTTGTAGAAGGCTGTTAGGTTGGTTAAGGATGATTTCCTGCTCATAAATCCATGCTGAGTACTCCTCACCAGCTTCAACATAAAACGTAATTTAAATGTCAGACTCGTGTAAGAATAAAACCTTTTTTCTGCTCCAGAGTGATAAAGCAGATACTTTACATAAAAATAAAAAATAACACTGCCTTCAGTTTTCATATATAGTATATAAATGTATATAAAACAGGACAAGTATATAAAACTTGTCAAGCACTGTTACCATTTTATTGGTACTGACCACACTCCAGAGGGACACAAGAGGAATGCAGCATCGTTTCACTGCAGTACTTCTACACAGAAAAAAGACAATGTTAAATCAAGAGGCTGTCTCCTCCTTCCTACTGTGCCTACCAGTGAGAGAAATACCAAGATTGTTTTTGGTTTTGTTAGAGGAGAAAGAAGGATATGTGAGAAACTGCAAAACTACTACAGGAGTCCTAAGAATTCATTGCTGAAACAACAGATGGGGTCCTACAGTGAAGGCCCCAATGTTCACACCAGTAAAATTTATGTTTCTTCCCTCTCCCCAGCCACAAATCATGAACACAAGAAAAGGCGAAGAAATATGGCACAGTATTACACTTCTCAATAGGGCTGGCCAGTAGATGAAGTACATAAGGCCCACACTGAAGTTCTGAGAGTCAACATATGACACAGACTAAAAGCCAGATAAAAGTGCAGGTCAAGAGACTCTATGCACTGTTTAAACAAAATTACATCATCTGATGTTAACTAGAAATATTGACTGAACTACTGAAAAATCCTCCTCAAACTTTATCCGGCATCAAATGTTGTTCTATTCCTGGTTTCCTTCATCTGAAGTTTTCATTTATATACATACCTAACGTACACAGCTTATTTACTGCTCACTTCCTATATATGGCTGGGTAGGATTTTGCTCTGCTGCTTTTAACCACTCAAGACAGCACTTCTGACACCACACACACAGCCAGAACTAAAATCAGATTTATATCCAGGTCTGTTTTGTCAGCGGCCAAATCAGTACACTACCCACCAACTTTTGAAAAAGAAGGTGTTTCCCTTCTGTAGAGAACAGGAACTAAGAAATTCATTATCCAAAAAAGAAAAGTTTACCTGTTAACCACGTTAACTGCTAAACAGAAAAGAAACCCTATAAACTAAAATCAAGTTACATCATTTTTTGTTTATGCAGTATTTAACCGAACACACCCGTATTATTTCACCTCAGTTTCCAGTGCAAGTGGTTCTTCTGTTGGTACGGAAAAGGGCTTTCAGTCATTATTCAGAAAAAAATTCCTTTTTGTGGGTTAGTGAAATACACAAATGCTGCAGAACTCTGGATTTGCCACCTTCGACACTCACGTGGAGAAACCAGAACTTCACACTACAATCAGGCAGAAAAATGTTCTAGTTTCAAGCAATCCATGCTTATTCAATATTTCTCTATCCATCTCTCTGTCTCCAGCTTTTTCTCACTATTATGCTGCCTCAAGAGGCACCAGCAGTGATTGTGTCTGTAAGAATGTATGTGCTTTGGCTAAGATTTGTTTTAACCAGACAGTATTTTGACAGCCTATTTCATTTTGTATGGTTGACAGCTTTCGATTTCAACTGATTTCCATCTCAATCTGATAACCACTGCTCAGAAAACACCCCATGAAAATGTCAGTTTTGTTGGGAATATACTGGGACTGCTTCTGCCACCTTAATGCAACGCTAGGATCTAAAATAACTTTGTCAACTAAGATTTTTAATCAAATACCTAAATAACCACACTATTCCACATACCGCTGGTTTACAACCAAATAAAATAGCATTAACTCATTAAATCTGAAAATATTTCCATACACTATTTCAGCTTCTGTCAACAAGCTTTGCAAATGGGGTAGAAAGCATGGAAAAAAAAAATGACCAAAACAAACAGGGAGCTGCCCACTTTATTCTCTAGCATCCTGTGCCTCCCACCTAGCATTAAGCTACAGTATAAACATGCTACTGCTGTGCTCCAGAAAAATAAAAACCACACACACACTGAACAGACGAGCCTTCAGTTAGTTTCAGTCAGGATTAAAGACAATAAATATCAACCCCACTCCAGATTCTGAGTTTGTGGATAAAGAGAACCTGTTACATGCTGACAACCTGCACCCGCTGCCACAAAATTAAAAGAAAACACGCTACAAGAAGATATATTCCCCTTTTCCTTAGGTACATGGAAAAGAGAAGAGGAAATTAAGTGTATTAGGTGCTTGCTAGCGAAGACTAACACATCCTGACTACTCTGAACAAACTATACTTACAGCATCCTGATGGGAAGCACAGAACTTTAATCTGCTTCACTTCCCATACCTTCAGGTTAGTTCCTGTGAAATCCAGACTGCCAACTATATGACATTTAAAAACTCATTCATATTTTGAAAAAGCTTTGGTCTCTAACACCTTTATGGCCTAACAGTCACAAACTGAGAACTCAGATTTCGGTTGTTTTGTCTGTTTTGTTTTGGCTTTTTAATTTACAAAACAAGTTAGGAGATGAAAAACTGATAAATGTGTCTAAATTTACACAGAAAATCTCATTTCATTTTATACTTAGAAGTCTAACCTAAGATTAGAGTATGATCTTGGAAACAACAGCAGCAACTTTTACCAGATATTTTTGTTTGGAGTCAGTACATCCTGAAATGCAATTCATGTCCATGGGAAGGCAAAGAAGCCTACTGAGTTATTACTGTTATTAAATAAATTCATGCCATTTCATTCTTATGCAGGAGAACAGTAATTTTATATTACTATAAAGGAGCCAGGAGGGAAGAGCACTCTCCATTTTCTGATGTAGACACAATATATTGTAAGCAATTAAGACAAAGAAACAAAACCATTTGACAGAATCATGGAATTATCCATCAAGCCAACCTTGCATGCCTCCTACAAAAACTGAATGAATTAGGAGGAAGTGGGAAAGGGTGGAGCTGGCAGTCAGACTTAAACAAATGGAACAGCAGTTTTGTAATCGCATTCAACTGGAGACATTTAACCCGAGTTTAAATTGCACGATCAATTACTGCTCTTAAAGACTTATACTGGATCTTTCCTTATATAAGATGACCAGATAATATTGATCTTTGTTTTTTTTGGTAATAAATCAAGAGCTCAACTCCATAGAAGCAGATGGTATGACTATAGAGGGCACTTTCAAAATAAAACAGCAGGACTGAAAGGATACAACTTACTACCAACACACAGAGAATTTATATGACTTAACTAAGAATGTTAAAAACTGATGCTGTATAAAATAGGTAAGAGATGAACGAAATGGAAAAAGGCTTCTAATTACTTTAATCAAAGTTGTTTTGGTTTTTTTTTAATGGAAAAGTCTCACACAAAGGACCAAATTACAAAGCAAAAGGTTAGAGTATATGGAGGTATGAACCCCTAAATCAAAGGTTTTAAATGTATTTTATTTCTTGGATGCATCTATATTAAAGAATCTTCAAGAGAAGATTTGACTACAGAGCTACCCCTTGGTCCCACCAAAACTTCAGTGTCCCCTTTTTGTCAACCAAAACAAAATCAAGGCCCCTGCAGTTTTCCCCTAGCATGTACACCTCATCCAGAATCTAACATCCTCTTTCATGAAAGTTAACCATCATGCTTGCAACATGACTTGGGAGACAATATTCTGACTGCAAAAGCCACTCAAAATTGTAGCTGTGGTAACAAATTCAGAATGGAACAGGTGATTATTCATAAATAACTACCCCACTCTCTAAATATATTTCAAAAAAAAGTATGCCTTCTGGCTTTGTCCTCGGTTCCCTGAGGAGCTCAGCCAGGTCTAACAGAAGAAGCAGTCTGATCTCTCAGAGAGAAAACCAGAGAAGCAGAATTCTCTATCTCACCAGCCTGGCACACAATACTGAAGAAGTAACTTTACTTTTATGTGCTTCTATTTCCCTCCTTATCCTTTGTCAAATCTGCCTAATCCCATTTCTAGCTGTTAGGGAAGTCTAAAACTTTAAGACTATTCAAACACTGTCTTGACAAAACAAGGCCTTAATGTTTACAGACTTCCACAAAAAATCCAGAAAGTAAAAGAAGAAAGGATTATTATATTTTATGTCCTTCGAACTGCAATGGCTCCTGAAATCTTGGAAGTGAAATAGTGCAGAAGTTCACTCTCCAACAGTGGAATTATGAGATAATGTAAAAAAGAACCCACATTCAGATGGGCTTTCAGATTAACTTTGTGAACTATCCCTTGAATACATATTCCACCTTATACCTTGAATTATCAACTCCACTCACTGTAACTTCAGAAACAATATATTTCCAGATACTGATGAAAGCAATTTATGCCTTTGAAGCAATTTAGTTTTGGGGAGAGCAAGGTACCTGCTCAAGGGCTGTTTTCTGTTCCAGTACAAGCCTTGCAAGTGCTTTAAGTAAACCTGGAGACTTTCGACAGTTAAATCCAAAGGTTGTGTTTAGAATACTTACTAATTACACAGACTCTATATGACATTATCTGATCTTGTATTTCACACAATATAAACGCAGAACTGGCCTGCCTCTAGTGCAAGATTCTATTACCAGCACTTTGGGAATCCGGATTAACCTAATGGATGGATAAATATAACAAAACCTAACTACAGGTTTAGAGTTTCTTCTTTTCCCAACTGCATCCTCTCTCCAACCATAACCTAATTAAAAGCAACTTTATTTTAAATTGGTTGAGCAGCAGAGCAGTTAGACAGTATTTATAAAAACAGCCTCTCTGCTAACATTTTAAAACAATGAATTAATTGTAATTCATTTTAAATCCATGTTTCAAGGCTGTTTGAATTTTTAAAAAGACAAAACAAGTGCACTGTTTGAGCTATGTTTGTGTATGGAATAGAAAAGCTAAATAGTACTTATTTTAGCAGAAAACAATGCAATACAAAATGATGCCACGGCTTATTAATTATTCTATGCCACGGACAGCATTTTTGTTAGGTTTCGTTTTTTAAAATAAAGTTTATGGCTCTTCTGAGAAAGACTACAGCACTACCCGGGGACTGGAAAAGTCTCCCCGACAGATAGTTAAACCACAACCGGAATAGCTCACTCTTCCTGGCAGCCTGCAGTATCGCTATGAAAACTTGCAAGAAAAAAACAAAAAAAACAACTTCACTCTTGCTCGAGCAGAGCCGCCTTTTTTCCAGGAGTTGACCCCAGTTTTTACCGCAGTACCACCTCCAAGTGAAGGGCAGCTTCACGCCCCTGCTGCTCACCCTTCCTCACCGCAGCACGCCAGGCCGGGCTGGGAAGCGGTGCAGGCGGAGGAGGCTGCTCCGCTGGGCCGGGCGCTGGGTCTGCCCGCAGCGGAACCCGCATCCCCGGGCACTCTCCCGGTGGAGCAGCCTTCCTGCTGGAGCGGAACCGGGGGAGGGCGAAGGGACGAAACTTCTGCGGGACTTCCACGGGAGTTTGACACGCACTTTCCACCGGGTGAAGGTGGGAGCCCGGCACCGCGGCCCCGGCTCCTGCGGAGGCCGGGGGAGCGGTCGGGCGTGGCGGGCCCCGGTGGGGCGGTGGCTACTCACTGGTTGGTGGGGGGCGCGTTGAGCGGGATGGCCACCTCCTCCTCTTCGTACTCGGGACCGTCCAGCGAGTCGCCTTCGTCCACGGTCCCCAGACCCCCGGACAAGGGGGGCGGCGGCGGCGGCAGCGGGGGGAAGGCGGCGGCGGTGGTGCCGGGATCGGTCGCTCGGGCCGCCTCCGGCCCCTGCCCCGGTCCGGCCGCTGTGGCGGGGCCACCGGTTGCCGGAGGGGGAGGCCCTGCGCCCAGCTCCAGGAGCCCCAGCACGGAGCACAAAGCCGGGCCACCCGAAGGGCCGGCGCCCGGGCTGCCGCTACCGCCGCCGGAGCCGGCCGGGAAGGGGCCGTGCGGCCCCGGCCCCTTTCCCCGGCACATGGCGGGATAATGCCTGGGCTCCGCGCCTACAGCGGCAGCGGCTCCCGCCGTCCCGGCTGAGGTAACCGAGCCGCCCTCCTCACCCCCGGCCTCGGCCGCCATCATGTTGAGCCTCACCCCCCCACCCCCCTCCCTCCGCCGGCCGCCGCACGCCGGGGAGGTGGCGACAAAGGGGCCCCGGCCACCACCCCCGCCCCGCCCCGGGGGGGAGCGGAGCCGGGACGAGGGTAAAACTTCCCCGGCAGAGACGGGTTGGGAACAATACCCGGCTGGGCGGGGGCTGGGCGCGCAGGGCAGCTCCGCAGGGCCCCGCCGGCCGCCAGGGGAGCGGCTCCCGCGCCCTCAGCCCGCCTCCCGCCGGCCGCACCGAGAGCGCGCGGGAGGCAGACGGGCCGCGCCGCACCGCGCCTGCGCACCGCAACTGCCCCCCTTCCTCCGCTCCCCCCCCGTCATCATCCACACACGCGTGCGCGGGTGGGCAGCCGGGGCAGGGCGGCGGCGGTGCCCGGGGCGGGTGTGGGGACCACGGGGCGGAGAATCCCCCTCACGGAGAATAAAAGAGATAAAGGGGCGCAATGGCGCGGGAGGGTGGCAGGTGCTGGGCGGGCCCGGCTCGGGCCGTTAGAGGCGGTGGCGGGCTGAGGGCGGGAGGGGAGGGTTATGGCGGTAGAGCCGCCGGTGTGCTCCGAGACGCAGGTGGGGCCTTCTCGGAGGGAGGCGATTGGGTCCGGCCGGCTCGGTCCGCGTCCCACGGCCCGATCACCCCGGTAGGAACCCGCAGGGTGTGTGGAAAGGTCCGCTCTCGCTTCACCGCCCTTGGGCCTGGCTGCCTCTGCAAGAGGTGGCTTATTTTCTCAGAGAAATCGGCTTTTCCTTTGCGCAGTTTTGCAAATACCTGGTATTTTAGCAGTAAGAGCAAAAAAGTTTGTCCTAGAGTTTACAAGATACTATTTGTCTTGCAGCAGCTGTGACTCCATTGCTATAAAAAAGCTGCACTTTGCTGAAATTGTGGGGTTTTTCCCTGTTACTCAAGCCTACAAGCTCTCATGCCCACCAAGCTTATCTTCAAATTGGAAAAGGGTTTAGATTAGATATTAGGAAGAAATTCTTTGCTGTGAAGGTGGTGAGACACTGGCCCAGGTTGCCCAGAGAAGCTGTGGCTGCTCCTCCCTGGAAGTGTTCTCAGCCAGGTTGAATGAGGCTTTGAGCAACCTGGTCTAGTGGAAGGTGGCCCTGCTGCTGGCAGGGGGGTTGGAACTGGGTGAGCTTTAGGGTCCCTTTGAACCCAAACTATTCCATTTTTCTAGCGTTTAAATATTTCTGTTAACTTCGGTGGGTTTCCTTGGCACATCAGGTTCACCTCACCCATCAGTAGCTCTGTGATCAAGAAGATAAGTGTGTGACAAACATTACCAGGCGTTATAACATGGAGATAACTTTTGATTTTTTTTTTTTTTCCCCTCAGTGTTAAAAGAGCTGACAAATAGCAGCACGTTGACACTTGCATGTCTCTCCTGAGTTCTCAGAAGGCATCTAAACATTCAGGTTTTCAAAGCTTTGCATTACCCAGAAGTATTAAGTGAATTTTTCCTGAGGCCACTAAAACAAACTACTGCTCCCACTTTCACAGCTCTCCAGCCAACCTCTTTTTATCTGCTGAAATGAAGTTTTGTATCTTACCTTCTAAAGGCAAAACTTGCTTCTAGTTACACCACTGAGATCGGTGGAATTATGCTGGGTTTGTGCCCAGTGTCAGTGAAAGGAGAAGCTGGCTTTAGCCCTCGGTTTACAGCTTTGTAACACATTTGTACCCTGACGTTTTTCTGTTTAAGAAATTGCAATTTCAATGGCAGTCTCTTGCAACTTTGCTTTTGCATTACCATGTTTCAGTATTATAAATGTAATTTCAAATAATGCCATAGCCTGCTGTCTCTGTGGGTTTCTATTTACTGATGTTTGCCTTCCCTAATGGATTTAGAAATAAAATGATTTTAACACGGCCTTGTAGCTGCTGTGGAAGTGATATGCCTAAATATAGAAATGCAATGTAAATATTTAAGATTCCCTTTATGAGGCAGGCTTTTCTAAGCGCCTTCCAAGGCAGCAGCCTGTGTGTGGGGACTGGAAGGACAGCTGTGCTAAGAATTTCCTGCAAGAGAGGGTAATGTGGCTGTGGCTCTCCTTTAGGAGATTTATTCTGGGGAGAGCAGTTTTAAATTTGGCAAGGATTCCACAGTAAGAGAGCTTCTATTAATATCAGCTGAGTTTTGTTGCATCACTGCCCCCGACACACTCTTTTCTGTTCATTTTGTGGGCAAAATGGTCTGTGTGAGGTCGTTTGGTGCTGCAGGTAACGCGCGTCACACTGCATCTCTTAAGGCTTGCAGGTTGTCTCCCGTTATACAAGCCTTCATGATGCTGTATTTACATGAATATATATGGATAAAGCAACAAGTGTAACCCTGTTTTTCTGGATACTTCTTGTGGGTTTGCAAATATGTCTTTTTTTCTGAAATCCTTGGTATAAATGCTGTTAGGATAGTGAGTCTTTCATCCATGCTGTGCTTATAGTGTTGGGTTAGATTCTCTGAAAAGTCTATTTGCACATTCCTTAGAGTCAGTTTGCAGGATGATGAATCTGGGAATATACATTATTTTCTTCTCTGCTGGCTACTGGGTCTGGTATCCCTTACCCTTGGTCTAGTATTGAAATGTCAGTGCACAGCTAGATTACAATTTTTCTCACCTGATTTAAAGACCAATCTGTAGAAAGGCCGAAACTGAGTCTGACACATAAAAGTACATTGCTGCATGTTTTTCTTAATGCTGCTATTAAAGCCACCTGTTCTTTGCATAGGATTCTGCCTGTGGAGGACTCACACAGTCTGTGCCTGAGCTTATAAATAAAACTGAGTGTTCTCAGGTGTTTCAGTGCAGTTGTCTGTTAGCCTGGGGCGCAGCGCCCTTTCCTGCCGTACCTTTGAGCATACCCCCGGCTCTGTGCTGCTTGGTGGCAGACATCCTTCCCAACTGGTAAGTCTGCATGCAGCCACCCTGCTCTGGAGACCATGGCTTGAAAGCACGTTCACATTCACAGGGACTTTTAATTCACTAGTGTGGGGTAGATGCAGCCATAATTGTTGTTATTTTATTAATAGTGACAGATGTCCTTCATAATGTCATTCACGCTGCAGATCTTGGGATCCAAAGCGATGTCTTCCAGCTAGTGGTGAGTGAATTACAGTGGCATTGAGGCCTTTGAACTACATTAGTAAATCAGACAGCCTGATTTATATGGGATACTGGTGCCTTATCACTCATACACAGTTGGGACTAAAATAATAATATGTACCATAAGAACAGTGACAACGGTGAGATGTTCTGGGCAGCTGAACACGCGATTAAGAACTCTAAAGTTTTCAGACAGGGTTTGTCACTGATTTGCATGGCCCTGGGCAAGTCATTTGAGCAAGCTTACACTTTCTCCATCAGTAGAGTAAGAAGCTGTTTCACAGGTGTGTCAGAGGATTAATTAGGTTTTTTTACAACATTTGAAAGCTGTTAAACATCAATGCTTATTAGGATGAAAAGCCACATAAAGTGAATGACCCAGTATTTCAGTTACTTACAGCGAAGGTGTTGCTTGGATCATGGGTACAAACACCATGTAACCTTCACTTTCAGTCCTTATTTCAGCCCAAAATTTGGTTCCATCCTCTCCCTGAATGCATTTTATTTCCACTTTTCCAAAGATGTTATCCAGAAATAAATAGCAACAGGGGAATTTTCAATCTTTCTGTCGCAGGATGGAGTGATAAGAAAGCTGCCTTCTGGTAATGAAGGACCTGGAATGCTCCAACTATTCCAGTTCTTCCCCTTCTACTCCCACAGCTATATGATGAACAGTTACAGAGCGAGTGCCAATTCTTCCTGCCTGCATGGCACAGGCAGTGGAAGCAGGGACAGGTATCCTGGGAAGAGTATGGGTGCTCTGCCCCGATGTGTAGCTATGTGGTCAGGAAGGCCCAGGTGTGACTGGAGCTGGACTTGGCAAGAGATGCAAAGAATAGTAAGAAAAGCTTCTGTGGGCATGTCAGCCGGAAAAAGCAAGTCAAAGAAAATCTACCCCCCTGATGAACATGGCTGGCAAACTGGCAACCACGGACAAGGAGAAGGCTGAAGTACTCAATGACTTTTTTGCCTCAGTGTTCTCTGGCAACCTCTCTTCCCACACCTCTCAAATGGATGGACTGCTGGGCAGGGACTGGGAGAGCAAAATCCCCTCCACTGTAAGAGATCAAGTCTGTGACCACCTGAAGAACTTGAATACACGTAAGTCTGTGGGACCTGACGAGATGCACCCCACAGTCCTGAGGGAATTTGCTAATGTGGTTGCCAGGCTGCTCTCTATGATATTTGAAAAGTCATGGCAGTCAGGTGAAGTCCCCAGTGACTGGAAAAAGGGAAAAATTTGAGCCATTTTTAAAAAGGGTAGAAAGGAGGAACCTGGGAGCTACCGACCTGTCAGCCTCAGCTCTGTGCCTGGGAAGATCATGGAACAGATCCTCCTAGAAGCACAAGGAGGACAGGGAGGTGGTTTGAGACAGCCAGCATGGCTTCACCAAGGGCAAGTCCTGCCTCACCAACCTAGTGGCCTTTTATAATGGAGTGACATCAGTGGACAAGGAAAGGGCTGTGGCTGTCATCTGTCTGGACTTCCGTAAGGCCTTTGACATGGTTTCCCACAACGTCCTTCTCTCTAAATTGGAGAGAGATGGATTTGATGGGGAGGCTGTTTGGTAGATGAGGAATTGTTTGGGTGGTCACATCTAGAGGGTAGTGGTCAGTGGCTCAATGTCCAGATGGACAGTGGTGATGGGTGGTGCCCCTCAGAGGTCCATACTGGGACCAGTACTGGATGCCATCTAGAGGGACCTGGACAAGCTTGAGAGTTGGACCCATGTGAACCTCATGAGGTTCAACAAGGGCAAGTGCAAAGTCCTGCACCTGGTAATCCCTGGTATCAGTACAGGCTAGGGGATAAAGGCATTGAGAGCAGCCCTGCAGTGAAGGACTTGGGGGTGCTGCAGGATGAAAAGATGGACACGAGCCGGCAATGTGCCCTTGCAGCCCAGAAGGCCAACTGCATCCTGGGCTTCACCTCAAGAAGCATGGCCAGAGCATCAAGGGAGGGGCATTTGCCATAGTGAGACCCAGCCTGCAGTACCGTGTCCAGCTCTGGAGTCCTCACCCCTGTTGGAGCAGGTCCAGAGGAGGCTGCAAAAATGGCCAGAGGGATGGAACAGCTCTCCTGTAGAGAAAGGCTGAGAGAGTTGGGTTGTTCAGCCTGGAGAAGAGAAGGCTCCAGAGAGACCTTCTAGCAGCCTTTCAGTACTTAAATGGTTCTTCTAAGGAAGATGGGGACAAATGTTTTAGTATGGTCTTTAGCAATAAGACAAGGGGCAATGGTTTTAAACTAAAAGAGGGGAGATTTAGACTAGATACAAGGAAGAACTTTACAGTGAGGGTGGTGAGACACTGGCACAGGTTGCCCAGAGAGGTGGGAGAAGCCCCATCCCTGGAAACATCCGAGGTCAGGTTGGACGGGGCTCTGAGCAACCTGGTCTAGTTGAAGATGTCCTTGTTCACTGGAGGGGGGTTGGACTGGATGACCTTGAAAGGTCCCTTCCAACCCAAACCATTCCATGGTTGTGAGATTCTATGATTGCTGCTATATGGCAGGCCAGATGTACCACTGGGGAGATGGAAGGGTGGGCAAAGCATGGGCAAGAAGTGAATACTGATATTTGTATTTCCTATAACTTGAGTTGTTTACTTACATTGTGTTTATATTTTCTTTTCTTTTTATTGAATAAAGTTGACCAGAATTATTATCATAAGATAATCATGAACAGTCATCATTACTGTCTGTGTATATAATTTTGCCTAAATAATATATTTATATTATATATATAAGTGTGTGAAGTTAATTCTCCCATGTTCATAGTACAAATTAGAAACTTTTGTTTGCAGTAAATACTTTGGGTTTTTTGAGTCTCTGAATAGATCAATAATGATACGCTATTTTTAAAATCTTTCCATTCATTTTAAAAGATCAACAGTTTTCAGATGTTGTTTTTGTTTAATGACTCCCTGGATGCTGGAATTATTACTGATTTTCAAGAACATCTTTGTCACGTGGGAAATGATCTCTCTCAAACTCCAGACTCTTGTCCCTACTCATTTTCTTCCCATGTAGTTTGATATCCTTTCCAATAAATGTTTAAGCTGGAGGTGAATTAAGCCCAAAGAAAAGACTTTAATCCCTATACTAATAGAAATTGTATCTTGTCTTAAGAGTCACTATGTATATGACACTAAAATTCATTTAAAAATCACTACTGAATCACTACCTTTTTTTTTGTTTCTTAAACAGATGGAAAAAATATATATATGAACAACTACCTTGAGGTAATAGTTTTTATTAGTATGTGATACTATTTTGGGGAGGTTTTTTGTCTGCCTTACAAAGTGGTTTTAAAAGATTTTATGTAGTTGCATGTAGTTGCTCACTTTCTCCTTTCAATTTTAGAAGAGCACCATTACACAGAGACATAGGCTTTTGCTGCCTCTGGAAAAGAATTGGTTTTGTTTTCCTCTCTGATTTTGTATATTTCATAGTTTTGCTGGTGTAAACAGATGTGTGATATTTCAGTCCTTTTTCATGAGCCCTCAGTGCATGCAGCAAATCTTCCTTTCGGGAACAAATGGGTATTACAGTTCGTCAGCACATCTTTTCTTCCTGCCAAATCTTGTTCCTTGCTGATTTGAGTGTGGTCATACTTCAACCTGGTGATTCCAGTTCATTGAAGGAAATACTTTTCCTATCTTTATTTATTTGTACATCCTGAAAAATTTGCTCAGAACCTGTTGCTCTGAAGTTTTCCTGACAGTTAGAAAGTGTACAGTTTCTGTGACATACCATTTAAATGTTGTGTGGAGCTTAGTAGTTTAATCAAAGAGTAATTATTTTACTGTTAACTTTTTAAAAATCTAGGAGGTTTTTTTGAGTGTAGTACACGTTAGTTTACATTTTGCTCCATTTATTAACACATTACCAATGACTTTTCAAAATCCTGTGTATTTTGTACTGTATTTTTCAGTTTGGTACATTTCTAGTTTTAAACCTGTTTGCTGTCTTCCTGAAATTTCATAGTGTTTTGTTAAGTGCTGAAGGAAACACACTGTATTCATCTGAATGAGTAATCATCCTAGGTCATATAGTGTATCAGCAAGTGAATTATGCATTTTAAGCAAGAGATCAGCAGTAGTTGCACTGTGCTTGGAGGCATTGCACAGCCACACCTTGGCCTGTAGTGACAGAGTCAGAAGCTTTGTTTCCTGCTGCCCTTTGCCTAGTAAGTGCCTAATTTTTTTTACTTTCAGGTTTTTGAAGAGAAGTTTTCAGATCTTCTACAGGGATGAAGCAGACAATGGTTTGTTTGGGGTTTTTTTTCCCACAAATCCTAAACCAAGTGCTATGAAAATGTGTCTGTAAAGGCTAATGCCATTAAAAATACACATAGTGTAAGAGAACGCCAAAAAAATGAAATTTTGTAGAGCAAAACCAATGGAGTAGTGCCTCAGAACACTCAAATTGTTTTACTTACTGTATTTTCCTGTGGCCAAATAAGTTTCTATCATTTCTCTGTGTATGAGAAAATGCGTATTCACTGATGCACCTTGCTACAGCTTTTTATGACGTTGGAGGATTATGTTTTTTAGAAAAGCCACTGTGGGTTGACTTTTGGATCCATTTTACCTGCAAAGTTTAAGTTGACACCATAGCACTTCACATAAGCATTCTAGAGTTGATGTTTTAAAAATAGGCACAGATAATACAATTTTACTGGTTCTTGCATTTAGATTTTCTAGCTGTAATTGTTACCTCTCCATAACTATCAGCTCGTACCTGGCAAAATATATTGACAAAGCAGTATTTTTTTGAAGATCAGGCTTGTTATTTTAGGCATAGCACATTCAAGTCCACGTGCACCTGTGCTGGCTTGTTCTCAGAGCATTGTCCTGTGCAGTATGGTCTTACACAGCCCTGGGTCAGTACTAACTTGGAATTGTCAGTGTTGTGTTTTAATTTACAGACAAACCTTGAAAATTCAGGAACTAGCCTGGAGAATGGATAAAAATGATCAGTAAGCTGAACCTAAACTGCAGGTCCTATCATCTAGCATTCCTGAGGAAGGCTGCTGGTTAGATAATTGCCATCTATAAAGTGTGTTACAGGTGAAAAATTATAAAGAGGTAAGTTTCAGTCACTGAAGTGATGGTATGTTATTTTAGCACAGGAGGCAAGTGGGAGTGTGCTGTTTGTATAATACTGCATGGCAGCTGTAGCTGCCACGATGTGTGATCTGCCTGAAATAGAACAGCAACTGCAAGGGCATAAGTGGACACAGGGCCCAGAAAATAGACCAGCCATACAAATGGTGTATTTTTCTAAAGCAAATGTTGCAAAAGTTAAATGATAATAACAAACTGGGGGAAAAAAAAAAAAAAAAAAAACCAAACATGTAAAAACATTTATTTCATTTGCTTTGAAAAACTGCTGGTGATTTTCCGTATATGTCTGTTCTTATCAGTATCCTCTCCGAGAGATTAGCTGGTTTTTTTAGTATATAATAGTTAATTGAGCAGCACCTTCTGAGAGCTGAAGTTGATGTCCCTGAAAAGCCTTGGCAAAACACTCCTTTAATTTCGGTACCATGGGAACAAGTGCCACATGAAAGTTCTGTCAGTCTTACCTAAAGACTGTAGTCCTTTAATTTTAATTCCATGTTATTGCCTATATTTAAATGTGAGGATAAAATGCTCTATTTATACTTATCTATATTTATAATTGATGCCCTCACATAAAGCAAGTATGGATTCTCTCCTTAGCCTGTATTGACTCAATTTATAGATATACTGAACAATTATGTTATTTTTTTAAGCAACGCTAAAAGTATCTATTTTTGGAAGCTGATTTGTTAGTTACTAAGTTTATTTTTTTTCTATAAGAGGAGATGAAAAACTGAGTTACAAAGGACAAAAACTTTCTTTTTCAGTTTTAAATTTGAAAATATTTTGCATGTAATAATTCTCCCAGCTTAGTTACTTACAGTCAACTTCCATAAGGGTTCTCGTTAATGAATGACCTTCGGTTTATGCAGCATATCTCTGACTGTTCAGGGAAAAAAAATTACACGTTGACAAACATCTTTGTATTTTTGCAGCTGTTTAGATATCCTTTGGTTGTTTGTATAGGTGCTTTTACAGGAGCTAGGGAAAGAAAAAAAGTCTGATAAGAATGAACAAACAGGAAAATGTGATTACACTCAAAATACATACAGAACTTCCTCTGAGACCCATAATGTAACCTGTGCAGAATAATCCCAGCTGTTCCATGGAGGATTGTCTTTTATGTCAAGCTGTGGCAATTTTTATGCTGTTTACTCTGACACTTCTAAATGAACAGTTTAATCACACTACTGAGGAATATGTAACTCTTACTCGTTTCAATAAAATATTTTCTCAGTTTGAGGTTATTAGTTACAATGACTTTATGGAAGCTGCCTGCCTTTATCTTGTGTTTAAATAAAGGATATTTCTGTCAGACATAGCTAACAGGTGTTCCTGTAAATTAAAGTATATGCATAACCCATAAAAATCAAAAAAATACTATAAGGCATATATTAGTCAGCGGGCTTATATTCTGTTCTACATTGATAGCAGAAATTTATATCCTTGCTTAATAGAACAATCCAAGTGTAAAATGTAAATATAGTGGCGCTCATCAAAGAATAAAAATGGAAATTTATTTTTTATATATATATTAAAATTTCACTTAAGTTTCCAGTTACCAGAAAATAGTAATCAACTCTTTTTGACCTATATTTTTAAATTAACATCTTCATGAATGGTGTAACTGAAAACTGAAAAATTCAGGAAAAGAAATACTGGTTTGTGTAGCAGATGTGAGTGTACCTAGATCTAACTTAATGGACATGAGATCTGCATAAAGCCATAATTTTTTAAAATGGCTGCTCACACAGTGCCAGCAAAATTAGTGTGTACACCTACTGACTGCACAGCAACCAGTATTAGCATGTGAGGCATATAAAATATATTTGCAAGATTGGTAACTGTGTCTGAGGTCATATTTACACATCTGAAGTATCCATTCTGTGTATGAAGATTCCTGTTTGGGGTTTTTTTTATGGTTATGTGTATTCTCCTATGAAACAAGTTCCTTCACGTATTACGCTGGGATAGTTTAGGTGTCCTGTTCTTCGACTTACAGGTTAGTTCCTATATGTCCTCCATCCCAGGATGAATTTTTCAGTTAAGAAATATTTTTAAATTAGAAAGAAGAAACAAGCTGTTAAAATACAATATACTAAAAACAGTTCTTACCTATTTTTGTTATAGGATCCAAGGACTTAATTAAGACACGATGTATCAAGCTAATTGCAAAAGTGCATAGGTGAAATTCTGTTATTTGTTATGTAATTACCCAGACTCCTAAATTTCTTGGCTTTATAACATGTTAATCTAAATATGTACTTTTCCAATAGTTCACTTCTTACTCTTTTCATTACTGTTCTATTTATTGCTTATGGTAGTATTTACTTATATTAAAACTATTTATTTAAGGTACTTATATTTCTTTTGGGTTGGGGGGGGGGGGGGGGGTGGTTAGGGTGGCATTTTTTGTAGTGGAGGAAGGGCCACCTTGTGAGAAGCTTTGCAAAAGCTCCCCTGGCTCCAAGGCAGAGACCCCTCAGCCCAGGCTGGGCCAGTGAGCACTAGAGAAACGCCTCTGTGAGTCCACAGTTTTGAGGGGAAGGACTGTCCTGAAATAAAGAAGGTGGAGGGAAGCTGGAGGAGAGGCCGTTGACCTGAACAAAAGACCATCAGCCTAAACAAAGAAAGAACTTTGTTGCCAGGAGGAAGGAGGAGGAGAGGGGAGAGGACAGAGAACCTCAGACACCCAGTTCAACCTCATGGAGTAGGAGAAGACAAAGGAGGTCCCTGCAGCCCATGGAGGTTCAGTGACGGAGCAGAGACCCATGTGTAGGCCATGGAGGACTCCACGCTGGAACAGAGAAGCTGAGCCTGAGCCAAGTGTGATGGAATTGGGACCCCGAGAGTCGCTGGCTGCCAGAGTGGGGGTGCATCCCCAGAGTTAGGGGTGAGTCTGCAGCCCGTGGGTGTCCCCATGCTGGAGCTGGGAGCTGAGCCCCAAGAGCTCCGTGACTCCATGGGCAGCTCGTGTTGGAACATCTTGTTCCTGGACTTCCATGCCAGGAAGAGCAGCAGAGGTGACCTGACTGAACCCCCATTCCCTGTCCCCTGTGCTGCTGGGGGGAGGGTAGAGAAATGGGGAGCAAAGTGATTGGAGCCCAGGGAGAAGGGAGGGGTGGGGGAAGGTGTTGTAAGATGTGGTTGTTATGCCTACTTAGATGAATGGCAACAAATGAAATTGATTTTTCTTCCCCAAGTTGAGTCTGTTTTGCCCATGACCATCACTGGTGAGTGATGCTTCCTGGTACTTCATTCCTAATCCTGTGTCCCCTGTGTTGTGTCTCCCATCTCATCTCACCAGGTGGGGGGGATGACTGCAGGACCACATGGTCTACCTGTGGTTAAACCACCACACTAGTCCATAGATTTAAGGTGTGGTATAACTCATTCCACAGTAAACATAATCACACAGTGATTACTCTACTGGCTTTTAATTATTTGTGGATTAAATGCTAAGAGGTATTAAACAAGAAATTACTAGCTGTCATCTCACTATTCTGCTTGATTTTAAGTCAGAGATGCCTGAGGATCTATGACAATAGTGAAATCACTGCTGAACCTAATTACTTTAAAAGGGATAGAGGTCTGATATATGTGCTTCAACATTACATTATTGATGATTAGGAAGATGGGAGGTTCAAACATTGCATCTGGTGCATGGCATCTGCTACATGAGGACAATTACTGGAGAAGCAGTTAGGAGTTATTTATGAATAAAATTAGTTACACTTGATATTTAGATAATAACTTCTACACACTGTTTATATTTAAGATTCTTCTGTGAATATCTTTGCAACCTTCACTGACTTAGTGCAGTTTGCAAATATATCAATTTCCTCACAATCAGCAACTACACATTGATTTTTCTATTTATATATAAGTAGAATGGGATATAAGTAGAAAGACAAAAGGTGTTAACTGTTCAGAGAAGTATGTCAATCACAGAGTATATCATAAGAATACACAAAGCTTTGACTCTATTCTGGCAGTTTTACCATGGTAAAAGATTGACATGCTTCTCTAAATATATATATTCCCTGATAGTACTCAAAAAAAAATAGAGGAAGCAGATGATCTTGGTGTAGTCCAGTTGTTTTTCTGAGAGGCTCTGCTTTCTGAGAAAGCAGCTTCCGACTGCAAGTATGCTGTGAGCTAAAGATACCTATACATTTGGTGGTTATCAGAGGGTCAGTGCAGCGTGTGGTGGTCACTCACTGTCTCTCTGGTAGGTTAGGGGCTGGAGGTTTTCCTCCAAGGCTTGTGAGACATGCTCCAGCCTGTTTTCAGCGGAGCTGCAGCAAATCAGGAGCTATTTTCTCTCTAAGGACCGAAAGGTACTGGCTTCTGTCTAAATTCATGCAAGATGATGGTTGGCAATTCCAAGAGGCATAAAGTCAGATTGGCAGATTTCAGCCAAGGCTACAGCTACCTTTCTAATGGAATTAGAAGGAGGGACTTTTCATAATGGCAATTAATGATAGAACAAGGGGAAATGGCTTGAAACTGGAAGAGGGTGGGTTGAGATTAGATATTAGGAAGAAATTCTTTGGTGTGAGGGTGGTGAGACCCTGTCCCAGGTTGGCCAGAGAAGCTGTGGCTGCTCCTCCCTGGAAGTGTTCTTGGCCAGGTTGGATGAGGCTTTGAGCAACCTGGTCTAGTGGAAGGTGTCCCTGCTGCTGGCAGGGGGGTTGGGACTGGATGAGCTTTAAGGTCCCTTCCAACCCAAACTATTCTATGATTCTGTGATTTCCAGTGGCAAAGGACGCTTAACATTTGTGCTTCTGAGTTTTTGTGTATGAGTAGGGGAATTGTGGACTGATAGTGTTTACCTCCTGTGATTACCTCCTTCTCTTAATTGTCTGGCCTTTAAATGCCTGGCAATTCCATGTCTCAAGTTAGAGCAGATGCTAATTTAAAAAGTACGGGCTTGTGTATGTGAGAGATTTACATCAGTGCACGTGATACTCTTCCAATCTACAGCTTAAGTATAACTCTCATTTCTGTAACTTGAATTTCCTCTGAAGTATTTATTCTTGTGGGAAGGAGAAGTAGTTTGCATTGACATAAATTTGTTTATTTGCATCTGTGCCAAACTTTCTAGCAATTCTGCATTTGCCTTCCTGCTTTGCTTTCTCACCCTTCCAACCACTTTACTGTCCTAACCAGCCAATCCACCTGTTGGTTTCACCTCTGTTTCCCAGGGAACAGGGTTCCTGGACAACATGAATGCCTGACATGACCTCCTTGTCTGAATGTTGGGGTTTGGCAGTTGTCTGCCTTTTTCTGTCCCACAGTTTTGATATCAGCATTGCTAGAAAATAGACTATTTTAGCTAGATCTTTACCATGCCTCTTCATTTAAGCTAAGATCATGGATCATATCAGAGTCTAGGAATAAATTAAAGTAAATCCTGTCAAGTACAGAAAATATGGCATATTTGAGAGTAGTACCATGACAGTGGAGAAGCAAGGTCTCAGATTAATTGCTGCAGTGCTATAGTGAAAGTAGGGTGCTGTCAAGAAAGTTAAAAAACAACCAAGCAATTCCATAAGCAGCGATTTCTTATGAATCTGTGCTGTACCTTTCTATGCATCTGTGCCTCCTGCATCTTCCCACATCACCACCATCTTGTCTGCTCTAAATACTGCCTGAGGAGGAGAAAGCGTAAACTTTATCAGTCAGTAAAATCTTAGTTACTTTTTATTAACATCAGATTAAGACTGTTTTACTCAACAGAAATTCCCATTTATGTTTTTTTGGCTTACTAAAAAAGTACTGCAGCAATATGAAAACTTCATGTTGGTGCTGTGTCACATGGAGTATTTTACAAGTTACCTACTGCTTAAGCTCTTAAATTGCTGAAACTGATTGAAAGGCAAGTCATGGAAACATAAGCTTTAAGCTAGCCACAAGGTATAAGAAGTCGTATTTTAGATGCAAAAAATGCGATATTAGAGCTGTAGGAACTGCCTATCTCCATCTCTGTTTCCTGAATATGTGAGTATGCCTTCCAGCAACCCAGAACATCAGCATTCTGCTGAGTGACAGCAATTCCTATGACAGGCCAAGACAGACCCACATCTGGAAGGAGGGTTGCTCAGCTGTATCAAGAAACCTGTTACCACATGGGTCAGTGAAGAAGGGAGATGGAAACCATTGTCCTCAGGGTTTTGGGGTTTTTTTTTTTGTATCTTTGCTTGGGTTTTTTTGTCATTTCTTCCTTAGCCTTCATGAAGCCTTGCTTGTTTCCTTTGCTGTTTCATTGCATGGATTAGCAAAATATCTTTTAACATTAAGAATCGTGTAGAATAATGAATTAAACCAGCTCCCAAAGAAAAACTACCCATAACTCTATGTCACACTATAATTATTTTTTAATTCAAAGGTATTTCCCAAGACCTGTGCCAATTTTTGTGTTTTACTTATTTGGAATAAAGAACAGCACATCTGTGTAAAATCTGTCCTGTATTTCAGACAGGCCCTACCCTGATAATGACAATGTCTCTAAGCTAGATGATTCCATAGCCTGTTTTTGAAAGGGATGTACCTCCAGTATTTAAAAAACAAACAAACAAATAAAACAAACCTCCCAGAAGAGGTTCTTGGAAGACAGAAGTTATACTAACATTCTCCTGAGTCTTCATTATTATGGAAATCCAATATTGCAGGCCAGCACCTTAGTGTCCAGATCCTGAAAGGCACCGAGTTAAGTGCTGCTCACTGTCTTACTTAATTTTAAAAAGGCAACAGCATAAGATAAAAAGCTGATAGAACTACTGAAAACTTAAAAGAATGTGGGAAGTTGGCTCAACAATTCAATATATTTCTGAAGTAACCGAAGGAATAGAGCCAAAGGAGAAAGAAATGGATGGAAAAACAGTGAAGGAAAGCATCCCAGTACTAGCAAGTGCTAGCCACAGTACTGGCAAGGATGTAATTTACAATGACAAAATGGAGCAAAGAAAGTCAGACACAGAGGCAGTCGATGGAGATATTGAGCAGGGATCACCTGACAGAGGGGCCAGATGGGTTCTTTTAGGGATCCTTGGCAGAATGATGACAGCATGAAATCATAGCTACAATTAAAGCTTTATTTTCGTAATGTAATATTGTGATTAGTATGGCACAGAATTTGTTATTAGAATAGCACAGGATTTCTACAGGCAGAATTAATATGTTACAATTTATAAGTAGCATAATACAGAGTTTATAGTACAATTTACCTTATGATTTTCACCTTGACCCTCTGCAGATGGAGATGGGTCTTTCCATCTAGACCCTCTGCAGAATGGCTGCTTGCCTCATAAAATGGTGTTAGTTATGATAACCACATTGCTGGGGTGGGCAGCAGAGGGTACTGGTGACAGCAGGTAAATAATATTGTTGGTGTTTATGGTCCATATGGTCACTTTCCTCCATTTTCCTCACTGGAATCCTGATTCAGTCAGAGCAACCTGTTAGGAATGGTAACTCTATGGAAAACCTTCCTGAAAAATTAATGCTATAAATGCCCATCACAGTGTAACTCTGTGAAAAAGAGTGAAACAACATGCTCATTTTTCAAAGGAGGTACACAGACATACCCCTGGCAGGCCGAGAGAAGTGCCATGTAAAACATTTTAGCTCTGAAAAATTTTCTCCTTCGCTTCTGGGATGTCCTGCGGGAACGAGCACGCGCGTGCTTGTAAATCCGTGCAGGTATGGCCTCGAGACTCCCGACTACACTTACTGTTTACCCATCAGTTTCCCAAGAGCCTACCCCTCTGCCATCCTGTATCTCCTTTTGTGACAGTTAATTCTTTTCTAACCTGATAAAAGGTTTCATCAGCCATAATGCTAGAGGACAGGCAAAGTCTTCTGGAACAGCAGAAGGCTTCCAACACCATTCCTTTCCAAAGCACAACTTTAATAAACCAGTCTCTTTCCATTACAATGAACAGATGTGAATGCTGGAAAAATTCAGATTAGGAGTTTTTAGGCTAATCTGCAGCAATGCTAATAGAATTTATAAAAGTGATAAGACTTGGGAACACATTGAAGAAATGCACCTTAGTATATTTGAGCTCCTTTATAAACTCCTAAAGGAGCTTCTAGTATATATGAACTCTATATAAATACACCCTAGCATATATAAGGATTTGGATATATTATAAATAGAGTCTGGGTTTGGTTGATTGCATGAATGTGACTGGAGGACTGTATAATTGCAAATTATTTTTGACAACTACAAGTTGTTAAAAAGCCTTGCAAAAGAGAATTACCTCTTTAGCAGCTGCACACTGCTCTGCTGCAAGTCACCGAGGCAGAACTGTCCTTGTCAAATCATTTAGTACCTGTTGGGTAGCAGCAGTGATCACGGACTGAGCACTAATAGTTTTGAATCAATAAATGACTCACATGGGCTTCTTACCTGGCATAAAATTTATGCAGGTCTTCAGGAAGCTAATTTTTGTAATGGTTTTAGAATTTGACATGCAGTTATAGGATAAATAGGCTGTTGGCTAGATTGTGCTAAGTATTCCCCCATGTGTAGTAGAAGCAATCAACATGAGATATTAATTCATGACATTCATATGTACTTAAGGGAAAATGCCTGCATGTGGAAGCAATGACTCTTAGCAGCTGTTTGTTTGGACTGGGCCAACTAGGATTAAATGCTTACATTAATATTCATATTTTAAAATACTCCTCCAAGTATAGTACAACCATCATTTAAAGAAACAATAGAGAGAAAAAGAAAGAAGGAAAAAAAAAAAAGATTGATGTTTTTACTGCGTAGAATACTATAAAAGTTTTGCTTCAGTTAATAGTGTAATTGACTATGATGACATATCTGATATATATCTGTAATCTCTCTCCAACTGGTTGAAAAATGGCCAATTAATTTCACTCAGCCTGTCATGCAGTTGGATAGAGTATTAAGATTTCTTCATCTAGGATTACCTGGTATAATGCTGAATATGTAGGCAGAATTCACACAGTTACTTAAAAATCATTGCAGCGCTTCAGGTTTATGCACAATGCATTCAATAAAGCTCTTTCAGTGTGCAAAGGAACCGATTCAAATAATGCCCAGACCACCAGCCTCAACTGTTTTCCTGAGTTCTCAGAAGTGCAGAAAATATGTACAAAACACAATCTTCAGTTATCTTCTTGGGTTGCATGTAATTCCACATAACTCTTCCAACAACGGGAGGAGCAATCACTGTCGAAGAGCCATGGTGCAATTCTTAGAGCCAGGATAATTTGTTTCCTCTAACTGAGACTTTAGTGTATAAATTACTTAATGATCAAAAGGCAAATCTTAGAGTATTGTATATATTATATTTTGCAGATGTTAATACATAGCAAGCAGAAATATATTAATTTTAAACATGAACTAATACAAAATGATATGAGCGTATTAATCACTTTTAAAAGCTAATTCAACTTTTCAAGTATTTTCAAGTACTTCTTATTTTTCACTGATATGGCCAATACTTTATTTATACATACACAAATGACTAAAGAGTATAGTATAGAGTGTTGCCTTACCCAGTTCTGTCAGTTTTACATGTCACCACATTTCGTATGTACACTGTTAAGTGTCAAAGATAAAAGATAAAATTCATGGCAACGCATATAAGAAACTAATATGGGATAATGCCAGATCAGCTAGGAGAAAACAGCTCACCCCAGCCATATGCTTGTGCTGGGATTAAACCATAGAAGTTTCCATTTAAACAGGTTTCTAGACTGTCTCAGCATTTTTAAGATGTGGGAGTTTTTACCTATTCTAAGCAATCTTTTTTAGATTCTCTTTCTAGAACTTTGCGTTTCACTGCACTCATAGAAATGGAAGATGAAGGGTGATACAGATGGGATGTGTCATTCCTTAATATCTATTTAGATAAGATAAGGAACAAAGTCTGATAACAGTGTTCCCCTACAGACTCATTCAGATTTAAAAGAGTCATTTCAGTAGAACATCAGAGTTAGGCAAAATGGTCAATACTGAACCATTTTAAAAGCTTCAGGGAGCCCTTTCATGTCTTATGGTCTGTAACCTCGGGTGGATACTGACTCACCCTGGATATGGCTGCTCAAGAGTCTGTTGCTTTTGGAGATAATTTGTTGTATTTATTTGAAATCGTTTGTTTGTGTTCTGATTTTCATATTCCATTGCAAATACAAGATGCTGTCAGAACAAAAGGATTTGATCAATCACAAGCTTGTTCTCCTTGAATTTTCTTTCTTGGAGAATTTGAAAAACACAAGTTTTCATTCTGACTCAAAGAGAAGCAAAATGCCAAAGCCTCTATGTATTTTAGGAAAAATTTCCAACCTTTGCAGATTTTCACTCAATATAGATAAAAATGGTATTATAGCCCCACCCTGGATTATGCTGGTTTCAAAATTGTGTGTTCAATTGGGGTCTGATCCACTACATGCTTTTCTGTCTGCTGTAGTGAAAACCACTTATAATTTGGCTAGTAGCTACAGAGAATGTGTCTTACACAGTGGCTCATGCTTTCTGAATGTATAATTGTGCAGGGGTTTTTTTTAATGAAGATCGATGTGTCTCTCATTCAAAGAATACAAACTGCTTGGTAATAGGCCATGAATATTTCTTCACACATGTCAAATTGGCTGACATTTACATAGCAACAAAAGAAGACACGATTGTGAGAGCAGGGATTGAAACAACCCAAAATACTGTCTGAGAGAAAAAAACATACAAATGTTCCATCTGAACTACCATATCACAATATTTCCTTTAAAAAACTGAATTCTTTGGGTGCAAACACCTATATGTTTGTAGAGACTTTTTGGATAGAGAGATATATATCTGAACTACAAAAGATAGCAGAAAAACTGATGTGAAAACACTCAAATCCTATGCAGTGACACACAAAAATAAAATATATCTAAAGGTATGCCTAAGGGTAGGTTAGATTCTCTAAAATAAATATGTGAGAAGACTTGAATAATGATGATTTCAAATGTATCAGAAAATGGAAGAAAAGCAGGTTTCCTGGACTTTTGGAGAAATTACTTTGAAGGCTATTTTGATCCCTTTGAATCTTACTATCCAGTTCAGAAGAAAAGAATTAAGCATCCCTTCATCCAGTATTTCTTTTAGTGATGCCAGGAATACTATCAGAAGCCTACAGAAATAAATTATTCAGTATTTTGGGATTCTAGATTAGCTGAGAGAAATTTGGAAAGGAATAAGCAATGAGTACATTTTGAGCACGGGTGATGAGAAACTACATAAAAAGGAGATAACTGAGGAGGAAAAAGAGGAGGCTGGATAAGCTGCTTTAATTTTGTATGCTGCTATTAGCACCAAAAAAATTCATTTTATATATCTTGGCTAATTGCTGTCAAAATAATTTTCTGGTTTTGACAGTTGAAACAATTCTGGTTTGATAAAAGAAACAATATTTCCTGTTTAATCAATGTGAAAAGTGGGAATAATTTTGTAAATTAATATATGTTGCTGAAATTATTTAATATATGGTACGACTGACACCTGAAATGCATTTTTAAGCATGGTCACTCGGGGAAAATTGCATTACACCAAAGGAAGAGAAACATTCTGTATCTGTTTCTCTTTAGATCTTGGCTATTCTGTGAATAGGTTTCAGTATAGCTGCCCCACTGGCTGCAGAGTATTTGTATTTTTATTGCATTGAAACTCTGCTGGGGAAATTAGCTCCCGTGCAAAGTAGAGGTGCCACATGGGGAACCTGAGATAGTTCTGAACAACTTGCTTCTGCTTGTGTGGTGCAGCTCAGCACTATCTGGAATTGTAATCTCAAATCTTGGTGTCCACTTAGCTCGATCCCGCCTCTGTCCCAGTATGTGTAACCTTACTGGGAGAGGCAGAATCAGGAGTACAGTGGGTGAGGCATGTGAAGCTTTCTTGTTTAGAAGGTGGGCTGATACTAAAGAAAAATGGCAGAGACCTCAAAAATGGCACAGAAGCATGTAAAGGTATTCAAGATATTTATTTTCTGCTGAACTTCTGACATTTATTTGACAGAACCTTTTCCCACACTGTCCATCTATAGTTCTAGAGGAAACTGTCACTGAAGCTACTGTATTTGCTTATTTCTTTATTTGGGAATGCTCTTAAATCAGCTTTGTAATTCTCAGTAAAAACTCAAAGCCTCGGTGCTGT
Source organism: Caprimulgus europaeus (assembly GCA_907165065.1). The sequence goes on from OU015527.1 coordinate 4,242,966, forward strand.
TATATGTAGCCTTCATTTATCAGCTATTATGCCATTGAACAAAAGTGTTATTTTTCATTGAAAACCTCAGTATTTTTTTTTTGTTATATTTCCAGAAGAATGCCATTGTGTCTCAAAGATGAGAGAATTAATGTTCTTTGTATTCAGAGTATGCTAAAAGATTTCTGTCTGACTCGTGCTCAGATGTGGTGTTATTCACACAGTTTTAAAGGTAACTATAAAGGTTTTCCATTTACAGCTGAAAGACTGTAGCTTTTACACTCTCTTTTATTTATACTTCATGTTTACTACAGTACTGGATTATTGTCATTAATTACTCTTCTATTTGTCCAATAAGATCTAGTACTGTAGAAAAGGGAGAGGTTTGTTCAGACACACCTTTCTTAAAATAACTGATTGCTAATCAAACAAGATAATGATTTTTCTTTTCACTCTTTGTTTTTCATGGGTTTGGCTTGGTCTATCTTGTTGCTTTTTAAAGGAAAATCAAAAAGGAAGGGAAAAAAGTGTCCTCACTTCCCTCTTTCAGTTCTTTATGCTGTGGATAACATTTATTTTCTCAAGTATGTGTTTTAACCTTAAGTTTTATTTTACAGTATCACACTGAAGTATCAGTTTCTACACAGAAGAGCAAATCTAGCCATTCAGAGAGTGAAATATACCCAGCTTTCAACAAACACAAGGTAAAACCTGGTGCTTCTTGTGGAAAACCGAGAACCCACTTCTCTGGCTATTTTGGGAGATGAAGCTGGAAGGGAAAAAGCTGACAAGATACTAAAAATGAAGAAGTGCTCTAGCATTTAAGCTTTAATTTTTATTCTGTTTACAAGACCAATTCTACAATTTCTTGTCTTCTGGGCTGTGTATTTATAACTGTTCTTTGAAAACATTTCCTTGTTCCAAATTTTACCAGCGGACTTTGTAAGTTGTAGGAAAATACTCCAGTGTAATTTTCATATTTAAAGTCCCAGAAGGAGCAGGAAAGAAACTGTATGATGGAGTTAATAACCATCCTCATAATATATGTATATATATATATATATATATATACAAAAACCTCAGTTTGGACCATCAATCTTATCTCTGCCATTTCACAACTCTTGGGTGCTTAATTTAACAACCTTGGTGTCCTCTTGCAGTACTGATATGAAGAGATGAATAGTACTCATTAATTTTTGATGGTTTTTAATCTACATCAGTGTGCAAATAGCCGATGCATAATCCTTCATTAGCATATCCAGAGTGTGCGAGTCCTTTGTCATGTGCATTCACAGCATCACAGAATGGCTGAGGAAGGAAGGGACCTCTGGAGGTCATCTTCTCCAACTTTCCCTGCTCAAGCAGGGCCACCCAGACCCAGTTGCCCAGGACCATGTCCAGGTGACTTTTAAATATCTCTGAGGATGGAGACTCCACCACCTTTCTGGGCAACCTGTACCAGTGCTTGGTCACCCTCATAGAGAAAAAGTATTTCCTGATGTCGAGAGGGAAGCTCCTGTGTTTTGTTTTGTGCCCATTGCCTCTGGTCCTGTCACCAGGTGCCACTGAAAAGAGCCTGGCTCCGTCCTCTTTGCACCCTCCCTACAAGTATTTACATACATTGATGTGATCTGCCCTGCAGCCTTCTCTTCTCCTGGTTGAACAGTCCCAGCTCTCAGCCTTTCCTCAGGAGAGATGCTCTAGTCCCTTATATCAGTAGCCCTTTGCTCTACCATCTCCAGTATGTCCATGTCTCTCACACTGGGGAGCCCAGAACTGGACAAAAGACTCCAGCTAGTACTGGGGAGAGAGAAAGGATCACCTCCCTCAGCCTCTGGTAACACTCCTCCTGATGCAGCCCAGGATACCATTCACTTTCTCTGCTGAAAGACCGTGTTGCTGACTGACACTCCACCTGTAGTCCGTCAGGACCTCGAGGTCCTTTGCCACAGAGCTGCTTTCCAGCTGGTTGGCCCCCAGCCTATACTGGTGCCTGGGATTGTTGTTCCCAGGTGCAGGACTTTGCACTGTTCAACTGTCAGCCCATTTCTCCAATCTGTTGAAGTTCTCTCTGGATGGCAGCACAACCCTGCGGCATATCAGCCACTCCTCCCAGTTTGGTATCATCAGCAACCACCATCTATATAATTTACAAAGATGTTAACTCCATTCATGTAACTTCATCATTGAATATTTTGGGTTAAAAGGGACCTTAATAATCATCCAGTTCCAAACCCTCTGCCATGAGCAGGGACAGCTTCCAGTAGACTGTTGAGAGTGGACAAGCACTGAATTAATGAGTTATTACCTCCTCTTGTAAGAAGTCAGATATAAAAATTCAATCTCACAAGACCAATAATAAATGACATTTGACTTTGAGGTTAAAGCAAGTTTTTTATATCATAAAAAATTCTATAATAATGTTGGCTTACGATGGTCTTCCTTCAGAGTCCAGTGCGTCTCTAAGTGCTGGAGAATGAATGCATGACTTTCCTGCTCCAAATGTCCGTGCAAGAGAGTCTTCAGCAAGCCCTCTGAAACTTTTTGTTTCAGATGGATGAAGAATTGAAATTTGAATCCAATATAGAAAACTCTGAATCTTTTTGGAAACATTTTAATTAAAATTATCTCACAGGATACAAAAAAAAAAAAAAATAAAAGAGTTTGTACTGTTCAGGTCTTTACCTAAGAGGTGGAAATAATGTGTTTTCTGATTTTCTGATGCTAAACTGAATGTTGAAATTCAGCTGTGCATTAGTACTTACTTTCAAAGTTATGTGAGCACAGCAATGCTAATGTAAGTATTGAATCCACCAATGTGATAAGAGTTGGATTAACAAAGCAATCTGCAAGGAATGCACAAATATCTGCTTAGTTTTTTTAAAATGGGATGTGAATGTTTTATCTTCTGCACACAGCTTTGAGATGCATTCCTGCATTTTCCCTTGTTCTGTTCTGAAATGTCTACCAGTTGGTGGGTAGCATACGCCTACACTGATAGATGTTGCTGCTCAACGAAAGATTTGCAGCCCGTGAGCATCCATACACTGAACAGAATTCCTAGAGACATATGGTAGCAATTTTGGAAACATATTCTGAGTGGAAAAGTGAAAATTTCATTTGTACATACAGCTTGTCTCAGTAATTTTACAGGCAATGAAAGATGGCAGTTTATTTACTTTTAATTTTCAAACATTTATATCTCAGTTGATGGAACATCTATGATGACAGACATCTTAATGCCCATCTTTACATCCAGTGATGACATTTGTGTCACTAGCAGAGCTTTCCTTCCTTCATCCACCAAAGGGTTATCAAGCATTGGAACACACTGCCAATGGAGTTGGTTGAGTCACCATCCCTGGAGGTATTTAAAAGATAGGGACGTGACACTTAGGACCTGGTTTAGTGGGGATGGTGGTGTTTGGGTGATGGTTGGAGTTGATGATCTTAGAGTTTTTTTCCAACCTTAGTGATTCTATGTGCTATGCTTGCCTTTACTGTCCTTCTTGGTGCATACAAGCTAAGCTGTGGTGTATCAAAGGGCTGGAAAACTTGTCCTATGAGGAAAGACTGAAGAGTCCCCTTCACTGGAGACTTTCAAGGTGTGATTGGAGAAGGTGCTGGATACTCTAGTTGAGGCTCCCTTTCCCATGAAAGGTTGGACCAGGTGATCCTTTGAAGTCGCTTCCAACCCAGGCTCTTCTGTGATTCTATGATCCTTCATGAGATCTAGAGTGGAGCAGTTTTAAAGCACCTGCCTTTTCTCCAGTGACCTTATTTAAAAGGGGAAATAATTACAGAGCAGCCTCTTAAGTGGCCTCGATGGTAAAAGTCAATGTTGCCCTTTGTTTCATTCTATTAAATAACATAAAATCTCTAGGGGGATGTTGCAATATTTATGACTTGGTTGCCTGTATTTCAAAACAGATTGTTGGAGGTTGCTTTGGGAATTTCTCTGTTCACACTGTTCAGATTTAGAAGAATACCAATTGATATGGCTGGTATAGTGCCTTCCACCATCAGTGATGATGCACCTGCTGTATGCATGGCATTTGAGGAGCAGAACATTTAGTATGCAGATACCAGGTGGCAATAACAATTCACAAACTTTCATATGAGGAGGCAGGTGGTTTTGGACTTATGTAAGGCATTAGCACAACTGCTCTTGCATTAAGACTCAAAACCTGTTAAACTTAATCTGGTTTTGGTTCATAGGTAGCCATTTTGATGTGGAAATATCATTTGCTAGGGAATTTGTGTTGGAGGCTTGGGGTGCCCTTAAATGTTTATCTGTAGACTGTGGTCAGTGCCTGAAATAACAACTTGTTTCTTTTTTTTTTTCCACCCCAACAAAGGGGTATCCAAAGTGCATTTGGACATATATGAAGGCAAAGGAAGGCCACAGAACGGTAAATGATCATATTGCAATTAAAAATAGTTTGTAAGTTTGAATGCACTGCAATTTTCCATCAATGCTGCGTGAGGTTGAGGGTTTACATACAATGCCAACAAAAGCTTTCTATCTGTCCTTCAGGTTATATAACTCACTTCAGGGAAAAAAAAAATCTTAAAATTCCTGAATGTGATGTTGTTTTCAAGCCTTTGAAGGTGTCTCCTCGAAGTGTTATGCTGAGAATTATAAACTGATGTTCTCATTTAGGTTCTGCCCTAACCCTCCCAGAAGCAAAAGTTCTCTCAGCTTTATTCTTAATGGTATCCTAATTCCCTTTACTTTAAATGTTCTCTGTAGAAATAATGGTAATATGCTCCCATTTCTTTCAAGGCTCTGCCATTACAGGTGACCTTTCAATACACCTTCAGGATAAAGGGGCTTGAAAAGGACTTCCCACTGCTTCTCTATAGCTTCCCAGCAGAAGGATCATTACATTTAATACACTAGCCTGGGCCAGTTGCGTAGTATAATGGTGCAGTGACAGATCCTTTTCTGGTTTTGAGCTGCTGCTTGGTGGTCAAGTGAAGAGAAATCCAGGACAATTAAGAATCCACCCCATCTCCTTTCCCTTTGGTGTGAACAGGACCTACTACTGTCACATGCCTTTGTGGAGCATGTAGATCACTCTGTCATCCCCTAACTCTGCCGCAGAACTGTGTACTAAAGGAAGCAGCAAGTATTTCACTATGTTCAGATGCAGGGGACTCTTTTTTCCCATGGGAAGTTTATCTGATCTTAGCTCCACCTTATCTCCAGTCGGAGAAGCTACAGTTAAACACTGGAGCACAAGCTATTTGCTGTGCTGGACGCTCTGCTTTGTCCTTTCAAAGGGATTCAGACCTCTGCAGTGGCTCACTGATTTCTCCAGTCTTCCATTTCTGTAGGGCTGGAAATATTTTTTCTTCTTCAAAGAGTATTTATTCCAAATGCTTTTTTATGACCTTTGAGTCTATTATTGTTAAGACAACCAGACAGTTTTCATTTGAGTTGAGTGTCTGGAATGAAAACTCTACAACCATAGATTGCCTTCAAGATAAACGTTATATTTCGTTTTTTTGCCTGAAAAGGAATACCATTTGAATGGCTCTTCTGTAGTCCTCAATTATACTCCTAGCATGAGGAGGAAATAGAGCAATATGAAAAAAACAGTAAAGATACAACAGACATTAATGCTTTGTATGCTAAATTCTGATGTTTTATTTGGGTGTGATACAAACACTTACAAAGGCTTTTTCAGGGAATAATAATTGTAAATGTGCCTCTGGCAGATAAGACCAAAATTTATGGGATTTACTCCTATACAGGGGATCTTCTGTTAAAAAATTATGTCTTCTGAAATTTTTACAATTCTTAAGTTGAAACTAAATAGTCATTGCACATCATAAAATCAAAATTGTATACAGAGAAATAAATAACACACAATTAATGATAACAAACATCTTATATATCCACCACAAACAACTGACAGTGTCATTTTCCGGTGCACAATGTCAAGAAATTCTGACCCAGAGTCATCTTTAGTGTCTAATTATTCTGCACTCAGCTCTTGTTTTTATCTTCTCTGCTAAATGAGTTCCTGCGTGGCAGCCAAAGGAAGTGGTGAACCACCCCCACGGAAGACTTTATATTTGCTTTTAAGAATACTTTTGTACAAGCTTGCTGTGGTTGATTCAGCAGATACTGCTAATATTTTACCTCTTCTTCAAGTGGAAAACTTTATCTTCAAAGCAGCAAAAGATTAGCAGTCATGCAAGTATACAAATTCTGCATTAGAACTGACAGAATTTCCATGAAAAAGGAAGTAATATAGGCAATTATTTGATATGCTCCAAGTTACTGATGTGACATTGCTATACAAAACCTAGTAAAAAATCCTCTGTTTCCTGTTGAAATGTATTTCTAGGTGAAAGGTTCTATGTTACTGCACTGTGGAAGTGTGCATTGTATTGTGTCATGACCTTTCCTGGTATATAATCTCCAAGGGCTTTCATTACTGAACATTTAATTTGAGAGCGAAACCTACTCTCAGACCTTGGTTACTCTCAGCCTGATACATTGGAAAAATAATAGTCATGCACCAGCATGGGATACTTGTCTTCTTAGTTCAGAAGAGCTATTGCTTGGTTAGAGAACTGTAATAGCAATTTTTTATTTCTCACTGCTGCTCTTTCGGTGCTCAGCACAGTTTACTTGTTCATGTTGATGGAAAATATTCATAAATTTGAATTAAATTTGCTGAATAGCTTTGGTCACAGTGCACATTTCCTTTGTTCAAAATTCCCCCAAACCTCAAACCACAGAATGATTCAATACCAGTCACAAGTTGAATGAGCAACTCTTGAGACTGAAAAACGTTGAAATCAATGAGTCTCACTTGAGTAGGTTGGAAGTGCTGCTTTCCTGCATGATGAGATGGTTCTTTTTCTGAAGCCCCACTCACAATCCCACACTTACTGTGAATGATGTCTCTGAGCTGTAGTTTCCCCCAAAGAGACATACGTTTTAATAGCCAATAAATGAACAATCCAATTGCTTAAACATACTTTTAATAGCAGGAAAATACAATAAATACCTGAAGCGTACAACTGACAACAACAGAATAGGTAGGAGACTGTAACTTGGAAAAAGTCTTACAACATCCTTCTCCCACAGGCTGAAGCTTATTTCAGTGATCTGATTCTTCTGGTTTCACCTTTCTGGAAGATTCTGTCCTTGAAGCAGATGAATTGTGCAAAGACCAGTGCTGAGACCAATGTTAGATAATGGAAAATTCTGCTGTGAGACAGAGTCCCCACTGATGCAAACACTGGTCATGGATGGGTCTGACCTCGAGGCACCACATAGCCTGATCCTCCACAACTGAAACTGGGCAACCCTTCCACTGTTGTCAACAAGTGCGAAGTGGATAAGGGTTGGAGACACTCCCAGCCATTTAGAGTTCAGTTCTAAAAGCAGAATATTTCTAATTTCCTAGAAAAGCCTGTTCACACTGGCTAGGACTCAGAATTTACAATGCCATCATTACCTAGACTGCAAAGTGAGTGGTCAAGGTAGCACAACAAGTGTGCTTCATTAATCTGCTGTGAACAGACATTTGCAGCCCCACTCAGGCTATCCCACTTTTATAACCAAGTCACATTTTTATTTTCACTTGAGGTTAAATATAAAATATATTCACATGGACTGGAAAGATTCCAACCTAGATTTTAAAGAAAGTGTTTCTTCAGTATCTTGTTTGAAGACAATTTCTCTCCATTTATTGTACTCCTGAGCCTTATCACATACCTTGCTTAGCTGTTAATGCTGCTACCATTAGTCATATGACAGGAAATATGTGAATCTCTCCCATTCAAAGCCTTAAATTCTGAAAATGTGGTAAACAAGTGAAAAAGCTGTGGTAGCTGTTTTGCAGCTTATGGTTTGAAATGCATTTCTTAGGTACTGATACCTGTGCTGTGTGATCCCTGGCAGCACCCACCCTAAATGTACCTTAAAACATCTTCTGAAACGAAAGCTGTTTCCAAAACCAACATGTCCTGAAAGTTTGCCTGATTGCTTTTCCTAGGCCTAGATGGTCTGCTGACGTACCAAAACTTGCCACCTTGAACCTGAACCATAGTTTACACTTGGAAGATGTTGGTGCCTGCCAGTTTTACCACAAACCCAGAACCCAGGAACACTACCCTAATCTTAGCCTGTCCATCCTGTCTAGACACACCACTGATCTCATTCAACTGGGAAGTCAACTCAGTCCTTGGCAACCCAACTTTAATTCTGATTATTAAACATTAAAGTAGTTTTACCACAGACTGACATACCTTTTTCTGGTGAAGACACCAAATAAGTTTACTTTTTCTTTTTTTTTTTTAAATGGCTTTATTTAGGGCTACAATTACTCTTAAATTCCAGATCTGGACCCAGCCTGAACCTTTGCTCAAGTAATTTCTCATCTAGCAAAGGCAGTTTTGAAGGTTATCACATCCATCTCTCTACTCTACTCCTCTGCTGGGTGTTACCGCTTTGATAACTGAAGGGACAAAATGAGATGGGTCCTCACTCCTGTTTAACCCAGTCTGTTAATTTTTTTTGTTGCTTTAACAAATTAGACTGTAAAGTAGGATATCTATAACTCAGAAATGCTTTTTGCTCCATTGTTGCTCTTCCAGGTGCAGTAAAATCCAATTAACGAGCAGGACAGTAACCCAAGTGTAAAAGTGTTGTAAATGTGTCTTTACACAACAGATTTGGCCTGTTTGACTCCAAGAAATGGACTAGCAACACTACAGTAAAGGATTAGGACTGCAGTTTGCAAGGTCTGTTTATTAACCTCACAGACATCTCCAGAAGAGGAGAGATTTGACTGGGTGGAGGTCAAAACTGGCACCGGCAAAATCTGAGTTAAAGTTACCTAGGGTAATTGCCAGCAGAGCTCATGAGGACAACAGTGTGAATTACAAGGCCTGTTATACAAAAATGCTTTTCCCAAGTATACTTTTTTTTGGAGGCCAAACAATACAATTTTTCAATCTTATAACTGCCAATATTTGAAAAAAAAAAAAAAAAAAAAAAAAAAAATAAGTTCTTGGGACAATTCCTTTAGGATTCAGCTGTATGCCGGGAAATAAAGGCTGCAAAGGATACGGTAAAACTAGGGTAGGAAAGCAGGTTTGTGGACTGAAGTACTGTGGACAAGGATGAGGATGCTAACTCCAGGGATATCATCTAGCAAACCTGGATAAGATGTGGTTATGGCATGTGCTTTTTGGGAAGAAAGATATAGTTATGGCACATGGTTGGGGAAGATGTAGGAGGAAGATTTTTCTGCTTAATAGTTTGGCAGGTAACCTGAACAAGGTCAAAGGAGCAATTCTTAAAATGTGAATTAGTAATTTCTCTTTCACATTCCCAAATTAGTAATTTGGAATGTAATCTTCTGGGTTACTGGTCTGTACACATCTGGTCCAGCTTGATTTGAGATTAGCAGACAAGATATAAGAAACAATGATGTTCTAGTTCAAATCAATCAATTTCCCAATCATCCCTATTTACTGTACTTTGGTTCCTAATACAGAGCAGTCTTGGAGTGTATGAAATGTATTTCTTTTAGTTTGAGTTAAAAAAACATACTCCAGGAGATCTTTGCTGTGCTGGCAGTAATACATGTTATATCCAGGTCCCTCTCCCCTGAGGTGTGTACAATATGACCATAGCTCCTCCATTCCAGCTCTGGTGCTCCACAATCTGTTCTTACAGGACCATGCTCCACTCTAATGTAGACGTAGTCCAGTGTTAGTTTGCCAGAAAACTTGCTTCCTGGCCTAAAATGGAAATCCTTTACACAAAAATAGATTTATTTTACCTGTTGACTGAAAGTTCACTTAATTTATGATACAGTAGCCTTTTGCAGAAATGAACTTGTTCTAGGTCAAAAGAGTGAATATTTCATCAATCTGGAGCTGACTAAATGCCTTTACATTTTTAATTAGGATTTTCTGGTTTGCTATATAATTACAAAACAAGTAGTTTTGTAACACATTTGCAGCATATCTAAAGTTCCAGTTGGCTCTCCCATAGAAGCTGAAGCTGCCTTAACATTTCAACAGCTGTTCAGAAATAGATACTTCCTCTTATTGAGGATCACTTACTCTTCAGAAAATAAGAAACAGATGTGCCTCCCACTATTTTTTTCAAACAGTTTTTACTTTGAGAAATCCTGGGGTTTAATAGCCAAAGGATGGGTAAAGTTTTAAATCCACTCGTGTCAATAATGTTTTGATAACTGGAATTTTGTATATTAGGTGTTGTGGGATTTCAGGGAGAAAATGAAAGTAGTGCCATTGTGTTGTATGTTAAAATATTTTAATGTAAATTAAATGCAGAATATCATCACTTGGAAGTATCTCCATCCGTTAAGTTGTGGAATAAAGCCTGCTTTTATATATACATATATATAGATATAATATGCATGCATATAAAAATATCTATATATATATAGATATAATATGCATGCATATAATATATATATATATATATATAATATAAGCATTACATTTCTCATAAGAGAATATGCAAATGAGCAAATAAAGACCATGTAAATTAACACATGTAAGACTGCCAAAACCTACTGTCAGAAGATAGATAGGACTGAAAACACCTTTTAAAAAATGTATTGTTTTTCCTGCTGTTCCAAAATGTGATCTCTCATTTCTCTCTCTTCCGTTAGGTATTAACAGTATCCCCCAAACTCACTCGATTTTAGACTTGGTCCAGCCTTGGCTGGAATACTTTCCTCTTTTCCTGTGTGGATTTCCCTATGCTGCCCATATGGGAAAGAATGAATCTGATACATTAAGTATCTGCTGTGATTTTGTCACTATTTTTGTGATTCAGTGATTGGTTTTGCTTGTTTGCTCAGATGAAGGGTGTGTCCACAACTTTTCTTACCTGCTTATCTCACTCCAGAGCTCTTTTCTTCAAAGAGTCTTTAACTAAAGGTCTACGTGGTGAGTGGGACTATCCGTGTAGAGCACATTGATGCTGGAAGATTGTTTCTTCATAAAAATAGTTTTCCCAGAGATACCACTTTTTCACAGATGTAGATGAGAGTTCTGCTCTGCTGTCTTCTTGTTATTTTTATTTAGATCCTGTCTTTCCTTTAGAGCACCTGTCTTTGATCCTCTCCACTGACCTGGGCACGAGATGGATTGACCACCTGGGTGCTACTGATAGACATCTGTCTAACAGGACAGACTGGAGAAGTTGAAGGAGAATGAGAAGCCTACTTCTAAACCACAAATTCAGAGGCCTTGTTGATCCTACAGGTCAGATCAACCTCTCCTCAAAGGTCAACAGATCCTATTCTTGGCCCATCTTGCTACCGGATGACATCACTTCACCATGACAACAGCATGCACTTGCCAAGAATTCACATTTGCACGTGTAGGTTGACTTGGAGGGTGTTGACACTGAAGAGGCTGCTGATGATTGGAGAGCTGATTAGAAATTTCCTGACAGGATATTTTTTTCAACAAAAATTCATAATTGCCACATCAAAATGGGTCAATGTTAATAAAGCTCCAGCTGTGGCTCACCTTTAGACTTATGCTAGCTTAATTGCTTGATATTCCTTTCCATAGGTTGCTGTGGAGCAGAGGAAAGAGTCTTCAGAAATATCTGTGGTAGGCTGAAGAAAGCCAGGGAGATCCCTCAACAGGACCTTCAAGTGGGTCAGTGCATCAGGCAGAGCATTAAATAAGTTCAGTGTCTTGTGCTTCTGGATTCATCTGATAGAACCAACCAATCACAGATTCCTGAGCTGGGGACCTCCACTGCTTGGCCTGAGTAGCCTCCTGCTTTGATTTTACAGGGTTCTAAGGTAGTGAGCCTAACTTCCAGTGTTATGTCACTCTATCTATCCAATGTGACAAACTTTTTTGGGACATACTACCCACTGTAATTAATAACTTCACAGACTGCAAGGACTGACCCTTAAAGGCATTACTTAAAGACATATAAAATCCAGGGCCATGTTTCACTCAGCACTGAATTGCTCTGACACAGCACCACCATCCCATCGCTTAAAACTTGTGCTAGGGATTTGAAGGTTAAAAAAAAAAGTGATGAACTCCATTTTGATTTCTTGTATTTGTCATACCACGTCTGCTTTGCTGCAGCATGTCTTGGTGTTAGCATGGAAAAAAGACACTGTGTGACTCACTGTGATGCAATGCAGTGGAAAGTGGAAAAGAAAAAGCCCCATACAATTTCAAACATACAATCTGCTCTCAATACAGATGACAATCAATTGATCTTGATTTTTATGACTAATTATATGATTCAGTTACCCTTAAAGATAGGGGAATATTCTTCTATTTCCCATGGCCAATCAGTGCATATGTTTTAGGGACTGTCCTGTCTGTTTGAGTCAGTAGTTTTCATTCCTGTATGACTTCTGTCTTGATTTTTTGGCTTTATTTTATCAGGAAACAGTGAACATGCTCAGTGGAGCTTCCCTTAGCAGTAGGAGAATAGTTTTGCACAGCTCAATCCTAGATGCTGTCCTTCATCTCTTGCCTTGGGACTGCTTTATCCTTTCTTTTCACATTCCCCTCCTGTGTCCTTGTGTCTTCTTGTGCCGTTATCTGCATTAGATGTTAGAGTCCAAGTAACCAACACAAGTGGAAATCTTAACATGACTGGTGGAAAGGAAATCTGATCAATCTCTTACATCCTACAAATCCCACAAATCTTACAAATCTCCCAAATCACAGTCTTCCATATTCAGTTCTTTTTCCTGTCCATTTTCTCTATTTTTAATTCTAATCTCCACCCACCTTATCTTTGCTTACTCATCTCACTACCTGAGACCTGTATCAATTTGAAAGTAGAATGAACTGTCTAATATTTAGATTTTTTTTTTTTCCTGAGAAATTAGGCTTGAAACTTAGCAGTAATGTCTTACCTTTAATGTTGTCTTCCTCCAGCAGTTAAACCTGAACCATAAACACCAGAGAACGTCAGGCAGGAAGGTAAATCCACTTCTGAGATACTCGCCTCATCTTCTCTCAATTATGTCTTATGAATGCTAGAAGCTGTAGGCATCAAACCTAAGGTGTTGAAACAACTTTACAGTTCTCTATTGTTTCTTCTGAAAATGTCTTGTGAAAAACAATCTGCCCACATTATGGTTAGCTACAAGTGATGGTGCAGTTAGGGAAGGATAGCTGTTCCCAATAATGCTACCGATTTGTTAGAATTAATCAATAGTCTGTGATTAGTTTTGATTTTAATAGTATAAAATTATAAGAAATGTTTTAATGAAAAATGTTTTTGCACAGCAACCAAATGCTACTATGAAATTCCTGTACAGCCCCGTACCAAGGCCAAAGGGATTGGTCAAAATCACCTGGTAGAAACCGTAACTTAGGTAACAAGTACAAGTTGATCTGTAACTGATTTATGATACTTACATAGAAACTAGAAGAATGCATGTAGCTGTCAAGGTCTGGATTAATGAGAATGGAGAGAAGCCTACTGTAACAGTTTGTAGGTACTGCCAAGAAACAGTGACCTTAAGCAAAAGGTGATTCCGGCAGGGGGAGATCGCGACCACCGACTCACGGACCCATCTGACACCCCAGACTCATTTCCAGATGATTCTAACTTTTATTGTGCAGAATCAGAAATAGGAGGAGAATATGCTAATGATTTTGGGGAAATAACATGTTTATGTATGACTAGTTAATGGATATGTATGAGTAAGCTCTATATAAGATGTGTGATTTTGGGGCATTGATCGTGAGAGAACTCACTCGTGCACCCAGCCATTAATAAAGAAGTGTCTGCTTATCTGCATCACATTGGTGTTGATTAAGTTTCTTATTCTGGATTTTTGGTAACAATAACACCCAATCCCCCACTTAAAAATCAGTATATTATGTGCTTACTGTGTATTAAGAGCACCCATCTAGGGCAGGATATGGAACAACTGTCATGAAGTTAATTCACACCTATGTCTACAGCACACCAACTTCTGCAGATCTTCTGCGGGAGATTGGTCATTGGCAAAATGTATGATCTTTTTAAGTTACTTCATTAGTTTTCCAGAAAGGGGAACAAGCACCTGCACACTGAGGAAATGTGCAGATTTTTCTAAGCCAAGAGGAGCTGTGAGCTTTTTAAAAAGAGGAATACCCAAAGGAACCTAGAAGGAGTACAAACCTCAAAAGAAATGCTGGTGGTTTCAACTAATAAAAATAGAAAATACTGCATTTTAAGGAAAGTATGAAACCTGAGAGAGTGGCTGCTGGTTTCAACTGATAAAAAATACTACATTTTAAGAAGAGTCTGAAACATGAGAGAGTGAGGAAACTAGGAAAAAGCAAAGCTGCAAAACATGATTTCAACTAAGAGGCATCAAACGGGACTTGAGTTTTCAGAGACATAACTATTCCCAGTCATATTTCCTAATGTGTATAGCCACAATCACTTGGCTTCTCATAGGCATTGAAGAACAGGCTCCAAGAAATGTGGTTCAGCATGTTGTAATACAGGCAGAAGGAAGAAGCACAATTAATTTTTAACGAGGTGACATAGATGCAAGCCACAGGCTTGCCTTAGAGCTTGGCCAAACAGTTGTGTCAGTAAGAACATCCAACACGATTTTGTGGCCATTGTATCCACAAAATAAAACAAACAGATAACTTAAGATACAAGACCATACAAGTGGCTGTACCAAGTCAGACCAGCAGGTCATCTGTCCCAGCAAGTCCTTAAGAAAGACTCTAAGCACAAAACAAAACACAGAGAGATGTGTTTTTTTCACTTCTATTGTTGGTCTTCCAACATCTGGCAGTTTGCCACGTACAGATTTCCAGATAGTGGGCACTTGGGCAGGTGGGATTACATGCACATCACCTCATTTGAAAGTTTTCCTGAACCTTTTTTTATTGAATTTGTCTAATTTCTGAACCATTTTGGACAGCTGGTATTCAGAACAATTAGTGGTGATGAGGTCTAGGGTAAAAACATGTATTTTTTGGAAAAAATTCTTCCCCTCCTTCTTTTTTTCTGAGACACCTTCTTGATAATGTCTGGACATTCAGCTCAATGTTGGTTACTATGGTATTAGAAAAAAACAGTAAAGATGGCAGACTTACTTCCAGAATTTATAGAATCCCAGACTGGTTTGGGCTGGAAGGGACCTTAAAGCTCATCCAGTTCCAACCCCCCTGCAGGGACATCTTCCACTAGACCAGGTTGCTCAAAGCCTCATCCAACCTGGCCTTGAACACTGCCAGGGAGGAGCAGCCACAGCTTCTCTGGGCAACCTGGGCCAGTGTCTCACCACCCTCACACCAAAGAATTTCTTCCTTAGATCTAATCTCCTTCTCCCCTCTTGCAGTTTCAAGCCATCACCCCTTGTTCTGTCACTCCCTGCCCTTGGCCAAAGTCCCTCCCCAGATTTCTTGTAGGCCCCTTCAGTTACTGGAAAATTCGAAGTGATCTGGATATTATAGAGAAAGATTAATGAAGTAAGAGTAGGCCTTAAACCTGCCAAGTTGGCAAACTGCTGAGAAACACAATGGGAGTTACCAAAACCATGAAAGTTCAAAATAGCTAACAGCTATTATATAATATGGAAAAAATGGGGATGGAATCAGTTGAAATTCAGGACTTGGTGTTTTGTGTAGATATATATCTAAGGTAAATGGACAAAGTGTAGAAAGAAAACCTGACTGAATATCTCTTTTATCGGTAGAAAAGGGAAGTGATGCAAATCCTAGGATTTAAAGCTCTGAACATTAGTCAGAAAAACATTTCTCCACTGATTCCTCATTTAACAGACTTGTCCTGAGAGGTGATGGGTTTAGTGTTTGTAGACTTACTGTTTCAGCCCTAGAATTCCTGACAAACTATGTGATAAACACCAACATACATTATCCATTATCCACATCTGTGATTTCAGCTCATGCAACTCTTTGCAGCTTATTTAAAGAGCTTTCCTTCAAGCTTAAAGATGTGCATCCATCTGTTCTGAAGACTTCTGCTTTGTGTTCACAGAAAAAAAAATCTAAGAGTATGTTTAACTCTTCCTTTTTGGGTCACTTTCCTCCAATAGCTTTAGCTGTGTGGAAGAAGACTCTGCAAGCAAGACATTTATACAGCTTGAAAGTGTAAAGCACGGCTTATACATGCACAAAGGAGCTACGGTTTCACAGGCTACCAGGCAAATCATTAACGTGCTCACCATCCTGATAAAAGATTTGAACAGTGATAGGGATAGGTATGTGACTTACAGAATCACAGAGTCATAGACTGGTTTGGGTTGGGAGGGACCTTAAAGCTCATCCAGTTCCAACCCCCACTGCCAGCAGCAGGGACACCTTCCACTAGACCAGGTTGCTCAAAGCCTCATCCAACCTGGCCCTGAACACTTCCAGGGAGGAGCAGCCACAGCCTCTATGGGCAACCTGAGCCTGTGTCTCACCACCCTCACAGTGAGGAATTTCTTCCTAATATCTCATCTATAACCTACCCTCTTTCAGTTTCAAGCCATTTCCCCTTATTCTATCATTAATTGCCCCTGTCCAAAGTCCCTCCCCAGCCTTCCTGGAGCCCCTTCAGGCACTGGAAGGCCACTATAAGATCTCCCCAGAGCCTTCTCTTTTCCAGGCTGAAAAGCCCCAACTCTTTCAGCCTGTCCTGGTAGGAGAGGTGGTCCAGCCTTCTTTGTATCTGCCTTCTAGCAGTGACTAAAAGATAGAAAAATAAATAATTCAAATTTTACAGTGATGCCTGCCACCTAGAAGCACACGGCAGTAAACTGTACCTGAAAAGACGGCAATTAAGGCTATAACATCAATCTGAAGAATACTAGACTTGCAGCCTTTACGTTGTATCTGCATTTTTTTTACCCTTCAGTACTTGTCCTGAGCCCATGTCCTAGGCCATGGAGGTGCTTCTCTCCTGCCCTTCCATGTCCTAACCCATGAGCTGACTCAGGAGCTAGTGTTTTCCCAGGCAATTCCCAGGAGCTCTGGGACCAGGATGGACTTGGGTCTGTCCCCAGCAAATATGTGGCCTCCTTCTGAGGGGAGAAAATGTAAGGAGATGGATTGTGCAGTGCTACATACCTCCACAGCCAGGAAATGCCTTTGCCTGCATGTGTGCTCATGCAAAAAACCAAACCAAGTTGTGCTTTCCATCCCAGGTTGGAACTGGTGTTGCTCCAGAGGAAAACACCACATAGAAAGAAAATGGAGATGAACAGCTGACAGTTTCAACAGGCTTTTTATTTGAAATAATTTTAAACAAACCCTTTTACACCATCATCTGACATCAACTCTGAATATGTGTAGCAGATGCTGACTTTATAGTTACTGTGAAATTACCTTGTAATAGTAGGAGATTCTGGGAAATTTATTTCTGTTTGTTGTTTTCCGTTATTGTTTAAAAGTAGAGCAGCAGGAACAAACTGAGGTTTACCAAATATCATCTATATGGATATCAGTTCTTGTTCTAGCTGTGACTGCCTTTCCAGCTACTTTTCATTTTTAGTTGTTTCTGATGTTTCTGATGTTGGTAACGCTATAATGGTTATTTAGGGACACAAATACCTTATTCTTCTATTCAGAAATGTAGATTTATCATTCTTACAGAATTTCATCCAGAAAGGTTATTAGAAACTGATTGATGCATTTGAGTAAAAGAGGTCTATTGAGGAAGAAGAGAAACAGGAGCAAATGTTCTGAATAAAAGAGGCTTTAGGATTATCAAATTTACCTCAGAGTGAGAGCAGTATCACATGATGTATTGAGGAATGGCATTCCTCTGTGGCCATATACCAGAGTTGTTTCTTTTAAATTCTGTCACCCTCAAAACTAATTTTAAGTTTCATTTTAGTACTACAATCAAACTAGTTTCTGAGGCTAACGTGCAGTATCTCACTAAATTATCCTCTTTTAGCTTGAGGGATTAATCCTCAATATTTTTCTGCATTACAAGCCTTCAAAATATTTTTTTTTATTCTTAACTATGTTGGTGGGTAGCTAGAAAACAGCTGAACTGGAACAGATGAAGTGCCAGCACCAGCAGCTGCAACAGCAGAAAGAACAAACCCACTATAAATATCTCTGATGCTGCTTAATCCCTGTAATTTCCCCTCATAGCACAATGTCTTACAAGCAGCATTTAAGCACCTCATAAATAAACACTGATCCTATGTCTGCTGTTCAGGTAGCTGTTCAGGTAACTTTAGTGTTAGCTAATAAGGAACATTAATTCCTAGTTTATTTCTGTTTGATCAGTTTTTCAGGTATGTTAGGATGGGATTTGTTATAAACTGAAATTAGTTAAATCCCAGCAGTCTGCATTTCTCACATTTTACCTCTGTGCAGGAAAATGGTGTTTTCAGAAATACGTGTTACAGACTGAGCTACAAGAATATCTCTTTGACATTTCATAAACTTTCAAGAGAAGAAAGCTAAAAAAAAACAGGGACAAAAACAACTCCAGAGAAATAGAACTAAAGCAGGAGAACCTCAGGTGGCAAAAATGAGAAGCAGCAGAAGAAACAAGGCCTCTGGAATAGTGTGTCATCTCACTTTCACAGTTACCAAGTATAATGTTTCCAAAGTGCAAATCTCATTATTTGAATTGTTTAAAATTTAAGCACGAAGTATTTAATACTGACTCCTCTTTTCTGTATCTGAAATGTCTTCTAGGAACTTCTGAAACAGAAGCAATAAAAGCAATTGTGGTTGGCAAGCCTAATACCTAACCATGTTCTTCAGAAGAAAGTAAGTACCACTACATTTTTACTGTGAACCTCAAAAATAGCAGCATGCACAAGAGACCATAATTTTAAAAATAAAATATCAAAAGTAGTTTTTGTCTCTAATTTGCAACTTGTATTATGTGGGAACGAATCATAGGTCATTCCACTATAATTTATTTACTTCAACTCTACTGGTAGAGCAGTGGGTGTGGTCTATCTTGATTTCAGCAAAGCATTTGACACAGTCTCCCACAGCATCCTCGCTGATAAATTGAGGAAGTGCGGATTAGATGAGCAGGTAGTGAGATGGACTGTGAACTGGCTGGTGGGAAGAAGCCAGAGAGTGGTGGTCAATGGGGCGGAGTCTAGCTGGAGACCTGTGTCTAGTGGAGTCCCTCAGGGGTCAGTACTAGGACCAGTACTATTCAATATATTCATAAATGACCTGGATGAGGGAATTGAGTGCACTGTCAGCAAGTTTGCTGATGATACCAAGCTGGGAGGAGTGGCTGACACTCCAGAAGGCTGTGCTGCCATCCAGAGAGACCTGGACAGGCTGGAGAGCTGGGCAGGGAAAAACTTGATGAAATATAATAAGGGCAAGTGTAGGGTGTTGCACCTGGGCAGGAACAACCCCAGGTTCCAGTATAGGTTAGGAAATGATCTCCTAGAGAGCAGTGAAGGGGAAAGGGATCTGGGAGTCCTGGTGGACAGCAGGATGACCATGAGCCAGCACTGTGCCCTTGTGGCCAGGAAGGCCAATGGCATCCTGGGGTGCATTAGAAGGGCTGTGGTTAGTAGGTCAAGAGAGGTTCTTCTTCCCCTTTACTCTGCCCTGGTGAGGCCACATCTGGAATATTGTGTCCAGTTCTGGGCCCCACAGTTCAAGAAGGACAGGGAGCTGCTTGAGAGAGTCCAGCACAGAGCCACCAAAATGATTAAGGGAGTGGAACATCTCCCTGATGAGGAAAGGCTGAGGGACCTGGGGCTCTTTAGCTTGGAGAAGAGGAGGCTGAGGGGGGACCTTATTAATGTTTATAAATATTTGAATGGTGAGTGTCAGGAGGATGGGGCCAGGCTCTTTGCAGTGATGTCCAATGATAGGACAAGGGGTAATGGGTGTAAGCTGGAACACAGGAGGTTCCGCTTAAATTTGAGAAGGAACTTCTTTACAGTAAGGGTGACAGAGCACTGGAACAGGCTGCCCAGGGAGGTTGTGGAGTCTCCTTCTCTGGAGACATTCAAGACCCGCCTGGACGCCTTCCTGTGTGAACTCATCTGGGTGTTCCTGCTCCAGCAGGGGGATTGGACTGGATGAGCTTTCGAGGTCCCTTCCAATCCCTAATATTCTGTGATTCTGTGATTCTGTGATTCTGTAACTCCAATACTGTGATTTGATTTTAGTAGCATTTTTTACTGTTAGTTAGTAAATCACTCACAATAATTTTAAGGATACACCTACTGACTTCAGGATATTGAATTAATGATAAGTTAAGTTTGTACTTGCAGGAAAAAAAAAAAAAAAGAAGAAAAAATAAAGAAAGTAGGTCCCAACAGAAGACAAAACCAGAGAGAGTTCAATTTTTTTTAATTATGGTCTTTAGCTGGACAGGAACTGATGGTCTTACAATCTGAGTGTCAACATAAAACTTCCGTATTTATTTGCTAAAAATAGGTAAGTTCCATGACATATTTTGAGCTGTAGAAGAACAAAGTTTTGGAAGAATGTTGAAAGATAAGTTTCCTCCAGGTCTGCCAAAAAATTAGTCATCTGGATGGATGGTGGTTCAGTACAAGGTAAGACCTTAAAAATATT
Organism: Caprimulgus europaeus; assembly: GCA_907165065.1. Next base: position 4,263,495 of record OU015527.1, read on the forward strand.
TACTGACAAAGCAAGATACAATTGTGAAAGAATTAAAGTCTGATACAGCTTTTTAACCAGCAATGAGCTTAACTTAAAAGTGGAAACTGAAAGAATGAATTTAATTGGAGACCTTATAACTAAACTTTAAGAAGTACAGCTCTATATTCAGCTGTATCCTTTTCATTGGAAATAGGAAATTTTCATATTGTGTTGCCATGCAAACAGCATCAGGTCTGAAACCATGGTTGTAACTTAGTCAGCCAGGGATGCAATGCAATTTTTAAAATCTGGTATACTTCAATAAACTGGGTTTTTTCCTCTCCAGTACAAGAAAAAAATGTCTAGTCTTAATCAGTCTAAGAAAGTTAAAAGGAACAGGCCATAATATACATGGAATTAGCTTATAAAGACTGAAAAAAATAAAACCACACGAAGATGCAGCTATCTAGGAGCTTTTTATTAAGCAAGTTGTTGGACTTGGACTTATAAAAGAGATATGATTTAGCACCTACTCACATCACACTCATGATTAACTGTTGTCTGAGAATAAACTATGGAAATTATTAGACTTTCCCTGTGTCTTATCTTTTTCATATGATTTTTTTTTTCCTAGATAATGGAAAAGTCACTGTCCTGAATTGTATGTCATAGCCTCAAGAGCTTAACCCACTGTGGAAGTTACAAAACAACCCTCCTCTATTCATTAATTTTTTTCTTTTTTTTACAACAGTAAAAGACCAAAGTAAGAGTGAGTTGAAGTGAATTAAATTTGAAGTATTTTTTGTTTAAATAAGATGTACCCATAAAGAAACATCCCTTTTTTTTTTCTTATGTAAATTGATCACTGCCATGGACCCTCAAGTGACATTTTATGCCACAGAAATTTGCCTCTTCAAAGAAACAAGAAAAGAGACTTTAAAAAGCACAATCAAAATGCTTATTCATTGACTTAGAATAAAGATATTGGTGAAGTGCAGATTATGTATGCTATAATAACAAGTAGGATGTGAAAATATCTAAAGGTTTTGTCACAGATTGACACTCAGTTATTGAGGTTTATGTAAAAATTATCCAAACTGTTTCATTTTGTAGAATGAAGGCTCTACTTATTTTATTAACCAGATGATTCTTCTTTTCCATCATCAAATCCACGAGGTATTAAGATATTGATGGGAAGAATATGGGAAAAAAAGACCTACCTCACTGAAGAGTACCTTAGAAGCTATGAGAAGAATAAGGATGCTTATCATCTTTTTATTTCTAATGGGAAGAAAAATAGTTTCATTTATTTGTGTTGTGCTGCTCCACTTATTTTGGCAATTACACTTGTAAATGGTACAAAAACACAGGTCCTGGGGCAGAACGGAAAATAAGGCTAAGTGTTAGCCTGCCATTGTTTTTTTCATGAAGAGAGAAGAAAGTATCTTGTGTCAGAAGTCTCTCAAGCTCGTCTTTACACCCAGGTTTTCACAGCTTCATTCCTGTTCCCGCTGTCCTGTGTTAGAGGTGACTTGCTGGAGAACAGATACCAATGTGAGTGGGGGGCAGAAAACAATGTGTCTGGATGTGTGGTCTGCTAAAGCAGAAGCAGTTAAAACTATGACTCACCTCACTGCAACCAAAATGATCTGCCAAGCTCATTTCTCCACGTTAGCCTGCCCACAATAGATTACTTCCCTTAAGCACAAACACGCACAGAGTCTTATTTCTGCTAACTCTTTTACTTCTCCGTGTGAGGAAGCAGAGAGAGAAAGATTTTTGACCTAGTGCAAAATCTGGAGATGCTGCCCAGAAGCAGTGCTGCTGCTACAGCTCCCCAGAATCTCTTCTGCTGGGTGGTCACTCGAGCACACTATGGATTCATGGTCTCCTGAGCTTCAATTTCATCTGCTTTGTGACAACAGAGTGATTTTTATGGCTTCATAGAAAGGGAATTTCAGGGCTGAGGTGAAGGAGACACTCCAAGCAGTGATTCCCCATAAACATCTCAGTAGCCTTGGAGACAGTCTAGTTCACGATTCAGGGAAAATGGTTTAGAACAGTGTTTTCCAAAGTATGATCATGACAGGGGAGTGGGAGGGTTGCAAGGATTTGCCACTAATTACTGCTGTCTCTGACTTCTCCACTCTGGAGGGAGTGAAGAGCAGTATCTCCTCTGAGAAGAAGCAGGGGAGGTGGTGATAGCTGAAGAGTGAAGAGCACAAGGACAAGCGAACAGTAGCTGAGACAGAGAAGGAATACACAGAACTAAATAAAACATGTATAGTTATTTCCCTGACTTGTTTTGTTGGTGGTGGTTTTTTTGGTTGTTGTTTTGGGGTTCTTAATCTGTGTTTTAAAACATTCAAAATCTTATGAAGGATGTGGGATCCTTTGGCTTCCCTTTTCCTCCTCCCACTGATATTTCCCTTTGAATACAAATCTCTGAGGATGTCTTTTTTAATTTATTTATTTATTTATTTATTTATTTTCTCCAGAGAGCATCTAGTAGCTCTTAATTCTCAAAACTAAGTGAGAAATCTTTTATACTAAAACGTTCAGATTGCTTATCTGGGTAACTCTTATATGATCCACTCAAGAGGTGTCATAGAGTTTCAGTGGTTCTTCTAAGGAGTGATTTTTTTTATCTATAGCATGTAAAATCGGGTTTTCTGTGAGCAGAAGATGTCAGAGTATGGTTTGTGCCATGATCATGAGCATGTATTCATGGCCAAAATAGAGTAAGAAAATAACAGAAAGCAGACAAAGCTGATAATTTAATTACACACATATACATATATTTGCATGCATAATGAGAGGGAAAAAGAGTTCCCCGAACTGACGACAACTCATTAAAAGTATGTAAATGCTCCAAGTTTATTCAGCTTGAATATGAAACAGAGAGAAGCAGATATACACAAATTGAATAATAATAGGAAAGAAACAGGGAATAAGTGTGGGTTTTTATTTGAAAGAAAACTGGATGTGTTCTGAGCTTAACTTTTATGATATTTTCGGTGATGTAGTTTTAAAATATTTCCACATTTCAGAGACATCCGAACATTTGTCAGCAGTTCTTATGGACACAATCTTCTGTATTTTCTACATTAAAATTTTAATTCTCAACAGTTCTGATCGCTTCTGCTCCTATGGTGTTTTATTTTTGCCAAGACTGCTGTTCATATTAGCCAAATCGCCCCCAAAAGTGTAGATATTCAGTGGATAAAAATGGAAGTGAAAACATTAAAAAAAAAAAAAGTTAAAAAATAGTTCACTTACTCTCAGTCAGATCATTCTAACATCATCCATGGACCTGGGAAAATGTAAGACTGATATTATGGATAAGAATAAACACCTTTTCCCTGAAAATAAATGTGACTTCAGCTGGAGGACAGACAGCCTATATTTTTTCCCCTTTTATTTTCATAAATAAGCTTGCATCTGAAAAACAACCTGCTACTGTCTCTTTGGGGCACAGGTCTGTATGAAACATAATCTTTCCTCAAACTGGGCCTTATGATGGAGATTTTTTTCCTAGTATCACAAAAGGGCTGAAGATGATAGAAATTAAAGTTAATCTAATTTTGTTTGTAATTCTTTCAGCAAGGCTATCATAGGCAGAGTTCACTAAAAAGAGTGATTCCTGCCTAAGACAAGAATCAGGCTCTGACTACAGAAAATAATTAATAATTTACTGTAGGAAAAAAGAAGTCTAAAGTCACGTTGGTCTCTATTGGATCAGGAATTTACACCTGATATATTGACCTGTTTTCAAAGAGCATGTGAATTAAAGGGAAAAAAAAGATCAAAATGTCTACTTAAAAATATTAGGAACCAGGTAGTTTAAAAGACAAGGTCTTTTATTGTATGTTTTCTGTAGTATTGCATTCTGGTATCTCAGAATAAATTCTTTTGCACTTAGTTAAGAGCTGAATGTGCTGAATGAGAACAGATATTGCTATTTTGTAAGCGACTTTCTGTTCACCATTACGGTTTTAGCCTTGTTTGTTTGTTTTAGGAATACAAGCTGCTTGAAGTATTCCCTTAACTATCATAGCACAGTTTCATGTTTCATAAAATTCCTATTTGTTTCCAAAGTAGCTGATCATAATATTTTTATACTCCAACACCTTTTGTAAAGTTAAATCAAGAATTATTTGTTGCAGATAACTTGGAAGTGCAGCCATTGAACAGAGCAGAGAAAGGAATGTAGGTAAATTATATCCACCACAGGAATATTGTTGGGGATCTCAAGAAAGTGAGACAAAAGTAATTTTCCTGCCAGAGAAAAATATAAATTTCTTGTCTCAAAGACAACTAGGTCTGTAAATTACATGTAAAGCAAATAGGTGAACCTTCATATAGCTGACTTCTACAAAGACACTTAACATCATTAAAGGTAGCAGAGACATAAGGGAAGCAAACAGTTGCATTTAAATGCTGTAGTGTGCAATTCATACACCTGTATTAATAGATACAATAGAAGTAAAGACATGCAAAAAAAGGTTGTCCTTCACCAAAACTGGGGAGCAGTTCCCGTATGAAGAATTGTGTAAAGCCTGACTTTGCACTCTGGAGGAGAAAAGGCAGATAGGATAAAAAAGGAAGGAGGGAAATCTGTACTATAACGAGTGGCACAGAGCTGGCAGATAGACAGCCATTATTTACTTTTTCTCACAAATAAAAAAACTTCAAAGTGTCAATTAAACTGGCAAGTTCCAAAAAGATAACAGAGTAAACAGATAAGCCTTATGTTCAGCGTGAAGTTGGTAATTATATTATACATACTTTTATGTGTGTGCATATATATATATATACACACATAAATATATATTTAATGTGTATATTTAAATGCATGGACAGAGAGAAACAAGGAGAATCACAGAATCCCAGACTGGGGGGGTTGGAAGGGACCTCAGGAGATCATCCATTCTTCTTCTTCTTTCTTCTTCCTACTACTACTACTATTACACTAATACTACTTATAATATTTTTTAAAAAATTATTTATCTTTATTTTTCCAGTAATTCATTATTTTTTTAACAGATAGCTGAAGTTTGGTACCTAGTTAATATGTTCTTCTGGGGATAAACCTCAGAGGAATTTCAACCTGTTTTTCCGGACTCGGTGTAGTTACGGAACGCTCCGTTAGAGCCGGGTCCTGCAGCTGTCCCGGGTCCCGAAGTCTCCCGGCTCCGGTGCCTTGTAGCAGCGCTGCCACCCGGGGCCGCTGTGCCACCAGGAATGGGAATGAAGTTTTTTATGTAGGGCTAATTATTACACAACTCAGTAAAAACAAGGAAAAGAAAAATGTACGGACATAAACTTCTTGTCTTCCTTTCTTAAAGCAGAGATCCATTTTTCTATGAAGACAGCACATGGGAGATTTCCAAATATCAGGCTATCCTGGGGGAAGGGTTTTCACAGAATCAGAGAATCCCAGAATTCCCTGGATCGGAAAAGCCCTTTAAGATCATCAAATCAAATCATGAACCCAACACTGACAAGTCCCCGACTGACCCATGTCCCTCAGCACTGTGTCTACACGACTCTTCAATCCCTCCAGGGGTGGGGACTCCATCGCTACCCTGGGCAACCCCTGCCAATGCCTGTTTTTCTTGCAACAGAGAGTATTTTTTCAGGAAGAGCCATTGGGAGGCATCATAAAAAATGCATAAGATAACCTTACAGTTTGCTGGCCATCAATCCTGGCTGTGTTTGACATGAGGAGGTACTGCAGGCATTAGTCTGTTCAGCAGCATTGTGCACTGATGCTCGTTGTTGTGGTTGCACTGGGCCGGCACTGGGCTGGAAGCCAAACCCAGCCGCTCACTCACTGCCCACTCAGAGGATAGGGGAGAGAACTGGAGGGGCAAGGGAAAAGAGACTCCTAGGGTGAGATAAGAACAATTTATTCATTGAAATAAAAGAAAACTTAAATGATAATTAAATTAAAATAGTAAAAATAATAACAATAATAATGAAATATACAAATGAGTGATTAAAGCACCCAGTGCCACTGCTCACCACCCGCCAACCCAGCCCGGCCCGTTCCCAGAGAACGATCCCGGAGCAGCGACAATCCCGAACCGAAACCGCAATCCCGGGAGAGCGAGAGCCCGAGCGAGAGCCAGAGAGAGCCAGAGAGGAAGAGCCCCTCATGGATCTCCTGCCATGGGGGACAGGAGATGGAACAGCCCCTTGGCAGAGCCCAGTGCCCATGGAGCTGATCCATGTCAATATTCCTCACCCCTGAGCTCTTGCGCTTGCAGACGGACAAACACAAAGTCCTTCAGTGCCAGGGACAAATGCCAACATTGGTGTGTTATTAATGTTTTTCTCATGACAAATCCCAGCTGAACCCAAACCCCAGCGTTGCTCTGGCTGCTGAACAGAAACCAGCTCTGACCCAACCACAAACCAGGACACTTGTGCAAGTGACAGAGAGCAGAGGTGAGGGAGGCGCGCCATGGGGATGACAAGACTATAAAGAAAGAGCACACTATGCCATTTGGGTAATTTGTAGTACACAAAATTATTTCAGGCTGGTTTCAAATTCAAGCCAACACATGATAAATATAAAAACATGAAGGCCAAATAAGTATCTTAAATAATCAGGCCCTAAAATCTTATTTGGTTTCAACTCAGTCTCCCAGCACTGTCAGGTATATTTAATACCCAAGAATTATGAGGTTTTCCTGACAAGCACAAGCTTACAGTGGTGTCAGAGGTGCAATTCTGAACTGTTAAACCAGTTAAGCTCACAAATAAACCTGGTTTTATATGTCAAACTACTTATTCAACTGTGAATTTTTCTTGACTGCTACTAGGCCAAATTTTAGTATTGGCTGAAGTAGGGAAAAGACCCCATCATTTTCTGCAGTGCACATGTAGGTGAGGGCTGCTAACGTTTGCAGCTATGCTGAAAACACATACATACTAAAGAAAGAATAAGCTAACTTTAAAAATAAATGTCCAGCTAGTAAAAGACCCAAAAGAAGTAAAACAAGGTCGTGGTATTGCCCATAGGTTACCTCAGGGAAATGTGAGAAAAGAAGGAAGTAATTTTGCTGGTTTTTTTCCTCTCCATTTATGGTAACTTTCAGCTTTGTCCTTTCTTATCTACTTTCTGTTGATAGTCCCTCTCAACTTCTCTCTTTTCTCCATCATGATGCTGCTCTGCTACTTCTGGGACATGTACATCATTACACTTTCCTGTTCTTGCTTTTCTCCCTGCAAATCCTCTGGCAAGACTTTTACTTCTGGTGAAGCTGAAGTTGCAGGAAATCTTCCTCTGCTGCAGTTTTAGCTTGTTGCCCCACAGTGGGGAAACATAGATATTATTTGGACCCCCAAGGTGTTTTCACACTCTTCTCTTCAAAGGCAAGGTTTCCAGCGTTTCTCTTTGCACAGAAGTCAGTAAAACTGTCTGTGTTATGGAGAAAGAGAAATACAGAAACATTTCTGAGTGCTCTCTGGGTTCATTCCCAGGCAGGACGAGCTAGGTATGTCTTCCTGAAAACCCTGGTTATATTTTCCAATTTCCCCCTTGCAGTGCCAAGCTCGGTGTCTCAGTTTCCATTGCTCTCTCTTCTCTGACCAGAGTACATATTTCTTCTCATGTTCATCCCTGGGTCTCTCCTGCCTCCCTTTGTCAGTGCTGAGATCAAACAGCTTCTCCTAAAGATCCTGGAGGCCACCAGATGCCACTGAGCACACACCAAAATGTCCATTTCCCATCATTTCCAACACTTTTTCACACTGTTCTCAAGCAGCTGGGAGTAAAAAGAGAAGGATAGATCTGTCATCCCCCAAACACCAAGGATTATTTTTAACTGTTGTGCGTCTGTGTGAAAAAATTGTGTCCATCTTAAAATGTGATCCCTCTGGGAGGGTTGGTTTAGAGTTCAAGAAGAGAGCTCACGCTGGCACATCTCATTGTACTGAGGGAGCAGTGGTCAGACCTGGGTTCATCTGCTCACCATGCTTCATACACTGGTCAGTCAGGGTGGTACTGTTGCTCTGCCCAACACTGGTCTTCATCCAAAGAGCTTGTGGGTAGCTCTCCACTCGCCCCTTCCTGTCTCTCCTATACAAACATGTTCAAAGAACTGTAGTCCTTCAAATAAATGGTTGCCATGGGTTTTCCACACAGGCTTAAAAATACATTTTTATTGTGTTTTCTTCTTGATGGCAGTCCTGTTTTGACTCTTGTTTTCAAAAACCTGAGCCAAAGGCAGTGGCCGTGCATGTAAAGATTTCACTTGTGACAGGACTGCGGTGTTATAAGCAACTGAACACAGACAGTTTGTCAGCTTTAATGAGAACCAATGCTGACATGAATGCCTGTAACAACCATAGCTTTTATATTTGTTTTGGGATTTAATTGTTTTCTGATGGAAAACCAACTTCTTTCTCTGCTCCATTTTCACCCATACAACATCTTTGTTATTCCTAATCCTCTTTGCCTCTCGTGTTCCTAGTGATGTGGTAAGGACTTAGCTGGATGCTTTGAATTTTTGCCTTTTTATTTTGGAAGACTCTGTGCCCATACAAAATAAGTATGTTGGCAAAACTACCCAAGTGTTGCAGCATTTGTGGAGATTTCCTCATCACTTTTAACTTTTTTTATTCACATATTACTATTTTTTAACAAGAAATGAGGCTGGTGTTCTTTGGTGCTGGAGGGCCAAAGTTTTTCAGCCTGTTTATCTCCTGGCTGAAGTCCTGAAAGTTGTATGATGCAGAAGTTATCAAAGTATTTAACAAAGTCCTTCAGTGCCAGGGACACAAATGCAAACATGGGGATGTTCTCAGCTTTTTTCTCCTAACAAATCCCAGCTGAACCCAAACCCCAGTGCTGCTCTGGCTGCTGAACAGAAACCAGCTCTGGCCCAGCTACAAACCAGGACAGGCTCTCAGCCCCAGGAAGGTGCCTGATAAAGCTGCCCATTGCCCTTGACTTCCTACTCCTCTAAGCCCAGTGTGTTGCAGGAGGGCAAGGAGTACCCAGGCAAACAACTAAAAAAAGTATAGAATTAAATACCAAAAAACAGTGAGGTTGAGTAGAAATACTGAAGCAAACAGGTTTACTCTCTCTTTAATTTGAATTTCCAGGTCTTGAAGGTTCCTCATAAATTGACAATGGTGTAAGATGTCTGTGATGCAGTTATGTTTATTCACAAAGAAGCTACTAAATTCCCTGTGTCTGAAGGGAGAAAAACAGAATGACAGGAAGTAATCCCCTTGCTCACAGTCTTGAGCTGTTTTCATCTGATAGTTACCTAAAAATCTCTGCCTCCAGGATGAATCTCTTCTGTCTGTCTTGGTGTGAAGCAGCTTTGCTTTTGCCTCTGTGTGTGTGTGTGCTGTTTCTGCAGTGTTTCTTTTTCTTTCAAAGATGTGCATATGTCTATTTGGTTTGTGTGTGTGTGGGGGCCATTTTTGGTAGTGGGGGAAAGGGCTTTAGTGCTGGCCTCTGTGAGAAGCTCCAAAAAGCTCTCCTGGCTCCAAGGTGCACCCGCTTCCAGTCCAAGCTGAGCCAGTTAGTGATAGGGAAATGCCTCTTCAAATCCACATTTATGAGGGGAAAAACTGGTTTGGCAAGAAGGAGAGACCCATCAGGAGAGACAGTTGACTTCAACAAAGATACCATATATAACATGAAGAAGGGGGAGGAGGGGAGGAGACAGAGAACCTCAAACATCTAGTTCAGCACAGAGAAGAGAAGCGGGGGAGGTAAATGAGGACTTTTGCAGCCCATGAAGGTTCAACAGTGAAGCAGATACACATATGTGGGCCATGGAGGACTCCATCTTGGAGCAGAATGCTGTGCCCAAGGTCAGTTGTGACTTTGAGTGCCCATGATGAGCAAGGATATCCCCCAGAGATGCTCGGCTCTAGAGCTGTGGGGGAAGAGGTGTGCTCCACCCATCTGCAGCCCATGGATGTCCCCATGCTGGAGCCAGGACCTATGTTTGAAGAGATCCTTGACTCCGTGGGAAGGCTGTGTTGGAACACTTTGCTCCTGAACGATTTTAGCCTGTGGGAGGGATTTCATTCCAGAAAGAGCAGCAGAGACAAACTGACTAAACCCCCATTCCTGCCCCCTGTGTGGCTAGGGAGAAGGTAGAGAAATGGGGAGCAAAATGATTTGACTGCAGGAAGAAGGGAAGGTGGAGGAAGGTGTTGTAAGATGGAGTTGTTATGTCTCACTATCCTACTCTGATTGATTGGTAAAGAATTAAATTGATTTTTCTTCCCAAGTTGAGTCTGTTTTGCCTGTGACCATAACTGGTGAGTGAGCCCTCCCTGTTCTTCATTCCTAATATCATGCCCCTGTGTTGTGTTTCTCTTCCATCTGTGTTGGGGGGAGTGAGTGAGGCACTGTCTCATCTTAGCTGTGGCTGAAACCACCACAGTACATTTTATCTCCACATCTGTACACAGCTCGTGTACAAATGTATCAGCCTCTCAGTGTGGCAACACCAGAAAATGGTATTTGGGGCGTTTGTGGTGACCCTGAAGTGCTCAAGTTAAAGCTGGATGCTCATATCCTATCCTGGCTTTTTGAAATTTTGTAAAAGTCTTAATGAAAGAGAGTTTGGTTTATTGTTTCAGACCTTGTGTTACCACATGGCTTCTCATGCTTCCTTATGTCTCAATAGAAGCAGTTTCACACAATCTCTACCCATCTGCACACTCTAGATTATTTTCTTCCAACAGTGGTTCACTTCTGCACCAAGACTTCAAATGCAATTATGAGTACTAGGCAAGACTTAATTTTACCTCTCTGCTTACAGTAGTCCTTAAAGCCTCCCATGCTTCTTATCAAATGAGGAATGTGGTGCTAGAGTACCCTGTATCCAAACCTGATATTATCTTTGTGAAGGGAACAAATAGTGAAAATGTACATGTAGACTCGTTTTGTATAAGAAAAGATGAAGTGAGAAGAAAGAGAGGTCTAAAAAGGGTGGGATGGGGTTCTCCCTCTAGCCCAGGACAATTTATTTAAGAAACTGGACAGAGTTCAGGCTGTATGTGTCAAGGCATCATTCCTGGAATCTGCTCTGTCAAGAAAGATTCTCTATGCATAAAGCATTGCTGGAGCAATATTGCCAAGGTTCTAGGGAGAGTGGGACTCAGAATGGCACCCAGATTTTTTGTTGAGATGTACCATGTAGCTGAATAGCTTTCCCACTCTGCTCTAGTGGCTTTGCAGGTCAGAACCACTGATCCATCAAGTTATTATTATCATTATCATAGCTAAAATTTAGAAAGAGCTATTCCAATTAATGCACAAGTTACCTTGCATCCCTAGCCACGGGCATCTTTGAAAGCCAAATAGAAATCTGTCTATAAACATTATTCTGCTTGAGGGGATTTCTCAATGTTACTCTAATAAGAGCTTTTTCTTTCTCTTTGTTATATCTTTGTTTACTCCCATTCTTCCAGGCAACAGGTCAATACATGTAAACCAGAAAAACATGATAAAAGAAGAAAAGACAGCAGACACTGTGCAATGGTTAAACAATCCCATATGCATTGTACAGAAGGCTTCTCTTTAATGGGATATCTCTAGCAAAATTATTCTCCCACATACACCTCATCACTGTTATCATGCAGCTCATCAGGAAGCTAAAATAAAAAGCATAAAGGGGAATAGCTACTGTAGGAAATTTCATATAATTGCAGGAGATGGGAAAGAGTGGTTTTGGAAGTTAATATATGGGATTTTTTAAAATAAAAAATTTAAAAGTAATATGCTTTAGGAGCAGGGACAAAGTTGAGCTTGCTGCCAGCCATATGTAAATGATGTTAATGAATTTTATTTACATGTAGTTTTCATGCACGTTTTCTAAACTCTATTTTTTTTCCACTGTAAATAATAAATGTGGATATTTATTTAGATATCTATTCAAAACACATGAAGATACTTATCAAAATGTAAATGCAAGGATGTTAAAAGTAATGCTGAGAATGTAAAATTTTACTGGTAGACTGTTTACATTATCTTTACAAATGTTGAATGTTTTGGATTAAATCAGATTACTGACTTGACTTTAAATCAAGGTACTTACCTCCTGATATGAAAATTTGGAAAGTTTGATCCCTTTGTGTTATAAATTGCACTCAGCAGTGAGCATCTAATTCCCAAAATGCTCCAAATATTATCCAGGACCACAGAGCAGAGTCCTAAACCTGCTGAAATCGGTGACATCTTCTCATTGCTCTTAGTGGCACTAGAACTTCCATTTGCTAGTTAGCACTAGATCAGAACTGATCCATAATCAAGCCACAGCTTTAATTCTTCTGATTAGTCTGTCTAGCACTCCAAACCCCTGTGATTAAACTGCTTCTGGAATACAGTAAATGAGCTCATTTACTATTCTCTTGAACCTCACAGCAGAGTGCAAACTCCTTACAGAGTCTGGATTATCGTTGTGTCCTCCATGCATGGTCAGAGGAGCTGCAAGAGAACGTCATTGCCACGATCACTTGCTGGGGATGGGTAGACAGGAATGAAATAACTGGGCAGAGGAAATATTTCTTAAAGGTTTTTTTATTTAAATGCTACCTGTTTAAGTGGTGAAAGAAGTGAACAAACATTGAAATATGCCATTAATTTATTTACTTCTTGATTTGATCTCTGTCTCCATTTCCCAAACTAGATCTGAGCCTCACTAACAGCACTCGTATGGAGCCATGGAAAGATAAATAGCAAAGGGGAGATTTCTGGCTTCTTACGTCTCTCTGACTCCTTTTCTCAAGGTCAGGAGTCAAGGAATGGAGCATCTTTGCTGCAAATCAGAACAATATGCCAGTGAACTGTGGCCTTGAGCTGTTGAAGAAAGATCTTCATTCCCTTCCGTGCAAACATTTCATCAGCTGTTACCTCTAAGAACAATGTTTTTAGAAGTAAGTTCTGTTTTAAATATCAACATAGAGATGTTAACAAATTTACTATGAATGTGTTTTTCTTTTGCCCCCTCTCTTCTCCTTTTCTCTTGCTTTGTTATAGTTAAAAAGGGCTGGAAGGCTTTTGATACTGTATAATGAAAGTCACTGAGTACCTGATTATCCTGAGGGACATACCTGGCCCTGAGATTCAGTTCCTTAAAAAAAAAAAAATAAAGGAAATTGGTGACAGGGATAATTTAAGTTTAATATTAGCATTTTCATTACAGTTGACGTCATTCTTCCAAACTTAATTGCTTATAATCAAAAGCTCTGTGGCAGATGTGTGTATGAAACAATGCAATGTACTGCATGTTCGTTATTAAGCTGTGAACAGCAGCCTGAGGAAGCCATCATGTGTACCTAGAAGCATGTTTGCTTTTTTTCTTTTCAAAACCACCAAATTACGCTAGACGCTTTGAGCGCTCTTCTCGGGGAGCTTCTGCAATATTTCCCTATTAAGAGCAGATCTAATAGGGAAAGAGCAACCCAGAGTCCCCTCTAAGTGACAGACCCACTAGAGCAGCTACCTGAGAGCAATAGGCAGGAGGATTCCAGAGCCCATGACTTCTCAGCATTCAACTGTGCCTGGGTTTTCCTCGTTTTGTACGCTGATGACACGAGGCTGGAAGCCCTTGGTGCCTCAAGTACACTTGATGCATTTTGCCCATAGAAAACCTCAAAAACCTGTGCACCTTAGCTGCATGTAGTTTGTGTTTTAGGGGAGAGTTGCTTATTTCACATAGTCCTATGTCCCATCCTTGAAGAAGCTGGGCTAGAGCTGTTTGGTGCTCTATTCTGCTCTTCTTAGTAATGTAATTACGTTGACTTATTTTGATTGGTTTCCATGGTATTACTCATCCCAGTGTGAGTGCTGAGGCACAATAAAATTTTATAGCAGCTTCAAAAGCTTGTCAGTGCTTACTGGTATCCTTTCCATATGTGTTTGCATTTCCTAGAAATTAACTACAGCAAAAAAGTGGAAATAATCATGTCAGCAAACTGTTAAGATTTTATAACATATTTTAAAACTTTATGTACTGATTTATTTTTGAATACTCAGGTATAACATGAGTTATATGTATTCTTAACTCAACAATATATATATATTGTTGAGTTAAAAAAACATTTATTGTTATAGCTGTCTGTGATACCCTACTTTGAGACAAAGCATATGACTGCTTAAAATATTTCCTGTCTGAATCCATTTAAATAAACAAATAAACCACTTCAAGGGGTAACCAAAATATATCAGTAATAAATAAACCTCTTCAGAAAGCAACATCTGGTACTTTGAGGGCAGGATATTTTTGTTAATGCAGATGTAATTCTAATCATGAGTACTGGAGTGTACATTCATAAATGATCTCACTGTGACACTGAACAAAGCATAATAGTTTAAAGCAGACATTGAGGCTAAACAACACTCAAGAGTTATCTCTGGCTATATTGCCAAGGGCACTTAGAGAGTGATTATACTAAACACCTGGCTCATAAGTGACGTGTTATTAGTTTGCAATGCTGTTTATTCAGTGAAGCTGGACAGCATCTGGTTTTCAGTCATGTTCTGCTTTTCCTCCAGACTTCTCTCTGAGTTAATTAAGACTTTGGGGTTGATGTGAGCTTGAGAAGAGAAGGACCTAAGTGACTTTCCCAGCATAGCCAAGTAAGCCAGCATCCTGCTACCTCTAAGCTTTTAGACCACACAAAATTCATCTGTTTTCACTATGGTATGTGACTATGACCTCTGACAAGGTTTCTCTCTTGTAAACCTCTTAAAATACTCCACACCTGGCTCTCCTCCCTGTGATAAACCAGCCCCTCAAAGACTTATTTTGTGCCTTGCAGACATTTTGGAACAGATTTTACATACTATGGATGCTTTTCACCTGTGAAAAATCATTTCAGACATTAAAATGCAGGCTTATAAACAAGCTGAATGCATTATAATTGTAGATCTTACTCATATGTTTCCTGAAGAATTTTACCTGTTTCATCCTTTAACGGGATGACAGTAATTTGAGATCAAAGATATATTGTAGATCTGACTCAGTGTGCATTCCAGCATAAGTGTCTCTTAATGATCTTGGTATTGCTTGGATCAGTATCATCACATTCTTTTTCTTTCAAAGAAACACTAATATTTCCAGAATGAGGAAATGGTACCACTCTGACATAAAATGTATTTTTTTTCATTTACATTGCAAGAGTCATCTCAGCCCAGGTTTTTTCCCTTACCCACCATGCAAATATTGAAAGTCTCTTAAAGCCAGTGCTATAAAGAACTCTTGATGAAAACCCTCACTGATCAAAAAATAACCCCAAATTTTCTTATCTTTCATCCAGTCATTATCCCCCTATGATTTTCTGTCTCTCAGGGAAGCCACTTGTCAGTCTCCTTGCTGATTAAATAAAGTCAGTTACATATTCTATACTTTGGAATAAATGGAGAAAAGAATAAGAAGAGTGATTGCAGGGAAAAATAACACAGACAATGCATATGGAACTTGCTAGGAGGAGTAAGACTATTTATTCCATAAGTGTATAGATAAGCATTATGGGGCTGCACTTCCACTTGGTTTTCTGAATATATTTCCACATATTCTTAAGGTGGCATATTAAAGTAAGGTGCAAGAATTGGGAAATGTTGGGCATAGGCTCACAATGATTGCATTAAGAATTTTCATACATTAATGAATAGAAAGGAAAAGCATCATCAGAAATATCTGAATAGATTAAAATGCTGATATATCTTATTTTGCAGAGCTGTTTGATTGCAAGAGAAACACTTATCTTTGTCTCTATACTTTTATACTGGAGAATTTACCAGCTGTAAGAACTGAGCCTAAAGATTCTCTATTTAGACCACAAACCTCCACTTCTTGAGCAATTACCCAGTTTATTTGAGCCTTTAGGACAACCAGTAGTGACTGAGGGGTATGTACTGTCAGGCAAGGATTTGGGCTTCTCCTGGATCAACTTTTGTTAGACAGCTTTCTCCATTTAACAATACAAATCTGCCTACACTCTTGCTGTGTTTGAAAGTACTGCTGAGACAAAGTGAGAGATGTAGGATACATACAGTACAATCAGATAAAAATATAAGAATCTTCTGTATTTCTTGTCAGGTAATAAATGTATAAGGTTTTTATTTCAATTTTTGGAGGATTTGCTGTTCTGTTCTTCCATGCAAGTACCCCTTTTCCTATTTTGTTTAACTTCATTTGCTCATTCTTTTTTTGTGAGTTTCTTTTAGCCAGATTGTAAGAAACCTTTTTTTTAAGCTCTTTAAAATTTCATGCCCTTGGTTTGAGAACACGTTGGTAGAGCCTCGTGCCTCCTCTGTGTGTTTTGCCCGAGTGTCTGTAGCATGAACTCCAATTCATTCTGCCATTTTGAATAGCTCAAAAGGCACTGGAGAGTAAATGCCTGCAAAAATAAGTTTGCTGCTACCTACTGGGAAGTAGCTCTCCCTAGCCTTCTGATTCCAAACAGCTTTCCTTCTCAAAGACACACATGTCTCCATTATGGTTTAGATTTCTCTTTTGTAAGAGGATGCAGCACAGCAAAGCAATGCAAGATGACAGGGTAAACCTGCAAGGATGGATAACTTCTAGCTACCAGAGATAGGTTCTCTGCAAGTTTTCCAACTAGATCAGAAGATGTGTGCACCACAATTCAGTGAGGTCAGCTGTGAAGGCTGGAGATGAATGATGCGCTGGGTGGTGGTTTATTGACTGGAGAAATATAGTTTCACTAGATCCACAGTTATACACAAACCTGAGATGTTTTATGTGCATAGCTAGGCTAGATTAGCTGGGGGTTGCTGACATACTCTCCAAAACTAATTTGAGAAGAGAGATAGTAATCTTGAAGGAGGGTCTTGAGCAAGTAGTAATTTCTGTTCAAAAATGTAAGAATTTAAGCTTAAAGTGCTTATTTCTCTTCAAAGTGATACAGCTAACAGGGTACAGAATATTCTGGGATGACTTTCTATGACATTTTCCTATAGAAGATTATAAATGGTTATAAAAAGAGGCATCCTCACCCCTTTCTCTGATTAAATAATATATTATGCAATATAAAGCTTCTCCAACAGAACAGAGAGTGGCATAGTCCAGACTGGTTGTTACTAGGGGATGGGTTGTCTTGCTCCAAAACTTTGCTCTGGGACAAAACAGGAACATCTTTCAGATGGAGTGAGGTTAAGGTTATTGGCTCGGGTGGCTTTCCATTGCAGGTTTTGTGAATGGTGACTTTTGTATCTACTAAAAAAAATTTCAGAATAAAACTTTTTTTTTTTTTTCAAATATATTGGAAAACTTGTTACAATCCATCTAGTAGGCTGAAAAAAAATATGTTCTTATGTCCAAAATGGGTCTTTCTGGTTAAACTCCTCTTTTAAGTTATATTCTTGTTATTTGAGAGACATAAATACGAAGCTTTGCTTTAAGAAAAAAAAAACAAAAAGCTTTTTTTTCAGTAGATAAACACTAAATATATATTTTTGTGCCATTTTATCACTTTCAGTGCATGTTACCCACGGTACTGCCATTTTCCATGAAGGCAGCAGCAACCAGTGATTATCTAAGGGATAGAGTCTTTTAGTCTTCAACCTCATTTTTGTTTGTGATGTCTCTATAGTTTGCAATTAATTGTTTCATCTACACACTCCTCAAGACCACTAATTTTTGTAAATTATTTTAATCTAGTGCAAAAGATTTGTAAGCACAGCAGAGGAATCCCATCCCTGAAGGAAATGAGCAGCCCTGGTCTGGACATGATCAAATGGTATAGATGATATAGATGTATAGATGGGGTGAAGAATTATTTGGATTCTCATTTTTGCACTGAAAATGTCAAACTGTATAAAACACAACCTGTGGGTTTCTTAAATTATTACCTTTTAAAGAAATTTGCAACTTTCAAAGGGAAGAGCTCCCTTAGTGTGGATTCATCCTGAGCTTGCAGAAAAGTTGCCAGTTGCTAAATCTTGCTTTTAAACTAAACAAATTAAATCTAAATGTCAAAATCCACAGGGCACCTAAGCTTATGCCAAAGTTACATGTAAAAGTAGCAGTGATTTTCTGGATTGGGGTCTGCATACAAACATTCAGATGGTAAAAATTTCCCTTATGTACAATTGATGAGGTATTTATTTTTAGTTAACAAAATCAATAAAACATCAAGAATGGCTACCTTATATAATATTCAGGAAAAACTGAATAAAAGTGGATTTTGCAGTGGATTTTGGAAGGGTCTGGAGTTGCAGTGGCTCTCTTCAGTGTCAAGCTTACTGAGAGATAATGAATGAAGCAGGAAGAAGTGTGTCTGCTGTATCTGTGCTGAAGCTGTATAGTCAGGTTTGGTTTTGGCAGCTCACCAATCACAGAATTCCAGAACTGCCTGGATTGGAAAAGAACTTTAAGACCCAAGAATCCCATCAGGAACCCAACACGGACAAGTCCCCGACTGACCCATGTCCCTCAGCACTGTGTCTACACGACTCTTCAATCCCTTCAGGGATGGGGACTCCACCACTGCCCTGGGCAACCCCTTCCAATGCCTCAGAACCCCTTCAGCAAAGAAATTCTTCCTCACATCCAATCTCAACTGACCTGGGCACAATTTGAGGCCATTTCCTCTTGTTCTGTCATTAGTTACCTGGGAGAAAAGGCACACATCTGTCTCGCTACAGCCTCCTTGCAGGGACTTGGACAGAGCCAGAAGGTCTCCCCTCAGCCTCCTTTTCTCCAGGCTCAACACCCCCAGTTCCCTCAGCCGGGAACTCAGCACACTTGTGCTCCAGACCCTTCCCCAGCTCCGTTCCCTTCTCTGGACACACTCCAGCACCTCCAGGTCCTTCTTGGAGTCAGGGGCCCAACACTGAACCCAGCACTCGAGCTGTGGCCTCACCAGTGCCCAGTGCAGGGGGAAGAGAACTTCCCTGCTCCTACTGGTCACACTGGTGCTGATCCAGGCCAGGATGCCCTTGGCCTTCTTGGCCACCTGGGCACTCTGCTGGCTCATGTTCATATTAAAACAAAATATTAGAAACCACTGCATTCACAGAGTTATGTCCATCCTCATGAGAAATGAGTGGAGTTTTTTTCCTATTTCCCAGGTAAAATCAAATGTGAACACACTGTTTAAGACCATCCTCAAGTATGTACACAAAATCTCTAAAGTTATATGAGCAATGACAATGAATTTTAGGCTTGGGAGATAAGTTACCAGAAAAATTTGTCTCCCATACACTGCAGGAATTCCATTGAAACACTGACATTACAGAAAGTAAATGCTTTATTGGGGGAGTGCCATTATCCACTAACTAGAAATGATTCTTCGGAGAAGCTTGAAGATGTCTATGTTTGAATTTAATTCAGTATTTACAGGGGACTACTAACACACAGTGACACCAGTAACTTATGTTACTGTTATTTCTGCACTGGAAACAATTTTAGATTTTGGAGATCAGTGTTTTATCCCTGAATACTGAGATTTACCATAAGCACAGAGATCACAAATGCAAGGTTTCTGTGGCTAAATCTAATTCTGAACGGGAAAGGCACAAATTTCTTTCCAACAGGTGATGAACTCTGATGGATCTGAGCATCCAGCAGCGATGAGGCATTCCAGCTGCCAACAAAGCTGTTAATTGCTTCACTGATCTAAAGGTCTAATGGTATTTGGGGGGTAAATGAGGATGCTGTTACAGAGCTGAAAAGTTATCTAGAGTTTTTCTTTCTGTTCAACAGAATTAACCCACCATCAATGTTTGCATCTCAGCTGCTCGTTGTCAACTGAAGCAGAGATATGTTGAAGATTACAGTTTGCATGTATCTGAAGATGATATGGAACTTCAATATGCAACCATCATTTTGAAAGTAGCTTGTTCTTTAAGGCTTTGAAAAATCTCTTGATTATTTTTCCCCTCACATGTCTAGAACTTGTTTCTACTTTGATGGGTGTAGAATGGAGAAGATGGTTGTTTTTTGGTTTTGTTTTTTTTTTTTTAAAGTAATAGTAATAAGAGAAGAGTCATTTTCTTCATCCTTACAAAGCATTTGCTATTGTTTTCTTCCCATTTTCCCATTTTGTAAATTCTGTAAAATGTGGGCAATTTTTACTGAGTGAATCTTTTGCCCGTTTTTCCACCTGCAGCTCAGTGTCAAACAGAACTAAACATTACAGACATCTTCTGAGTGAAGGGCTATTTTCTGTTCTGAATTACCTCAATATCAACTATTAATTTCCTGTTATTACACTAATCGGTGTGCTACCAGAGTGACCGCCACACGTTAGTGCGGGAACGCAATGATGGACTCTGCCACACGAGCAATATGATCAAGCAAGAAGCCATTAATTTGCTCTAATACAGTACTATTTATACCCCAAAACTAATGAAATCACTCACACCCGTTAAAAAACTATTGGCTCTTCACTCACAGCACGAGCAGTTCCCGTGCCCCTCATCAGCTGACGCACTTTGCGTGCGTCCCTTCCTGTGCTGGCCAGGGGACACCTTTTTTCTCAACACGTGTCGAGGTGTTTCTTGTACCTCCAGACATGTATCCCTTCAGTTCCCACAGTTCTCTCAGGGTATGCCAATACACGTTCCCACACTCCCCACAATTCCCCTCTTTTCTTTTTGGAAGCAGAAAAACCTAAAGCTTAATTTATAAGTATAACTTGTCAGTATTTAACAAAAATACAAGCCATAAACTTAAAGCTTAACTTATAGATGAAACTGATAACAAATTCTTCAAGCTTACCATTACACACACTTAGTTATAATACTTGATCAATTTCAGAATGTCCATTTGCTCTTAGAAACCCCACAATTCCCCCTTCTTGTGTTTGTATGACAAAAGCATCGTTCACCATCTTCTGCAGGGCCCTTTGCAGACAAGATAGCAAGCAAGGCACTAAGAGGAGGATCACCAGAATTACAAGTAACACTTGCAATCCTGACTTGAGCAGTGAAAAAAACCCAGCCTTGTATTCCCCAGCCTTGAGACCAGTTGCTTAACCAACCATCATTATCTACCTTTAACTGTCTGACATTCTCCTTTAACTTGTTAATTGCCATATGAATTGATGCTGAGTGTTGTGATAAATTCATACAGCACATACCAACAAATTCCTCACAACCATGGCCTTGAGCTAAAAGCAAGAAATCAATATCAGTGCCGTTCTGCAGAGTGGCATGTCGAACTGAGTCGACACCTGTCAGCAAGCCTGATAGTGCCAAAGATGTCAGATTAGATTGTTTAGAAAGCCAGCACCCTAACTTGCATAGGTTTGTTAGTGCATTTGCTACTCCTACTCCAGGAGCAAGAACAGAGGCTGCAATTATTTGTCCAGGATTCCAAACCTCTGCATTGGAGTCACAGTTGTGCTTAAACGAGTGAATGCTTTGCTTCCTTCTTAACCGATGTTTGAACTTTCCCAAAATCACAGTAATGTTGGGTGTTAACAGAGTTAAACAGCCAAAGCTGCAGGGGCCTCCACGAATACGTGATGGTGTGCCTGCCCACCTCTGTCTCCACAGATAAGAAAAGCACCTGGTGGCAGCTGTACTGGATTATGAGTAGCTTTAGAAATTTTTGATGTTTTATTTCTAAAAACTGAGACAATGGCATTTACATTCCGGGCAGTGACTCTTGTGTCGCTTGTAGAGAAGTTTAAAAAGACACAGAAGTCCACTGGCACTGATCCCAACAGGTTCAGCTCCTGTGGCTCTGCAGGCATCATCGGTAGGTATGGGACCCATCCATCCCAATTATCACCCACCGCTCACATTGTGCTAGTGGCTTTCCTTGCCTGCATAGGGACAAGAGACACAGGGTCATCTACTGGTAAACCCACCAGGCATGCAGAAAAGGGGTTGTCTGGGGTAGCAAGAGACAAACAAAGCGTGTTCTTCTGCATTTGGTTAGCCAGAGTAATCCAAATATTTGTTCTGGGTGAGATGTTATAATAGGCTTGAATTACTACCAAAAGACTGAGAAACCCTATCAAAGTACCCATAGGTTGATCCTGCATTCCCATGGTTCTTTCTGTCAGTCAAGGTGTTTTACAGATCTAAAAATTGGACACAGCTGAGTACTTGTGTGCCTGTCTATCCTGGATCTAGGTGGGGGTGAGGCATCTGGATTTCCGCTGTTCTGCCCACGTAAAGGTTGTCCTTTCCACGGCTTTGTCCACCGGGCAGGAACCCACCTAGGTCCAGTAACTGTAAGGACACACATATCACCTCTTCCTGTTAAACGAGCTTCAGCAGGTCCTTTCCATTGTCCATCTGTTAGATCTTTATAGAATACCTGAATTTTACTGCTATTGTTATCTGGACTTTCTGCTAAGGCCCGTCCATGGACTGCCACGGGTGGATCCTCAGCATTGCCGACCAGGCGTAAAACATTAAGTACAGACAATGCTTTTGAAATACGTTCCTGTGGGGTTAAGCCTATCATCTCCCCTGTTTTCTGGTTTTGTAAGATGGATTTAAGCGCTTGGTGAGCTCGTTCAATGATAGTTTGGCCTGTTGGAGAGTGAGGAATACCAGCGATATGCCTCACACCCCACTGCTGACAGAATTGTGCAAAAGAGCGTGAAACAGAAGCTGGACCGTTATCAGTTTTTAGCTGTGATGGTACACCCACAACTGCAAAGCAACCTCATCAGTGTCGTTTAACATGTTTGGCTGTTTCACCTGACAGAGGTGCTGCCCATAGGACAGAGGAAAAGGGATCTATAGTGACATGAATATATTTTAAACAGCCAAATTCTGAAAACTGCGTGACATCCATTTGCCACATCTGCAAAGGCAGCAAACCTCTGGGATTAACTCCCAGGCCGATGCCAACACCATAGTGCTGACAGTCAGGACAGGACTGAACAATTCCTTGAGCGTCTGAGAGACTGAAATGAAACTGGTGAGAGAACATTTTAGCTTTGTGGTGAAACAAGGAATGAGCCGGACCAGCTTGGTCAGAAGTCGATACAGGAGGAGCACTCCAAGCGGCAGCTGCTAATCTGCCAGCTCTATTGTCACTTTCTGTTGAGGCACCAGACAGGTCAGAGTGACTGTGAGTATGGGTAACAAAATAAGGCTCAGTACGATGTTGTAATAAGTGTAACAGCTGGCAAAATAAGTGAAAAAGCATCTTATTCGTTATCTCTTTGAGAATAGCCAGTTCCAAGCCAATAACTACTCCTACAGCATACAGGGAGTCTGATACAGCATTTAAAGGCTCAGTGGACCATTTTGTGAATGCCCAAACAACAGCTTTTAGTTCAAGTGTCTGCAAAGACTCCTCTGGGGTGCCGTTTAAAATATGTTTGTCCCAGTGTGCATTACTTAGCCAAGTGATAGCAGCCTTGTGGTTATTTTTGCTAGCATCAGTAAAAACAGTTAAACCTCCCACAGGAGTCGCAGAGCAAAGAGGCTTTTCAAGAAAAGTGTTAGAGGATAGAAGGAAAAAAAACCTATGAGGTGGATAAACATTAGAAGTTTGTCCAGAATAACCTGCTAGAGCCAATTGTAAATCGTCTGAGTGCTGCAGAGACCAATCGAAATACGCCTGTGTTAGTGGAAGGATGATACATGCAGGATCCAAACCAGCCATCTCTATCAGTCTTGATCTGCCTCTCATAATCAATTGAGCTAGTGCTTCCAGTGGTGTAGTTATACTTTTACAGAAACAGTACGGCAAAAAGATCCACTCCAGTGCACACAAGGGATCTTTTTTCGCATCCTTCCACTGCATCAGCAATGCAAAGGAGCGACAATTTGCAGGACCTCCTGTAACAGTAGCCAAAATGACTTTTAAATCAGGATTATATCTACTGGCATATGATTTCGTTACCTTGTCTCCAATGTGCTGCAAAGCAAAAGTTTGTGTTTCAGATAACTCTCTTTTAGCACCAGCATCAGACGTGCCCTGAAGTAAAGGCATTAAAGGACTGAGGTCTTCATTAGTAATGCCACACAACGGCCAAATCCACTGAATATCCCTTACTAATTTTTGCACATCTGTCAATGTCTGAATATTAGTTTGAAGTGTAACTTTTTGTGGTCTAATTTGCTCAGCTGACAGTGTCCAGCCAAGCTAATGCCATGGTATTTTTTTCTGAATTTTTTCTGGAGCTATTTTTAAACCTGTAGACTCAAGTTGGGATCGCAATTCAGTAATTAAAAGGTCTGTGTGCAGATATTGACCAGCTATTTAAATATCATCCATGTAATGATAAATCAGTAATGGAGGTTTGGCTTAACTAATAGGTTGCAGTGCCTAAGCTGTAACTGTGAATTCTATTGCTGTTTCCAGGTCCACTCCGGCACTTCCGTCAGTGGTGGAGCAGACGCGGTCCAAGCACCCTGAATTTGTGTCTTTATGTGCGGGGTCCTCGTGCTCTGCTGGAAGTTTCCCAAGTTTTGCCCTGATACATGACAGTTAGATTTGCAGTCCTTAGCCCAATGGCCATATTTTCCACATCTTTTACATAGACGATTTTCCCTCTTCGACGCAAAACAGCGCGCTTTAAAGTGGCCAGTTTTGCCGCAATTATGGCACGTTGCACCAGATTTGCCAGTTTGCTGATTTTTTATAAAAGGCCTCACAGTGGCTGCCAAATCTGAAGCCATAAATGCTGCTTTGTTCTGTTCCCCCATACGGTCACATCATTCCAACATTTCACCTACGGTAGCTCCTCTGGACAATGCACATAACATTTTTTTTTGTTTGACTATTGCTGTTTCCATAAGCCAATTGATCTTGTAATTTAAGTTTCATGTCAGGATCAAAGTCTGGATGGTTTTTTAAGGCAGTATGTAATCTGTCTGCAACACTTGTAAATGGTTTGGTGGGTCCTTGCCGTGCTGTAGCAAATGCTGGAGTCGGCTTTCCCGATTCTGGTGTGCTTCTCTGAGCTTTCCGGGTTAAACCCTGAGGAAGCTGGAGAATTGGAGTCCACAAACAAGACTGCATGTCAGCAGTGGCAAAGGCTCCTACACCCAGTAGCATATCTGTAGTAACTAAGTGAAGAATGTCATCTGCTGCAATTTTTTCACCTCTGCATTAACACAGAGGTCCTTCCAATAGTAAAAAAACTGTATTTCTTGCGATGCTCTTAAAAGACTATTAGCTAGCATTCTGATATCATGAGGCGTTAATAAGGTAGCATTAAAAATGTGTGTTAGAACTGCTTCAGTAAAAGATGATTTTAACCCATACTGACTTATAGCACTTTTTGCTTCTTTTATAATTTTCCAATCTAAAGCTGTATAAGCCTGTTCATCATTTGGCCCCACCGAAACTGGAAAAGCAGAGGGAGTATTAGGCAACATTTCCCCTTCTACTAAAGCATCCTTTATAATTCCCCTCCACCAACGATGTGGATTTTCTCCTTCCCCCCCACCCCTTCTATTAAAGCAACGTTTTTGGATTGTTCTGCCGTAGACACCTGGGGAATAGAAAAAGAGTTAGTATGGATAAAGGATATGGGTGAATCCTTCTCCTGGTTAGCTGCTAAGTCCTTAAGTTTTTCTTTAGATGGGTCATCTAAGTTCACTTTTCTCTCCTCTGGTTCTCTCGGGGTGTTCGGGGTAGAAGGTGGTAGAGGTGGATAGAGGAAAGGTGCATTCTCAGGGGCTGAAGCAGCGTGCTGTGGTGAATCTTGTACAGGCACAGAAGGGTCAGTTACCGGCTGCACGGGGGGAGAGGTGTTTCTCAGGGGAGGTGGTGAAAGCGGTGGAGCAGTCGCACTTGTTGCCGTGGGCGCTGGCGATACAGGCAGAGGTGGATTATAGACATTTGCATTAATTGCTGCAGGTGCTGGCAGTGAAATATTGTCCATAAATATCAGTGTGGAAGTAGATATCTTTGTACCACATGGCTTACTGGTAGAAGTGGTAGGACTTAATGCTACAAAGGCTGACGCAGCAGCATCGCGTTCTGCTTTTAACTCTTGACGGGTATTTTTAAGCAGCTTCCATAAGGCAGCAACGTTTTGTGCTTCTTTAGATCCATTGCTAATTTCTTCCCATAGAGCACTGCCTATTCGTTCCCAAGTTTCAAGTTCAAAGGCAGTATCCACCCCGGATAATAACTCTCTGTCCTTACACCATAGCAATAAATGTTTCAAACACACCACATCATATTTTATGCCTCTCTTAGAGAGAAAATGGTGGAGGAGTTTAATCACGGCTTCCTCTTCCTTACTAAGAGAAGCCTCCTTTTCCCCCTTTCCCCTTTTCCCCCTTTCCCCCTTTTTCCCTTTTTTCCCTCTTTTCCCCCTTTTCCTCCTTTCCCCCTTTCCCCCCTCTCTCCCTTTCTTTTTCTCTATTTTTCTCTTTTTCTATTTCTCTCCTCTGTCCGGCCACTCACCTCACTGTCAAGTGAATCTCAGCTGCAGCAATGCCTCGACGGGCCACGTCAATGGGTCTTCCCCTCTCTTCAGGGGCTCCGGACTCATTCCAGATGGTCCTTCTCCCACTTCAAAGCCGTCACATAGCGATGAATAGGGTCCCTGTGCGGGCGCCAATTGTTTAATTAAAAGTTTATTAATTTAAATATTCTTCACCCCCCTTAAATCTTGAGCTTGTGGACTAACAGAACACAAAGTCCTTCACTTCCAGTGACAAAAATGTAAACACTGGTATGTTATCAGTGTCTTTCTCATAGTAAGTCCCAGGCTGAAAGCAAAACGCAGCACAAGTCTAGCTACTGAAAAAGAAACCCCGCTCTTTTTCAGCTAAAAACCAGGACAGCGTGCAAAGCCCTTAAGGTCAAGAAGAGACCGCAGTGGAAAGATACTTTGAACAAGCACGGAACTGAGATAAGGGAGTCACCTTTGCTATGTCAGCCTTAGCCAAGCTGGGATAGAAGCTGAAAATAGAACCTTGCAGCAATCCCTAACTGATGGAGACTATAAAAGCTGCTCTGTTGTACTAATGAAGCGATTCCGAGTCTTTTACCTCACGTCTCGGGGTCTGTACTTCAATTCCCACAATTCCGCGCTCCGCCCGGCACCGGAAGTTCCTGTTTCTGTTCCGGCCGCCGGGACGCGGGGTCGGTGCCGCGCGGGCGGTGCGGTGCGGTGCGAGACCCGGCGATTCGCGGCTGCGGGGACGGCGCGATGGAGGCGGCGATCAGCAGGGGCCGATCCGCAGGTAAGGCGAGTGCGGCAGGTTCCTGCCCGGGCCACTCTGCAACCGATGCCGTGCTCCGCCCTGTGCATCGGCGCGCTCTGCCCCGGGGCGTCCCCTCTCCCTCTGCCCGCCCGCGCTCTGCACAGCTCTCTAGTCCCTCGGGACCCCCCTGCTCCTGCTGCGCGCCCCTCTCCCCTCCCTCCCCCACCCCCCCCGCCTCCTTCCCCGTGCCCCGCGCTCTTCGCTCGGCTCCGCTGCCCGCTCTGCCCTCCAGCCTTCCCGCAGGAACCCGCGGCTTTTCCTCCTGCGCTCGGCTCTGCTGCCCGTGCACTGCTCCGCTCGCCTCCGGAAGAGGAAGGGAGCTTCTTTGGGAAGCCGAGGGGAGGAAGCAGGAAGAGGGGCAGGAGATGGCTGCCCCCACCCCTCTGCCGGCATGGAGGCTTTCCTGTCCCTGGAAAAGGCGCTGGCTGCCTCCCCAGCTTAGCACAACTCCCCCGGCCCCGCTCGCCCCGTGCAGCTGCCCCCAGTTCCAGCACCTTCCCCGAAGCCTGTCCCACAGCCACAGGCGGCCCCCAAGCCCCGTCCTCATGGCAGCAAGCTGGCCCTCGAAAATGCTTTCTTCTCTGTAAATGCCGGCACCATGCGCATCGGTCTGGGGAAGGCACAGCATCTCCAGGAGCTCCTGCAGAAGGAGAGGTCCTGTCTGAGGAGAGCTGTGGCCATCACTGTGGGTAATGCTTGCTTGTTCTTGCCCTCTCCCAGGGACAGCACTGAGGACTCGGAACTTGTCGGTTTGTCTCCGGGGATGTTGTTGGCTGCATCTGGCTCGGGTTTATGTGGGCTGCCTTTGCCTCATTCTCCCGGCCGTGCGGGCAGACAGGGGCAGTTGGAGCACTTGGGTGACTGTGGACAGGAGTTGCCGTGGCTGAAGCTAGAGAGGGTGAGTTTGTTGATCAAGCAACACTTGATATTTTTGTTGTTGGTCACTTTCATTAACTTCCTCAGCATTCCCTCATGGAAAAAATAATCATTTTTTCATTCTCTAACATTTTCTTTTTCCCAAGGAGAGGGAAACAAACATGTGAGTCAAAAAAAATGGTAATTTAAACCATATGAAAATTACACCAGTCATACAGATCTGAACATGTGTTCATCATGATACGAATCATCTACATTTCATGCTCTGACAAAATAGTATGCTGAGACAGGGATGAGCTCCAAAAGAAAGAAAAGGTACAAGGTCATGGTTTTGTTTTGTTGTTGTTTGCTTGAGATTTTTTTTTGTGTGGAGGTTTGTGTTTGTTTTGAGTTGTTTTTTTCCTGAGAGCAATGTTCTCTGGTGGTGTACAGAGCTCTTTTGCTGCCTGACCTCTCCTTTTCTTCTCAGTCAAAAGCTGGAAGGAAGCTTAAGCAGGTTTGGTGGCACAAGTGCAGTTTTAAAAGGTCTTGTCTATTTGGAGAAATGGCTTGGAGAAAAGAATTCCATTGTTGCAACGAGTTCACAAGGACAGATGTGTTGCTGTACTCTTTAACAAAAAGGCTCAACTTGGGACATATAGGGTGAGGAAATCTTGGCTGTACTTGGGCTTGAGAAAATGTCCCTAGGTATCTGTTTCTGTCATCTGCGTGCATCGAGGAAAGTGAGCTCTAGTGAAACTACAGCTGATGATGAGTCAAAAAAAAAAATAAAAGGCAGAGTTTACTAAAAAATGCAAAAGCTCTGGTGACCTCTATTGACAGCTGTACCGGAGATGGTGCACAGTACGTTATCGTCCGCTCAGGTGTAGTAGGAAAAAGGAAGCTTTAGATTCCTACCCAGCTTCATGCTAAAGGTTTTTTTTTCCTTCCACAGCTGGATATCAACTGCCACTCTTTCACCACGGTTGCCCTTTCTTCTGCTGTGAAAGGACAAGACAGGTGGAATGAACCCGTGGTGGTCTGCGAGTACGAGGTGCGTCAGCGATGTGCGTCTGCGTTTTTCCTCGGGTACGTGTAGTACGGACTTTAAAGTTAACGTTAAGAATGTGCCAACTCTCCTTCTATTTTTTTTTTTTTTTTTGCATGAAGGATTTTAACACAAATACCAAAACCAAGGGCTATTCTGGAGCATGTTACACCTATGCAAAGCTTACTTCCCTCTGTCAGTTTTCTCTTCCTGAAAGCACATTCTTCCTGTGCGCTTACTATGAAAACAGTTTTGTAGCAAGAGAGGAAAGAAACTGTTCATAAGGGTTCAGATGTTCAGAACAAACAGACGCTGTTTTTATGACAAAAGCTTTATGCTTCTTCAGTAAATTAACTTTTAAAATAGAGTAGTACTCAAACCCCTTACTGAGATACTAGCGTCTGTTCTAAAAGCAATCCTGTCAAAGGAGAGGCATGAACCAAACAGGACAGATCAGCGTTCCTTCACATGTTTTTCCAGACTTTCCCAAGAAGCATTGGCAGCCTGGTAACTTGTGACAGTGAGTTGTGATGTATTTTTTGGTGAGTTACAGCTTCAATAATGTCCTTTTTCCTCAGAGTGTGTAATTTTGCCTTCAGTAGGAAAGAGATTTTCTAAAATGGAAATCTTTCTCATTCAGAGAAGGTCAGAGACCCAAGCACAGCACGTCTTCTAATAGTAATAGTTGATGGCACCACTCACTGGTCTTTCATTCTCAGTTGCAACAGTGGAGATGTCGCAAAAACATCTTTCCCTGCATGCTGCAGCCCAGCCAAAAGCATGACCAAATCTGCCAGTCCTTTTTGGTGGCGTTATGTGTATTGCAGCACTGACGACCTGATCCCCCTCCCCAGAGTAAAAAACATGTGGTGGAATCTTTTCTCTCACTTATTTTTCTATCATAAAAGAAACTTAAAAAAAAAGAAAAAATAAATTTAAAATTGTATATTTTACAAATTGACTTGCAGTGTTTAAACTGATATGCTATAGCTATTTGGCAGTTACCTTTATTAAGTGTACTTGAGCAGTTAGGTATTTGTTGAAAATGTTTAAAAAGAGAGGCCACTGAATGTTTGAGGATGTTTTTTCTCGATGTTTTGGTGGAGTGCTCTGAAGTACTTTATTTCTGTCTTGCTTTCAATGGCACATTTCCCTGGCAGTTCAGTAGTGTATTTATGGGGCAGTGCAGCTGGCCAGATGTCCCTCCTAATTGTCGGTGGCGAAGATGTGGACTTCAGACAACTCTATAAGAGTTAAAAGCAAAGACCCTTTATTAAGCAGAAGCACAGGTTTATGTGTTATTGATTGCATGTTCACGGGAAGCAGTTTACAAGGACTGGATAATTCAGTTGCTCATGAGCTGTTCACGCGCCTTTTTCTGCCTAGCGGTTGGCTGATGGAATTTCCGTGCATCCTTTGTTGTTTGCTTGCCAGAGTCCATCTTCTGATACATTTCAAGGCTTCCTCCTCATATCTTGTCGGCTCAGCTGCTGACACCCTGGTTTCGACTCTGCCTTTTTGTGCCTCTGGACACATACCCTCTTAGTTGCCATAATCCTCTCAGGGTAGGCCACGATACATTCCCACAGTCCCCACACCTAATTATGTAACAAAAATGCCCCTAACAAAAAACCCCTCCTAATTATGTAACAAAAAGAACTCCTCGTAACTTCATGGTATCAATTCACAGGTATGCAAGTTAAATTAATTCCAAAGGAAAATGAAATGATTCCATAGTATAAGTATTTTCATTGGATGTGTATAAACATACTCACACCTTTTTAGTATACAGTGAATTACTGGGACATATTAATTTTTTTATTATTATTTTACTCTGTAAAGTTTTATACTTCACTTTTGTGGTGGTTTGGGTGGATTCCCCCTTTTTGCTTGCACCTTGCAGCCAGACACAGCCTGCTCTCTAACACCCCCCCCGCCTTGCCCCACCACACGCAGGGAGTAGGGGAGAGAATTGGAAGGAAAAGGGCAAGGAGACTCATGGGTTGAGATAAAAACTATTTACTAATTAAAATAAAATTATAATGATACCAACAGTAATAACAGAATGTACAAATGAGTGATACACAGTGCAGTTGCTCACCACCCACCGACTGATGCCCAGCCTGTGCCAGCCAGCGATCCCAGAGCTGAGACAGTCCTGAAACCCTGGAAGAGCGAGCCCGAGCGATCCCCAAGGGAATACCCCTGTCTTCTGGTCAACCCCAGTTAATGTACTGAACATGACGTGATATGAGCTGGAATATCTCACTGGCACATCCAAATGCCAGTTACGGGTTTTGCTGTTCGCTGCGCTTTTCCCTCCCAGTCCTATTGCATGTGTGAACCAGCCAAACTCGATGGCCTTGAGCTCCAGCAGCTACTAATAATATTAGCACTTTTATCAGTGTTCTTCTCATAACAAGTCTTACACTGAAACTAAAACACAGCTATTCTAACTACTAAGAAGAAAATTAACTCTATCCTAGCAAAACCAGGACAACTTCCAGTTTTATTTCCCAAGTGAGCAAGGGTTGCAGCCGCAGCAGCAGCGCAAGGGCTGTGGCTGTTGCGCTGGATCTGTCGGCGTAGATGCCGATGACGCTCCAACCTTGTCCCGCAGCCTCACAGGGCGATCTCCCTGCAGCAGTGCTGTAAGGAAGGGAGTAGACGCTTTCCAACACCAGCAAGAGTGTTTGCTTTTATGTTAAGAATGTGTCCAAAGTCTTGTTGATTAGTCTTAATATTGATTTTAAGTGTTCCAATCACTCAAGCTTTTGAAGGATGTGTGTTGCATTTTCAGCTGACCTGTTTACCTAGACTCCTCTTCTAGCTCAACTACTCTTCAATCCCTTCTTCTGTCTGAATTCCTCGACTTTCTTCTGCGTTCTTTTTTTAATGTGCTGAAATACAGTTTGGGATTTTTGTTTTTTTTTCAGATGTGCTGTTGTAAGCCTCTCCGTAGTCGGCAGCAGGCCAGACTGCCAGCGTGCCGTGCGGGGTCCGTACGCGTCACCAGCACCGCAGTGCGGCTGCGTAGCGCAGGAGTGAGCCAGGCTGCGTGTCTAGGAAGCCTGGTCTGGTCAGAGCCATAAGACACCCGTGTGTCCTCTTAAGTAAAGGACAGCCAGGCAACTGGAGTTACAGAAGAGGAAGGGAGGGGAAAAGGTGAAAGAAGTGTCTGAACTGGCAAATCCTCCTGGCAGCACCGAGAGCTAGAGCTGCGGTGAGTCTCGGGGCCTTGGTGCCCGTCTTGTGTGTCCTGGTCCTCCCTGCCTCTCCCCTGGCCTGCTCTTTCTCGCACATTTTTTTCTCTGTGTTTTGGTGGTGGTTTTGGGTTTTGATTTTTTTTGTTGTTGTTTTCACCCATGCTTCCTTTCTACATCTTATTCTGTGTGGAGCTTTATCCCCATCATTTAGTTTTTCCTTCTCTCTGCCCTGTAGCCTGTGGCTACTTTTTCCTTCTCCATCACTCTCTGTCCAGCTCCTGGCCGCTATTTCTTTTTTCTTTCCTCTCTGTTTTTCAAAATTTTGTCTCTTTAACTAGTAGCCCTTTGCTATTTTTCTTCCCCTATCTCGATTTGTCTGGCTCCTTGTCTCTCTTCCTTCATTCCTCCCTCTCTGCTGCATCGCCTGTTGCTTCTTTCCTTTCTCCCTCCCTCTCTGTCCATCTCGCCATCCCCATTATTAAACTTTCCTTCTCTGCTGGGTAGCCCACCGTAGTATTTTTTTTTTCTCTGTCTTTCTTTCCAACTCCTCGTCTCTAATTTTTAATTCTTTCCTCTCTCTCTGGAAGCCTGTCAGGACTTTTCCTCTTCTCAGTCGCTCTGTTCAGCTCCCTGCACTTGTGTTTTAACTCTTCCCTTGCTGCCGTGAGGCCTGTTGCTCTCTCCCCTTTCTCCATCTCTCTCTGTGTGGTTCCCAGTCCCTTCCTGTGTTGGAGCCCATTGTGGTTTTTTCTTTCTCTGTTTCTCTCTGGTATTTTTCAGTGTCATCTTCCTCCATCTCTCTATCTACCATTTTTTTTAATTGCTCCTTCCCTTCTCTGTAGCCCATCTTCCCCCTGCCACCTTGGGCTCGCTGTCCCTGTGTTTTATTTCCCCCATCTCTGCCCTCTAGCTGTTGCTGTACTTCCTGTGTGTGTGTCACGCTGCGTGCGGGTCTTTGTCCCTATCTTTTCATTCCTCACTCTTCTCCCTGTAGACCCTCACTATCATTTTCTTTCACTGTCTCTCTGTTTGAGACTCCCTAAAGTCCCTAGGGGTAACTAGACTTCCAGGGCAGAACCCTAGTTCCGCTCCCAAAGTCCTTAAAGGTAACCCTACTTCCAGGGCAGAACCCTAATTCTACTCTCGAAGTCCCTAGGGGTAACTCTACTTCCGGGGCAGAACTTTAAATCCACACTGGAAGTCCCTGGGGATGTTCCTAGTTGTGGGGTGGAACCCTGCTTCTAAATGGGAAGTCCCTAGGACTAAACCGACTTCTGGGGCGGAATCCTAATTCCACTCCGGAAGTCCCTGGGGGTGCTTGCAGATCCAGGGTAGAACCCTAATTCCACCCCGGAAGTCCCTGGGGGTACTTGCAGATCCAGGGTAGAACCCTAATTCCACTCCGGAAGTCCCTGGGGGTGCTTGCAGATCCAGGGTAGAACCCTAATTCCACTCCGGAAGTCCCTAGTGCCGGGTGGAACCCTTATTGCACAATGGAAGTCCCTAGGAGTAACCCTACTGCGAGGTGGAAGCCCAATTCCACTCCCAAAGTCCCTGGGGGTAACCCTTCTTTTGAGGCTGAACCGCAGTCCGACTTCCGAAGTCCCTAGGGGTACGCCTACGTCCAGAGCAGAAACCTAATTCAGCTCCTGAAGTCCCCGGGGTAACCCTAGTTTGGGGTGGAACCTTAATTCCACTCCCAAAGTCCCCAGGGGTAACCCTACTTCCGGGACAGAATCTGAATTCCACTCCCAAAGTCCCCGGGGTAACCCTAGTTTGGGGCGGAACCTTAATTCCACTCCCAAAGTCCCCAGGGGTAACCCTACTTCCGGGTTACCCGGGACAGAATCTGAATTCCACTCCCAAAGTCCCAAGTGGTACCCATAGTTCTGGGGCACTAATCCCCAGAATCCTAATTCCACTCCTGAAGTCCCTAGCGGTATCCCTACTTCCGGGCGGAACCCTACTTCCACTCCCAAAGTCACTAGGGGTACACATAGTTCTGGGGTGGAAACCTAATTCCACTTGGGAAGTCCCTAGGGGTAACTCTGATTCTGGGGCGGAACCTTAATTCCACTCCCGAAGTCCCCGGGGCTACCCCTAGTTCCAGGGTGGAACAAAAGTTCTGCCCCAGAACCAAAGTTCTGGGTCACTCATTCCAGTCGGACTAGAGGGGGTTTTTTTTGCTCTTTTTTTTTTAATGTACTTTTTTTTTCTTTTTTTTCCTTCTTATTTTTCCCTTTTTAAAAATTTTTTTTTCCTTTTTTCTTTTTAAAATTTTATTTTTTTTTTCTCTTTTTTTTTGTTTTTCCTCTGTTTTTTTTTTTTCCCCCTTTTTTATTTCTTTTATGACTTTTGGAGTGGAACTAGGGTTCTGCCCCACACATAGGGGTACCCCCAGGGACTTCCAGTGTGGAATTAGGGTTCCATCCTGGAAGTAGGGTTACCCCTAGGGTCTTTGGGAGTGGAATTAAGGTTCTGCCCCAGAAGTAGGGTTACCCCTACGGACTTCCAGAGTGGAATTAGGGTTCTGCCAGGGAAGTTGGGATACCCCAAGGGACTCTTGGAGTGTAATTAAGATTCCGTTCCAGAAGTAGGTTTACCCCTGGGGACTTTGGGAGTGGAATTAAGGTTCTGCCAGAAACTAGGGGTACCCCTAGGGACTTGAGGAGTTGAATTAAGGTTCTGCTTCGGAAGCAGGGGTACTCTTAGGGACTTCAGGAGTAGAATTAGGGTTCCACCCCAGAAGTAGGGTTACCTTAAAGGGACTTTGGGAATGGAATTACAGTATCACGCTGGAAGTAGGGTTATGCCTAGAGACTTCAGGAGTGGAATTAGAGTTTCGCCCCAGAACTATTGGTACCCCTTGGGACTTCGGGAGTGGAACTGGAGTTCTGCCCTGGAAGTAAGGTTACCCCTAGGGACCTCGGGATTGGAATTAGGGTTCTACTCCAGAACTGTGGGTACCCCTAGGGACTTTGGAGTGGAATTAGTGTTCCACCCTGGAACTAGGGTTACCCCTAAGGACTTTGGGAGTGGATTTAGGTTTCCTTCCCAGAAACTGGGATACCCCAAGGGACTTTTAGAGTAATTAAGATTCTGTCCCAGAAGTAGGGTTACCCCTAGGGACTTTGGGAGTGGATTTAGGTTTCCTTCCCAGAAGTTGCGATACCCCAAGGGTCTTTAGGAGTGGAATTAAGGTTCTGCCCTGGAAGTAGGTTTAAGCCTATGGACTTCAGGAGTGAAATTAGGGTTCCACTCTAAAAGTAGGGGCACCCCTAGGGCCTTTGGAGTGGAATTAAGTAGGGGAACCCCCAGGTACTTCCGGTGTCGAATTAGGGTTCCACCTCGGAACTAGTGTTTCTCTAAGGGACTTTGGGAGTTGAAATACAGTATTGCCCCAGAAGTGAAACTACAGCTTTTGATGTGTAATAAAATAAAAAAGAAAAAAAAAAGGGCAAGGTCGGCTCAAAAATTCAGAAGCGCTGGTGGCCTGTACCGACAACTGTACCAAAGATGATGCAAAGTACTTTTTCCGCTACTCAGGTGTAGTGTTCACAAAAAAAAGAAGCCTTAGATTCCTACTCAGTTTCATGCTAAATGATTTTTTCCTTTCGCAGCTGGATGTCAACTGGCACCGTTTCACCGTGGTTGCCCTTTCTTCTGCCATGAAAGTACAAGACAGGTGGAAAGAATCTGTGGTGGTCTGCAAGTTCAAGGTGCATGAAGTACTTTAACACAAACACCAAAACCAAGGCCTATTGTGGAGCATGTTACACCCAGGCAAAGCTTACTTCACTCTGTTGGTTTTCTCTTCCTGAAAGCATAATCTTTTTGTGTGCTTACTACGAAATGGTACTATGAAAATAGTTTGGAGTTTTTCTCCATCTCTGTATCTGTCTCACTGCCCTCGCATTGTAATTCTTCCATCTTTGCCCTGGACCCCACCACTACTTTTGCATTTCTCTGTCCCTCTCTGTCCTGCTGCCTGAACTTATTTAGTAATCCCTCCCTCTTCTTCCTGTTCCCTGCCATCTTCATCTCTCTCTGTCTGGCTCCCTGTCCCCAGTTTCTAATTCCTCCCTCTGCCCCGCCATACCTTGTCTGTATCTTTCCCTCAGTCCCTCTCTGCCACCCTCTCCCACCCCTGCCCGCAGTGGGTGTAGGGCCGGGGCCGGGGTCGGTGAGGGTGAGCTGGGCTGCCGCGGCGGGCGGGCCAGCGGGATCTGTGACGGGGCTGTGTGTGCCTAGAGCTCGCCGCGCAGAAGCTGACGGACGGGCACCAGGAGACGCTCCAGGTCATTTACGAGGGTGAGTGAGGGCAGGGGGGTGCCCGCGGGGGCTGGCAGGGAGGAGGAAAGACCCTGGATATGGAGCTCCAGTCCCTGTCCCGGCTGGGGAGGGCTCGGCTCCCTGTGTGGGTGAGGGGAAAGAGATTTCAGGGGCATGCGGGGCATTGGTGGCCAGCACCTCCTGGCTGATGCCGATGCCCCTGCCTCCCTCCGGGCCGTGGGAAGAGCAGGGGTGGCCCTGACCAGAGGGTCTCCTGACGACCCTGCAGATCTGGGCTCTGACCTCAGCTCTGCTCCTTTCCATCCCAGCCCTTCAGGAGCAAGTGCACAACAGCAGCGCCTCCGTCTCTTCCCTGGAGACTGAAGCCCTGCGGATCCTGGCTGCTGCCGCCAAAGAGCCTCCCCCCAGATTCCACCTGCAAGCCTCGTGCTATCAGCTGCAGAGGGCATGGAAGAGGAGGATCCCCGCCCTGGGAGACTGCTGGCTGTGATGCCCGAGTTTCCCGCCAAATGAAGCTCAGCTTCTTTTCTAAATCTAATTGTTAATGCAGAAAACAAATGAATAAATCTTAGCTGTATTTTATATGTTCGCATATCACTGCCGGCCGGGAGCAGAGGCCTTCGCACAACCAGTGCCCATGTCTCCCAGCCACCTACAAAAACCCTGGAGCTTCGTGAGCCACTTG
Organism: Caprimulgus europaeus; assembly: GCA_907165065.1. Next base: position 4,300,697 of record OU015527.1, read on the forward strand.
AGCTCTTCTTTGGAGTCCCACACTGCCCTGCTGCCCCCCAGACACTCATAGGGTACCCGCTCTGCAGGGCCCCCGCACACCCCTGCAGAGCCCGCCACCTCCCAGGCAGCTGCCGGGGCCACGTCGGGTCCCGCTTGCATCCCTGGAGAGCCCTGCTGTCCCCCAGGCCCCCCTGGGTGCCTGTATTCCTCGGGACAGGAGGTGCTGTTAATTGGCTGATGAAGAACAGAAGATGACACCCCATCTTGAAGACATCGTTTGTCATGCCCAGAGGAATGGCCCTGTTCTCCCTCCCCGAAACCTCCTTCCTCTTGGTTCTTCAGGAGAGAACTGAACCTCACTCTTGGAAATGCCGGTCTTGGTTTTTATTCAGGAGAGCTTTAACCAGCCTGGAGGATTCCGAAGGAGAGCAGTGCCCAGAGGTAGGATGTCCCGCCAAGCTCTGTCTGGGAGGCAGGATGGTAAAAGGCCTGGCAGGAGAATGGCAGCCGCAGCACAGGCAGCCCGTCGATCCCAGCCTTGGCAGAGCAAACCCTGCCCTTCTGTTCGCTTTCCTCACCCGCCGCGGGCTGCTCTGGGCTGGAGCGGGGCCGGGGCCGGGCGCTGGCCGCAGCAGGGCAGTGGGAAGGGCCGCAGGACGCGGAAGGCCGGGCCTGCGGAGCGTGCAAGAAAGGCGCAGGCCCTTGGGGGAGGCAGGCCGGGCCGCCATGGTGGCCGTCTTGTGCATGGTGGAGAGTCATGGCGGCCGTCCTGTGCATGGTGGAGAGTCATGGCGGCCGTCTTGTGCAAGGCAGCCCGCTGGCCATCTTGATCCTGATGGTTTTAGGTGTTGCTGGGAAATCAAGGTCCCACGTTTTGCTCGTCTGCCGGTACAGGAGCAACTGTCGGGGACCTGAGGAGATTAACAGATCCAGACGGCCATCTGGATATGCCAGTGGGACATGCCGTACCATACAACGTCATGCTCAGTACAGGAATGAGAGTTGGCCGGAAAGCTCTCTTTCGCACTCTTCTGGGATCGGGGTTTGGGGATTTCCTTTCCTCTGGGATCACTGGCTGGGGAACGGGCTGGGCATCGGTTGGCGGGTGGGGAGCAATTGCACTGTGCACCCCTCATTTCTGTATTCCCTTATGACTTATTATCATTCTTGCTGCCACCATTATTTTAATTTTTGTGGTTTATGTCAATTACTAGATCGTTCTTATCTCAGCCTACGAGTTTTCTCACTCTTCCCCTTCTGAGTCTCTCCCCCATTTCCCAGGGGGGGAGGGTGAGCGAGCGGCCTCGTGGTGGTTGGCTGCCGGCCAGGTTAAAACCACCACCACCACCACCACATCTCTCCTTTGCATTCTAGGTCACACTTTTGCAAAGCAGTAAGTGATAACAGAGTTGAAAGGAAACAGTTCTTGAAAAGTTCTCTCAATGATGGGCGTGTTCAAGATGCTCTAGTTTACAAATGACGCTGGTGCTATGTTCTGTCTTCTCGTAAAGCCGCTCTTCTCTGTTTGCAATGAGTGAACCACCTTTGATTCCTGCTTTGTGCTTTGCTTATTTTAAAACAGCATCGGCAGGATACGTGGGGCCCTGGAACTCCCGCATGTTGGTCACCTCCTGGGCAATATTTATTTCATTACTGTATTCTGATTGCATTCCCATTTGCCTGTCTTTTTTCGGCAGATCCTTTTGGCAATTGCTTACGTTCGCAGTCAGGGATATGCCCACAGGGGTCTCAAACCAGTAAGCCTCAACAGTAGTCAGATTTGCATAAACAACAAAGAACTCCCACTTTTATGTCTCCATGAGGAGCCGGAGTAAGTTAGGCCTTCTCCGTTCTCTTGTGTCGCGACGGAGGGAAAACCCGGATAGCTCAATATGAGATGCTCAGCAGGCTTCCGTTTATTGATGACATATGTGCTCCTTATACACAGCGGTTAATTAAGCTCATGCATACTCCCAAAGACCCACACTGATTGGCTCATTAATTCTCCTGGGAACTTTCTCTTTGTTATAACAGGTGGTATTGCTCTGTTCACGTCCCAGGGACGTCAACAGGATACACCTTACTTTACGGTTACCAGCTCCCAGCTACTCCCTTCTTTTTCCCAGCTTATTTATTTGGAGTCTCGAGGGCAAGTAAGCATCCTGCAGACTTCTGTTAATTTACCCTGACTCATGTCAAGGGCCTAAGCTGGCTTACTGCGGCCTCTGATTGTACAATATCTCTTAGTGATCTACAACACTCTTGTGCTCAGAGCTCTTTATCTAACGCCTTCTGAAAGAGCGTTATTGCTGCTTGCTGCAGTCTTCCTCAGCTGAGCTGGAGGTGGCTGTATCTGCGGAAGGAGCTTCCTCTGGAAGAGAAGCAGAGCAACACGCTCCAGCTGGGAGCGGAGCAGAGGCGTGGATCGGCCTTTGAGTGTTGCGCCGGCGTTTTTGTCATCCTCTTTATTCCAGCTTGTACCTGGAGAGAGTCTTCATGGTGCCACTCCGTTGTGCAAAGCCTTCTGTTTTCGCGCCCAAAGGAAAAAGGGACACGGATAGTTGAGCGAAGGGGTGGCCAGAGAGAGGGTGTAGGGGGAGATGCGTACTACTGGACCCATCCTTTGGCTTTGCCGTCACTGCTGAGTTGGAGCACGGGTTGAGGGAATGGAAGGCTTGAGTCCGTTTCTCTTCGAAGGGGTTAGAAATTTGCGTTCTTAGAGACGCGGACATCCCTGAGAAAAGCAAATCCTGAGTCCACAAGCGTTCTCCTAGGCGGCTCAGGATATCTTTTGTCTCCAAAAGACCAAGTCCTTTAGTCTTTGGCCACCTTTTCTGCCACAGCAGACTGCTGCCTCAAGTTCAGCTTGCTGTCTATCAACCTCTCCCTCCCCAGGCCCTTCTCAGCAGACAGGAACTAGCATTCCCCATCTGGAATTCAGGATACATTCACGAGCATCCGATCAAAATGTCCAGGGGAGAGCTTGAGGTGAATTCCAGCTGCTAACGACAAGAAGAAGGAAGGTGAGAGAAAACATGGTGCCGTGGATGCTTGAGGTTCTAGAAGCGTTCTTGCCACTTTCTCTTTTACCAGGAAAATCTGCTGATTGACGAGGAACAGAATTTGAAGCTGATAGACTTTGGGCTTTGTGCAAAGGCAAAGGTAAGAGCATCAGCTCCTCACACAGACCAGACGTAAATCAGCTGCTGCACACGCGTGAAAAAATGGTGTTTGACTTCAGAGTGCAGTGCAGAGACTTGGCCACAGACCCTGAATTCCAGCTGTTTGCACAGTTGTCATCCAGTCAGTTGTTTCTCGGCTGGGCCTTAACTGTGTGAGAGAGCAGTTAACTGCATGTTATGGCCAGGCTGTTGACTGGTTTTCCCCCCTTACACTTCATCTTTTACCGTAATCTAAGGCAGAGATCACCTTCTCTGTATAGCTCTGGCATAGAAAGGCCGGTAGTGCAAAGCTTAGGTTGGTGTGCATTTCTCCCAAAGAAGTTTCAACAGTGTATGTCTTTTCTTCACAGGATCTGCAGGCAAGTGGAGGTTGTGGATGGAATCAAATAGTTTATCCAGGTTAGGTTTACAAATCCTCTGGTTGCATCTGCTTGTACTGAGTTGTTCCCTGAGCGTAAAATTGGCTTTGGGGAGCCCCTTTCTGTTTGTCAGCTGAACACGCGAGGTGGGGGCTGTTAAGAAACAACTGAACAGGAAGAAGGTCTTACTGATCCAAAGACAGTAACTCGTCCTCACGTCGTTTGACTTGACTCAAGGTAGAGCATCCCGCAGGCAGTCGAGACCATTGGACCAGCGTCTTGGTGGTCTCCTGTCATGTAATGCAACGTAATGACATGGCTTTAATAAGGAAGTCTTTGTAGTGGTTCTTTGTGAAGTTCTTGCATTAAGTGAAGTTCTTCTTGCTGGTGCAAATAAGCAGCTAGTCTCATGCCCACTAGCTCTTGGGTCTCTTCTTCCCAAGTTCTGTCTCCTTCCTCTTTGCAGTGACAAGGGGAAATATTCTTATCGGAGGAGGAGCTGCGGGGAAGACTGCTAGGATAACAGGTGAATGAGCAGCTTGGGATCCGAAGGTTGATACGATGCTCGTGGTCTTGGACAATTTTTGCCTGGTGAAGCCGTATCTTAGAGCAAAGCACAATCTAAAGTGAATGCACAGCAGAGGAGAATGCATCACAGAATTGTCAGGTAATGGCCAGCACCGGCCCAGCATCCCCACAGTGTCCAGGACTCTCAGGAGAAAAGGACACAAAGCCAGTGGCTCGTGCAAGAGCCTCAGTGCGCAGAGCACAGCTTTCCCTGCCACCCCAGGCACAGCACAGCCCCTGCCACCCCAGGCACAGCACAGCCCCTGCCACCCCAGGCACACACTCCAGACTCCAGGTCTTTTGCAGAAGACCTTTTGCTGCTTCTGCAAAAACCATCCCCTTGTACTTCATTTTTGTCAGTGCCTACTGTAGGGCAAATCTGAAAGGGAAAAAAGTTTTGGTCATCTCTCTTTGATGTCATAATCATAAGTACTGGTGACAGTCTTCAGTAACATATGGGAGAGACGCATTCTTCATGAGAAGTTACGGGATTTGAGGAAAACGAGAGAATAGGGACTACTTGCATTTGTCATGCAGTTCTACAAACCTTTGCTTTTTGTATTCTGATAACTGTACTTCTGCGGGTGCTGCACAAGCCCAGCTCTAAACAGCTCAGCAGTCAGGTAGTCCGTCATCATGTTTAATACACAAGATCCCTGCAAAAACGAGTGGCAAAGTGTTTACAGAACTGCTCCTTCTCTGGCAAGAAGCTTGTTTCAGAAAAATTTCAGCAGGCCCCTCATCTACACAACAGTTCACTTTTGAATGTCTCTGATGAAAAAATAATTGGGTTTTAGGTAGACTGAAACAGCACTTTGGTTTTTGGATGAGGATTGCTCTTAAAAGCATCACTGATGGAGTAAGTCGTGTTACTGGTTTTTTAATTAGTGTACAAGCCAGCGCCGTACAATGCTCCAATGAAAAACGCTCCCGGGGCTAAGAACCCCCCAAGATGCTTTAAGACTAAATTGATACAGAACAGATAGAAGAAGTAAAGGCTCCCTCACTGCAGAAATGGAAAAGGCAGCTGCCGTTTGAATCCACCCTGGCCTTTAGGACAAGGAACTATTCAAGTCACAGAACCATTAACACCATGCATCAGGAATGTCTCACAGGGAGGGCTGAGATCAGTAAAACGCAACTGTAGAGTACAACAGCGCGACTGAAATCAACAGCAGTTCTGTGTTTTACCTTCTCATAAGAAACATTAACAAACATTTCCAAAATTGGAGCTGGCTCTCCCACAGGAGCAGACAGAGGATGGGATGAATTTAATGCATCCGCTGCCATGGCATCAAAGCATCTCCAGAAGAAATAGCCTTCTGTGGAGTAATTGCTGGAGGTAACTAAGAATCAGAACGTGGCTGTGTCCACACACAAAGGGAGAGGTACAGTGTCGAGGACGATCCCAGGGGAAAATTACAGCTGGCATGCGAAGAATCTTCTCCCAGATTGATTCTGTGAGGGTTTTTCCAAGTTAACCTAGCTAAGCACTCCAACTTCTTTTCTTTTTCTTCCCCCCAGGATCCTGGCGCATCATGTGACATGTCTTCTGTCTGTTGGTGGATAATTACTTCTGAAGAACAAAAGCTGATGCAGAAAGCATGTGGTTATTCGGGGCAGTGGTACTTGCTGGACTTTTTTCATAGTTTCTGTTTTTCCACTGGTAGACTAAGGTGGTGTTTGGTTTTTGGTTTTTGGTTTTTTTTCCCCTTCCAAAGCACCTTCCAAAGAGGAGGCAAAACCAAAACCTAAATCTTGCTCGGTGACCACCGAATCCCTGTCCATTCACTTTTCAGGCCATGCCATGTGATCTTTAAATGATACAAGGAAAGCAAAACATGTATTTCTTTCTATTCCAGAGCATAAAAAACCCCAAACCAGAGAAACAGACAGCCAACTAAGTGCCAGTGTTCTAAACTAACTTAAAGAGCTGATCTAGCTGAAGATGGCCCTGCTCGTTGGAGAAGGAGGTTGGACTAGATGACCTTTAAAGGTCCCTTGCAACGCAAACCATGCTGGCTTCTGTTCCATGATTCCAAACAGTCAAGCTAGTGAGACTTGAAAATCACTCCAAAAAGACACTTGCACGTTCCAACGGTTTGATGACAGAGTGGTCAGTAACCATAAAACCAAGTTTAAAAAGAGGTGAATTTCCCCACTGTCAGGCCTCTCTAGTGCTGTGGCAAGACTCTGCCCAGACGCATTACTCATCTCACTTTGGTAGAAAATGCCATATATTGGACCTCTGCTAAAGCTACTGGAAGGATTTTAGTGCTTTCAAGTCTGATCATATTTGGTGAGTAAGAGAAACTAATTTTCCTACATTTTTGGAAGTCTACCTGTCTTTTATAAAAGCCTACGCCTTCACTGCAGTCATTAACTTCCAGCATAAGGTTCCGAAGATATTTACATCTAGATCAGTCACCACTCCTGCCCTTCGCAGTTAACATCAGATGATCTTCTCAAAGAGCAATTCGAAAGTGCTTCGCAGCACAAATCTGCCTGATCTTTCACTCCATGGTAATGAGGCTGCCAAGCCACTCAGACAGGGGAAAAAAAGAAGAGCTTCTGAAATGGAATACAGAATTTGCCACAAAAGCTGCTATTGACCTGTATGAAACGGCATTTCTAGTATGTTACTGACCTCTAAGGAACCTTTCCTAGGGATCCAGCTTGCCCTGGCCCCCTCCCATTGCATTTCTCTTTTCAGTGGGAACAGGCTAAAACACCGGCTTCCACGCACGTTCCAAGAAGCCTTGTAAAGAAGCCACATTTGGCAGGAGAGCCACACACAAAAGAGTTAACCTTTTCAAGCTTTTCTGGCCCTGTTGTGCTGGCCTGCAATTGATTTCAAGGGCTGACAGTGGTGCACAGGCCCCACAGCACTGGAGCTGCTGAACAGAACACAGGGGTGTTTCCAGCCCTCTGCGTCTCTGCAGCCTGCTGGCACTCCTGCACCAGAAACAGCCCTCGTCATTCACAGATGAGCACCCTCAAGCCAAAGCAGCTATTTTCAGCTTAGAGCTCCAAGATCCCCCTACCCACACAGGATCTGCCAACCCCAGCCCCTCTGCAGGCCCATTCAGGTGCCTTATTCTGCCCCAGATCTCACCTGGTGAGCCAGCTCGTGGTCTGTTGTCCTAGTAAGCCCAAGCTTAGAAGACGCTGAGGGCTTTTCAGGGTTATACAACAACACAGGCTCCTGGTGTGTGGTCAGCCCCCAGTTTTCCAGTGCACCAGACTGAAAATCAGGAAGAGCTACCAAATCTAGAAGAAACAGTCAAATAGCTCAGGTGTCATTTTACTCCAACAAGAACTTGCTCACCCGCTCATGCCACTTCATGACTGCTCCCACACGGGCACAGCTATCACTCATACTCCTGAGGGCTCTCTTAAATGCAATTGCAAAAACAGCCTTTTTAAAAAAAGCTGCCTACAGAAGACAGGGGTTTCCAGTTCCCAGTGGAGCTTCTCCATCTGTCCCTGTCTTAACAGTCTTCAGTTGCTGAGTTGCTGCTCTTTTACTCTCTGTGCTTCATCATCTTCTCAAATACATGACATTATTTAACCCTTACCTTGTTTAGGTCAAGGATATGGAATGCTGAAGGAATCCTCACAGAAGTCTGCAGGTGTCACTGCTGCACCCAGCGCATGTTGATCTTGTCTGGCACCATGGCCACAGAAACCTAGAGCAGACGAGCAGGCAGCGCTCCAAGACCAGCATCGAAAGCTTAACAGAAGTTGTTCTTTAGCAGTGACTGGAAGGTCCGTAAGAAGGAGCACCAGAGCACGCACCTAACACTTCACATACAGGAGTTACTCCCTGTTTGCAGAACAACAGTATCAGAATTGGGAATAAAAGCTTTCAGATTTACCCACCCGACCCGCTACGCCCCTGCAAAGCCTTGGGCACTTTCCAGCCGTCCCACGGCAGAGTCGTGCAACCGAGAGAGGTTCGTTTGAGTGCTGATTCGCGAGGAAGACAAGGTTTCGTTTGCCTTTCGTTACGTGGTCTCGCGTGAAACAATGCATACACCGATAGAAAAAGCAAGGCCCTTACCAAAAGCTTTTCAAACGAATAAAGCTCAGAATGCAAACTAATCCCCCAGTTACAAAACCTCTTTCTCCCTCTCCTTTCATTCCTGTAAAACATCGAGATACATAAATCCGATGACTTAACTGAAAAGGAAACCATCGTGCATTCTCACAGCCCGAAATACAAAGAAGCTCTTAGAAGATGAGGCAGAGTTATCGTCCCTCCACGACTGGTTATTTTGCCGATGGAGTTAAAATCCGGAACGATAAAGGCCACCGGGTACGTGCTCATCTTGACAGTGGTACTAAAATGGTCCTCAACAAGCCAGGGAGTTATATTCACAGATTGCACCCCCAAAAAAGAGCACAGCTCATCATCTGGGAGCACCACCCGTCAGGACCTTAGCACCAACAATTGTTGTGTTTCTTCTCAGCTTAAAGGTACTACACTTTAGCGACCCTGCATTTTAAAGAGACTATATTACATTCCAAAGATACACTGGGAAGAAGTGATCCCCGCGCCCACTCTTCCCCACACAGAGAACGAAAACACATCTATGTCGATCTCTGGGCAGTTTCCTTCATAAGCATTACTTCCTTCGGCCTTGATAAAGGCAGCAAAATGAAAATACTGTTCACTGCTCCGGTTTTCCTCAGAGTCTGCCAGCACACTCATCGAACTACTCTCACACAACTTCAGCTGATGAGACGCTGTATAAATCTCCGCAGCCGTTGTTACACCTAAGAGAGGTGAACTCCTCCGAGCCACCATGCGGCTTCCACGAATATCTCATGCAGCAGAAAATGAGCCGCGTGCTGGAGGTATCCGTTTCCTCCTCTGGGTTCCAAACAGCCTTAGCTAACTGACTTAGACCTGGGACATGCTTAGCCACGCTCGACTGTGACACTGGCACCCACTCCTTAGGCACTCTGCATCTGTTTCTCTCCAGAAGAATTAATTTTTTGGTACCTACTTGCAAAAGGTTTCATTTTCAAAAGGTACTTGAGTGGAGGTGTCGTTCCCTCATTTATCAGGGTTACTCTTCTTGCAGAAGAAATTGTCAAGAATCTCTTCCACCCACAGCAAGATCAAATGGACAAAACATCGTTAGCCCTATCTATGCATGTGTATTTATAATCATAAACAATATTTGTGGCTATTCCATGGACAGGACTTTCACTCTGGGACGTTTCTTTGGAGACCAAAGTAGTTTGTTTTTTCACAGAGAAGGTCCTGCTTATGTGACAACTAAGTTAACGCACATGAAGCGTGTATTTGTTCTTACGTGTTTCACCATTAACCTTAAAAGCTGAGCTCAACATGGAAAGCATTTTGTGAGTAGAACAAAGATGATGGAGGCCCGATCGTTCTCACAGCTCTGCTGAGACGCCGGAAACCATCCGACGCGCTCTTTTCTGCGTTCCTTTCCAACCTCGTGTCAAGACTACCAGCAATAGCAGCACACACTCTAATAGAAGAGCTGCGGGGATGTTCAGATCACCACTGCCATTAACAGCAAGTGCCTGCAGCTTCTGTTCTCCTTTTGCTTTCTGGTTTCCCGGATCGTCAAGCAACAGCTCATCGTTCAAAGCAGCCACCTACGATGGGCGTACTGGACAGTGCCAGGTGCTGTGGGTCCCTCCTAATCTTGATGGCAAAGGGGGCTTTGCCGGCTGGTTCGTCCAAGCATGGGACGGCCATTCGCCCAGCTGCCGGCTCAGCCTGTGTTGCTGCAAGCACTCTAAGGATGGATGAGGAGGTGGTAACGCAGCGGGATGACGTCCTTGGGGAGCCTCACTGGGCCCCAGGATAGCTGTGTGCCACCGCCGAGAGCCAAGGCCGCGCTCAGTCAGCTGGAGGCTGAATTCAGGCTAACCTTCCCCTGGCGCAGCCTTAAGGCAGGGCCGTCGCTCAGCCCGCGACAGCACGCAATACCACAGACCCATCTCCCCCGGCTCGCAGTCCCGGATACTGCGCTACCTGCTGAGCTCCTCTCCTGCCACAGCTGCTTGCTCAAAGAGTTCTTCTGGCGGGGGCGCGCTTGCAGCCATGAGATCCACTGCTGCCTTCAGAGGCTCCATGGAACACTCTGAGGGACACAGCCCACACTGGGCCCGTGCCAGAGCAGAGGGAAGGGGCATGGGGGAAGGAGCTGTGGAAGAGAACAGCAAGGAGCGAGGAGCAGCAGAGAGAGACCACGGAGACCCGACCCCAGCCGGCCTTGCCACCAGCACCTCACAAGGGGACACAGTGACCTGCAGCCATAACCAGGGGCCTGGAGACAGGGAAGGAGGTGGAGCGGTGTCCACTACAACCTTCTTGTTCACAACCATCAGGCTTCCCTGGCATTCACAAGCACCTGATCTATTTATTCTGTGATGACCATCTCACAGACAAGCCTGGTTATGTACACATGGTCAGACAAAACCAGTAACGTTGAACATTGAACAGTTACAGGTTCGGTATAGCAGCCGGGGGTGTCGTTACAACACGACAACACACGGGAGCCATGACCCCAAGTGTGCACACACACGCTCGCTAGCAAAAGGGACACCTCTCGCTCAGGGGTAGCCGGAAGACAGAACGGCTCAGCCACAGGCCTGAGGGCTCTCTCGAGGGCATATCCAGAAGAAACAGTCCCTCAGCGAAAGGAGGGTGAGGGCACTCAAGCCTGGGAAGGTTCCCTGGGCAGGGTTTCCAACCACAGACCTGCTGCTCCGAGGACAACCGCTCTGAGGGGGTCTCCTCCGGAGCGTCCATCTTACAGCCCGGTGGGATTTCACCTGCAGTCATCTCCTGGTCGTGGGCTGGCAGCTCCTCTGGGACGAGGCACCCTGTTGCCAGCGGACCCTCTCTGTTGAGGTGGGGGTCCCGCCCTCCTTGCTCCCGGCATCAGGGGCAGCACGTGCTGCTCGGTGCCCAGCAGAGCGCGCATGTGACATTGGCCAGGCTGGGGGGCCCAGAGGCGCGAAAAAAATAAGGGTGGAAAAGAGCCGGTGGCTGCCCCATGATGAGCCCTGACCTGTGGCAGGGGGGGTGCTCCTGCCGCCATTATTGAATGGACAAGGACGATCTAGAGTTTTATTTCCACTTTCCTTTGCAATGCCTGGCCCACATCCGCTTTTTGAGTCAAGAGAGAAACACCCTCTGGATGCAGAGGAAGAATTACTTTCAGCATTTAAGAAGTAAGGGAGCGGACACGGGCAAAGGTTTTGGACCAAAGGAGGCCAGATTTTGGTTCAATAGAAGGAAGAAATTCTTTATGATTGGGGTGGTGAGACTCCGACACAGGCTGCCCAGAGACGACGTGGTTGCTTCAGCCCTGGAAGTGTTCAAGGGCAGGCTGGACAGGGCTGTGAGCAACCTGGTCTACCTGAAGACGACATCTCTGCCCCTGGCAGAGATCGGGACCCATTTCAGTGGGCGGTGGGCAGGCTGCAAGAGGAAGCCCATCGACCGCACAGCCAGGTTTCAGGCCTCCAGCCAAAGGGGGAGCGCCAGAGCTGGGGAGTCCCACCTGCTGCAGGGGAAGCGCCCGGGGGACCGGAGGCTAAAGCCAAAGGCAGGGGCAGGTCAGCTCAACCTGGGACAGCCTGGGTCACAATGGGAGGCGGGACGCCCAGCCTCTCCTGGCCCGTGTGGCGGGTAACAATAGGGCCCTTTATGACATACCCCTGTGGCAGCCGGTAAATGCCCAGCACCGGCCCAGCACCCCCACAGTGTCCAGGACTCTCAGGAGAAACGGACACAAAGCCAGCGGCTCGTGCAAGAGTCTCAGTGCTTGTGCGAGAGTCTCAGTGCTCGTGGAGGAGTCTCAGTGCTTGTGGAGGAGTCTCAGTGCTCGTGGAGGAGTCTCAGTGCTCGTGCGAGAGTCTCAGTGCTCGTGGAGGAGTCTCAGTGCTCGTGCAAGAGTCTCAGTGCTCGTGGAGGAGTCTCAGTGCTCGTGCAAGAGCCTCAGTGCGCAGAGCACGACTTTCCCTGTGACCCCAGGCACAGCAGAGCCCCAGGGCCAGGGTGTCTCAGCAACACTCCCCCAGCCCCAGCAGGTTGGGCCGGCACCAGAGGGACTCCAGGGGACCTGGGCCCACCAGCTCAGGAAGGGGCTGCGGGCAGGAGAGCCGGAGCCAGCACGAGGCTGGGCGGCTAGGGTCAGCCTGCTGGAAAGCGGCATCCTGCAGGAGATCCTCCTGTCCCTGCTCAGGCAGCGGGAGACACACAGCAAGGACTTGGGCTCTGCCAGCCCCGTCTTCAGCGTGAAAGAGGAAGAGAGCCCCAGCATCCCTGCCATGGGTGAGTATTGACAGGACCCTCGGTGACCTCCTCCTGCCTCGGGGCACAGAGGAGCAGGGCAGAGAGAGGCAGCTGGGCTGGCAGGAGGCAGCGGTGCTGCAGGGCTGGGACTTTTCCCAGCCTGCTGCCAGCGGCATCCTGGGGGAGACCGGACATCAGCAGCCTGGCCCAAGGCTTGCTGCGTGCAGGGCAGTGGGCGCAGGGCTGGAGAGAGGGCTCTTCTCTTCCCTCCACCTCCTGCTCCTGCCTACAGCTCGCCCTGCTCTTGTTCTTAATCAGGTGAAGCTCGTGCTTCCTCCACCTGCCAGCTGAAGGCCCGGGAGAAGGAAGCCCACAGAAACGTCTTGGCCTTTCTCAACAGCACCAAAAGGGTAACTGCAGACTGTCAGCGAGGCTCTGCCCGCAGCTCTGCTGCTGCTGCCGTGGCTGCTGCCTCCATGCAGACTCTTGGAGGGCTGGTGGCCATGCAGAGCTGCTCCCATCCCGGGCCCCTGCGCCATCACTGCAGCCCGTCGAGCCCTTGCTCCGCTGGCTGTGCCTCTGCCCCCTCACCCTCCCTCTCGGTCTCTCTTCTCCCCGCCTGTCAGCATGTGGACTTGAAGCTGATGTTTCTGGGCTCCATCTGCATCCTCTGCCAAGCCCGGCTGCAGGGCAGGTACCTGCCTGGTTTCGAATGGTCGTTTGAACTGATAGAGGAAATGGAGGTGAGAGGACCGCCAGCGGGGCTGAGGGAGGGAGGGAGGAAGGGAGAGGGGTACGGCTGGCCGAGCACCGGCCCAGCGGTGAGGACAGCACTCGGGCGTCTGGGCACAGGGCCGGGGGGAGACAGGCCTCTGTGGGAACAGCCCTGCCTGCCACAGGGCTGCTGCAGAGCGAGGGGCCGCTCTGGGTGCCAGTGCTGGCCTGGGGGCAGCGGGGCTCAGCCCGCCCTGCAGACTGGTGCCGGGCACTGGCAGCTCCCGTGCCCCATGGCGGCCCTGCTCTCCCTCTCCAGGCACGACGGAAAAAGGAGCCACCTCACAGCCTGAACGCCATGATGTGGCACCAAGCCGTGCTTGCCATCGCTTCAATGAGGTACCTGCCCCAGACCCCGGCCGGGCCAGGGCCTCCCCACAGCGTGGGCCTGATGGAACCGGGCATCTCCCAACGTGGCAGGACCCTGGTGGCACTGTCTCTGGGCCTCTGCTCTCCCTTGTTCTTGGCCCAGCGGTGGGCCAGATGAGGGGGCAGAGGGTGCTCCGGGGCTCCCCGGTGCCTCTTGGCTTTTCCCCTGAAGGGAGAGGCAGGAGACGGAAAGGGGTTGGGCTGTGGAAGCCCTGGCATCCAACTGGCACCTTCTCTCCTTGCAGCGAGGACAGGGGAATGCTGCTGGGCCAGCACCTTGACCCCTGCATCACGAGTATCTTCCATCGGGTTCACACACGGAAGTTGAACAGCCGTCAGGCTGCGCTCCATGCTCAGGTAAGCAAGCGCGGGGTGAGCTATGGAAAGCCTGCCAGTTGGCCCCTGTGCACGTTTTCCCAGCTGGCTTTGGCTGCTGGAAGACGATAGCAGAAGGGAGACCCCGAGGCCCCTCAAGAGGGCAGCTGGACCCGCCTCGGGTGGAAGGCATTCAAGCCAGCTTCCTGCAAGGAAGAAGGGCCAGGGCAAGCGTGCCACCTGCTGTGTCCCCGTACAGATTGTGAAAACGCTGGACAGTGTGCTGGAGGTGCTGATGTGTTGCGAACCGCCGAGCTCCAGCCTCCAGATATTGCGGGGAATCCTGAAGGTCAGGCATTTGCCAAGAGCAGAGCTCACGGGCTCTCTTCCTTGCCTTACCCTGAAGAAAGAGACGCGACCTTCTAGAGTGTGCATGCCCCAGCCCAGAACCAAAGCACTGGAAGGAGTCTGAGCGTCCTTCCCAGGCCCCCGGCTCTGCCAGCTGCCACGGCTGAGCCACTGCCCTCGCTTCCCGCCCTGTTGACGCTCTCCTTCCCAGACGGCAGCAGGGCAGAGCTCTGCTGGCACGTGGCCATGGGGTGAGGGAATTCCAGCCCTGAAGCTCTCTTCTTCTCACTGCCCCGTGGGCCGTAGCCCAGCCTCCTGGGTGCAGGCCCCCGGAGGTTCCTGTCCTCCTGGAGAAGGGACATGCGGCCGTTTTTGAAGTGGCATGTGGAAAGGGGCAGAGGTGGCTGGTGGTGGGGGGTGGGGTCCAGCTACCTTCCTGACTGCAGCAGGTCACCAACTGTCAGCAACAGTCCCCGAGGTCGCGGGGCAGCCGGACCCCGTTCCAGGCCTCCCCGCTGTCTGGGGCAAGCCTCGGCGGCACGTTGCGTAAACTGCGCCAGGCGCTTGGCAGAGCCAAGGAGCTCCAGGAGCCGCCGGTGTTTCCCAAGGCTGACCGGCAGCTCTTCCCTTCTCAGATCCTGGTGGCCTTCCTGGTATCTCCCAAACTGGCTCTGCGCCGGAAGGCGGTGGGGAGGATTGTCAGACTGAGCGAGTTCTTGATGCCCACCGCGATGCTGAAGGTAAGGGGCCTGCGGTGCAGGCCACTGGCCCCGGGGCTCCTGCTGCAGCCCCGCAGGCCCTCCCTTCCCGTGCTGCACCCTTTTGTGGGAGTCCCACAGGTGGGGAAGGAGGGCTCCGTCAGCTGAATGTGGGTGTGGAGGACCAGCAGAGCCAGGGCCTCAGTCCTCCTTCAGGCACCCTGGTCCCCTGGGCTCACGGGGAGGGAAGGGCTCCCTTCACAGGGAGGCTGCACGCTCCTCACCCTGATGCGGCTGCCGCCGGCTGGGTCTCCACAGGGTGCAGTGCAGGGCAGAGCCCTCCCGAGCTCTGGCTCACGCGGCACTCGGCCCAGGGCCCGCTCTCGGAGGTTCGGGCTTTCGTCCCATCTACTGCAGCTTGGCCCTCCTACTTTTCCTTCCTCTCTCCCACAGTCCTTGGCCGTCAGATCGGGCAACCCCATCTTCGCCATTGAGGCGCCTCTGCTGTTACTGATGTCACTGATGGTGCACCTCACCCTGTGCTGCACCGAGGAGGACCAGGAGATCAGCCAGGGGGCTGCGCAGGCAATGCACAACTTCTTCTATTTCATCTTGGTGCGACAAAGTAAGAGACGCTGGGGTGAGCTGGGGCCTTCCAGCCACAAGGGCCATGGCAAGGCGCTGCACCGCCTCGGCCCCCGCTCCTCTGCCAGAGGAAGGAGCAGCAAACTCCTCCGAGGCTGGAGCAGGGGAGCTGCCGTGCCGCGCCAACCCCGGGGCCCACGCAGCCCGCCCTGGAACGGTGGCTTGGGGGCCCGTCCCGAAATCCCCTGGGCTGGAGAGCTGGTGGCAGCAGCATCCCAGGGCTTCTCTCCTCCTGCCCAGCAGAAGGCCAGACGGAACTCCTCTGCCCTTCTGCAGCCTAAGAGGCCGTTTCCCCTCGTCCCCCTGGAAACAGGCCCACTGCCTCCCTGGCACATTTCCAGCTCCCCGCAGAATGGAGAGCCGGGCACAGAGCTCTCCTTCATGCCCTCGCCTGCTGTCACCAGCTCTGGGTTTTTCCTGCTGCTCACCGTGTGTTTCTCCTCCTGCCCAGGCTGGGTTGCAGCAATGGAGGATCAAAACCTGGATGTGTACCGGCAAATCCCCAACATATTCTGGCCCATGGAGCCCCCTAACCCGGCGATGGTAACGAGCTCCTCCTGGAGGTCTTGGCCGCGAGGCGGGCAGGAGCCTCGTGAAGCAGTGCATCAGCCATCGGGGGGAGTGGGTGGCATGGCCTCCCGATGAGCAGGCCGCGGGTCCCACCACCTCTCTGCAGGGAGTAGCCAAAGGCTTTAACCCAGCAATCACCCCATCCCTCTCCACACCCTGCAATCGCCCCGCACCAGCCCCTGCTGCGGCACTTGTCCTGGGGCAGGGGGCCGGCGCTGCCCCCGCTTTCTCACTCCAGAGCTGCCCCCGCTGCTCAGCTGTGCCCCGTACCAGGGCCCTCAAGTGTGACACCTCTTCCTCTCTCCCTCAGGTATATGGCTGCTACCTCCTCAGGGCTGAGAGGACCAGGTTTGTCTCCCTGATCTTGAGGACCATGGGGCACCCAAGAGTCTTTGACCCCCGGCCGATTGCCAACATGCTGGACATGGTCTTGAGACACCCACAGGCAGATTTGGACCAGGTAGGCGACGTGCAGCCGCACTGCCCTGCATGCGTGCCCTCCGGGGGCCGTTCCCCCGCCCCAAGGCCATGGCTTGGGAGCACGCAATGGGCAGCCTTGGTGGCCAGCAAAGAGCGGTGGGAGGGAAGTTCTTGGTGGCAGCTGGGGCCATAGCTGCACTCCACCCTGCTCCACCCTGTCTCTGCCAGGTGGAGAATATTGTCGAGATCTTCCATAAGCAGTTTGCGTGCATCAGTCGGGAGCCGCTCCAGGACATCCTGAGGAGAAGCTTTCTCCAAGTGGCCCGCTTGTGCCCTAAGCAGGTGACCACTGGCCTGCTGCAGAGTAGCCTGGACTTTGACAGGTACGTGGCCCATCAGCCTCGGGGACAGCTCAGGACCTCCAGGGCCTGCCCAGGCAGAAGAGGTGGGGGCCGAAGCGGCCCAACTCACAGTGTGCTCTGGCTCTGCAGCACTTCCAAGGCCATGTGGAGCCTGTTGGCCTCCGAGCCCGACCTCGCGTACAGCGCGATGCTGACGCTGCTGTGGGTCCAGCGGAACCAGTTCAAGGGAGAAGAGGACTACTGCCGTCACCTGGCTGTGAGTGTCTGGATGAGCTCTGCTCCGCCCTGCCTGGGGCTGCATGCACCTCTCCAGCCCCTGCTTCCCTCTCCACCTACCCCCAAACCCAGACCTGCCTCCTCTGGACCGCCAAGGCTTGTGTGCCCGTGCTACAATGAGAGCTGAGCCCCGAGAGCCGCCACGGGTGGGCTCTAGGCCAGGCACGCGGGCTGGCTTCTGCCCTGGCATCTCCCTCAGCTCAGCGCAGCGCCTGAGCCCCCCCCGGCCCCGGGCAGTGCCGCAGGGCCATCTGTGCAGTGACAGCTGTCCCTGGGGGTTTTCTGCAGGTGGCCTTGGCACTGCACGAGATCATGCTGCTGCCTTGCAACAAACTCTACGTGCAGATGCTTTGCGACGAGATCTTCATTGGACTGGCCTTCATGATCTCCTTGAGCTTGATTTGCTCACAGCAGGGCTGCTGCCAGGTTGGCGGTCAGAGCACAGAGGACAAGCTTAATTCATGCCCCGACCAAAGGTACTCTGTCCGTGCTCCCTGGTCTGTGCCTGAGGCCCAGAGCCGGGGTTCCACATGTGACCGTGCTTTGCTCTGCATGCAGGATGGTGGTGAGCACCATGCAAGCTCTGTTCCATTGTCTGGGCGGCACCTCTGTGGTGGAAGATATCAAGGGGCAGGGTATCTGGGACATGCTGATAAGCCCCGAGACCTACCACAGAGGTATCACCATGCTGACGAGGTGAGAGCCTCCTCGGTCGTCCTTGTCTCCCCTGGCATTTCTCCCCTGGAGATGAAGGGCCCCTTCCTCGTGGGTGGTGGGGCACAAGCAGCCAACGCAAGGCGCAGACGCAGCCTTGTCGCGCGTGGCCTGGCCTGCGGGGTAATGGCTTGGGCTGGCAGCGCGGTCCCAGAGAGCTCTGCCTGCCCAGCTCAGTGCCACCAATGCCTTCTTCCCCCGGCCAGGATGCTGCGGCGTGAAGTGCCGGCCTGCTGCACTGCCGTGTCTGAACTGGCCATCACAGGCCTCCTCCAGAGACAGGCCCACCTGGACATCACAGCCATGATCGTCTTCGCCGAGGTGGGCCTGGTGACAAGCGCTGCCTCTCTGAGGGCAGGCGGGGGGAAGCCGGGCTGCGTGCATGAGGCAGAGGGCAGAGGGGAGGCAGAGAGGGCCCTGTGCGGGCCCTGCTGCCTCCCACGGGCACTGTGACCGGCCCCGGCGCCTTGTCCCGAACCATGTGGGAGCTCTGCCGGCTGTGCCGGGCTCTCACTCTGCTGCCGGCTGTGTTTCAGCTCCTGGATGGCACCGACTTTGAGCACGTCAACGGCCAAGTGGTGTCCATCCTCCAGGAGCACCTGCAGAGCGAGAGCTTGGAGCTGCGCAAGATGACAATCTCCAGCCTCGTCACGCTGTCTAGGAGACCCGAGAAGGTGAGCCGGGCACAGCGAAGGCGTCCGCCTGGGGCTGGGCTTTGCCAGGAACCGGGAGCGGCGGGACGGGGCCCACTGCCCCCGCTGCCCGCTTCAGCGGCCCCTGAGCGCTTCAGCCCAGGCCCTGGGCTGTGCCGCACGCGGAGAGATCTCTCCTGGCCGGCGCTGCGTCCTCTACACGCAGAGTGGTCTTGCCGGTGCGGTCCTGGACTGCGTCACAAAATGAACTTGTGTGTTTCATGTAGGCACATGAGACTCTGCAAAGCCTGCTGCCACACGTCGTGCAGCGACTGCAGGATGAGGACGGCGACATCAGTACGGCGGCCCTGATTGTCCTCAACAATACACTCCGCCGGGTGGACAGGGAGACGGCCGTCCCCATCGCCCTGCAGCTGGTCAAGATGCTCCTGCTGCTCTTCAGAAACGTAAGGCAGCAGCGGGAGAGCAAGGGCTTGGCTAGCACGCCTCGGGTGCACGTGCGTGTGGCCCAGAGGTGGTGCGTCCCTCTCCACACGTGCCCGCTGGCCCATGAGTTGTCCTCCTCGCTGCAGAGGGAGAGCCACACGCATTCATCTCCTCACCATGGGCTTGCAGAAGCCAGGCCTGAGGTCCTCCCCTCTTCCTTCTCTCCTTCTAGGAGTCCAGCCACGTGCGAGAGCTCTCCATCCTCCTCTGCAGAGACGCGATGGAGGTTGCAGTCCACACCCACAAAGCGCAGATGAGGGAGGACATGCACAGGAGCCTGATGCCCCTGTTCTTCCACCTGCATGAGAACGACTGCAAGGTGGCTCAGGTGGGGATTTCTAAGCCCTTTGAACGTGCCTCAACTGGGGCCCAACCTGCAGAGTCCCCGAGGAGGGCTCGGAGCCCCTCCACCTGCCTGCAGCCGCAGAGCTGGCAGCAGCTGAGAAGGTGGGCAGGGACACGTCCTCCACCTGCCCTGCCTGACCCGGCAGAGCTCAGCAGCAGTGCGCGGCCACAAAGACCAAAGCACTGGAGCCCCCGTGGGCTTCCCTGCGGTGCCTGCAGGTGTCTGAGGCCAGGGCTTGGACCCGCAACCCTTGCCACTCCCCGGCTCTGCCCAGGGAACCCCAGGTCCTGTCCCCTGGGCGGCGGTGCCATCTCCCACTCTCTGCTGCCCTGCAGGCCTCTCGGGAAGCCCT
The DNA here is from genome assembly GCA_907165065.1 of Caprimulgus europaeus. The sequence goes on from OU015527.1 coordinate 4,320,404, forward strand.
CCTGGCAGCTGTCAGCTTCCTGAACTGGAGGCAGCTCATGAGGCTGCTGGAGACAGAGCAGACATGGAGGGCGTGCAAGTGCCTGGTAAGGACGGCCCCAAAGCCTCACACCCAGCCTGGAGAAGCCCCTCTCCCCCAGTGCCCAGCATGCGGGGCGAGCAGTTGTGCGCCTACCCGCTGCGGCAGCCCAGCGCTGCCTGCACCGCACGCAGGCTCCCCTTCCCCTCCGGAGCCCAGGGGTGCCGACGGAGCCCCGGCCCAGCTAGGCCTTGGCGGCAGGGTGGCAAGGGGCTCTGCTCCCTCCACACTCCAGCACCAGCCAGCTGCTGCCTGGGCGTCCGGGCTGCCCGGGCTGGGGAAAGCAGGGGAGGCCAGTCCTGGGCTCTGGGGGAGGAGGGTCTGTGCCAACCCTGGCCCCTTGTGCTCTCTCCAGCTCATGAAGCACAGCAGCAGGGTGGAGCACTACCTGCGCCAGAGCCTGTTCTACCTGCGGAGCCCACAGGAGCCCTTGCGTGAGGCGGCCTTCAGGTTCATTGGTGAGACACAACCCCGCCGGGGTCCCTCCCTGCCCCACAGCCCCGCCGGGTGCCCGCGGGGCTCTCTGCCGCCCTCTCCCACCCCTGCCCACGGTGGGTGTAGGGCCGCGGCCGGGGTCGGTGAGGGCGAGCTGGGCCGCCGCGGCGGGCGGGCCAGCGGGATCTGTGACGGGGCTGTGTGTGCCTAGAGCTCGCCGCGCAGAAGCTGACGGACGGGCGCCAGGAGATGCTCCAGGTCATTTACGAGGGTGAGTGAGGGCAGGGGGGTGCCCGCGGAGGCTGGCAGAGAGGACGAAAGACCCTGGATATGGAGCTCCAGTCCCTGTCCCGGCTGGGGAGGGCTCGGCTCCCTGTGTGGGTGAGGGGAAAGAGATTTCAGGGGCATGCGGGGCATTGGTGGCCAGCACCTCCTGGCTGATGCCGGTGCCCCTGCCTCCCTCCGGGCCGTGGGAAGAGCAGGAGTGGCCCTGACCAGAGGGGCTCCTGATGACCCTGCAGATCTGGGCTCTGACCTCAGCTCTGCTCCTTTCCATCCCAGCCCTTCAGGAGCAAGTGCACAACAGCAGCGCCTCCGTCTCTTCCCTGGAGACTGAAGCCCTGCGGATCCTGGCTGCTGCAGCCAAAGAGCCTCCCCCCAGATTCCGCCTGCAAGCCTCGTGCTATCAGCTGCGGAGGGCATGGAAGAGGAGGATCCCTGCCCTGGGAGACTGCTGGCTGTGATGCCCAAGCTGTGTGCAGAGCTGATCCCGGGGTGCTCTGCACACTGGCACTGTCCCAGCAGCTGGACCCGCTCCCTTGCCAGCAGCCCATGCAAGAAGATGAATATAGTTAGATTTATTCATTCATTTTCTGTATTAAGAATTAGATATATCCATTAAATTTAGGATGGGTTAAGCTAAGTCGTTCAAAAACATTTTTAACGTAGGTTCACTCCCATTCGCGCTTGCGCGCTGCCTCCTGTTGGTGTGTGTTAGCACACTGTTGGTGTGTGTTAGCACCCTTGTAGACCTCTAGACAAAACAGCTTTCTTGCTTTGGACTGCAGGTGTTGCATGCCAGGCATCATCTTCTCTTGCTCCAGACTGCTCGCATGCCAGGCACCGCAAGGCCTTTGCTGATACTGTGGAATAGCCTGTTAGTTACTGTAGAAGTTTCCCACCTGACACAGACACAACAATCTAAAATGTAAAGTTTCCCACCAAATGAAGCTCAGCTTCGTTTCTAAAATCTAATTCTTAATACAGAAAACGAATGAATAAATCTTAACTATATTTTATATGTTCGCATATCACTGCCGGCCGGGAGCAGAGGCCTTCGCACAACCAGTGCCCGTGTCTCCCAGCCACCTGTGAAAACACTGGAGCTTCGTGAGCCGCTTGAGCTCTTCTTTCCGGTCCCACACTGCCCTGCTGCCCCCCAGACACTCGTAGGGTACCCGCTCTGCAGCTGCAGGGGCCACATCGGGTCCCGCTTGCGTCCCTGGAGAGCCCTGCTGTCCCCCAGGCCCCCCACAGGGGCTGCAAGATGGCCCGCATGTGGCCCTGAGGAGCCTTGCTGTTCCCCAGACAGCTGAAGGGGCTCTGCTGGGCCCCGCCTGGAGCCCCAGGTAGCCGTGCTGCTCCCCGGGCCCTCACAGAGGCCCTAGAGCACCTTCCATGGGGCCCTGTGAGACCTGGGAGTGCCCCTGGGGCTCTCTGGAGGGGCTGCTGGGCCCCCCGCACATGCCCCTGAGAGGGCGGTGAGAGGCCCTGGGGTTCTCTGGAGGGCAGCCACGTCCAGGTAGGAAATGGGCCATGTCAGAGCCCGCTGCTTCTCCACCTTCTGCTGCCCGGGGCGGCAGTTCCTCCCCAGGCACGCACGCACACGGCGCTGGGAGGCCTGGAGAGTGGGCCCCAGTGCTCGTGCTCGTGCAAGAGTCTCAGTGCTCCTGCAAGAGTCTCAGTGCTCGTGGAGGAGTCTCAGTGCTCCTGCAAGAGTCTCAGTGCTCGTGGAGGAGTCTCAGTGCTCGTGCGAGAGTCTCAGTGCTCGTGCGAGAGTCTCAGTGCTCGTGGAGGAGTCTCAGTGCTCGTGCGAGAGTCTCAGTGCTCGTGCGAGAGTCTCAGTGCTCGTGGAGGAGTCTCAGTGCTCGTGCAAGAGTCTCAGTGCTCGTGCAAGAGCCTCAGTGCGCAGAGCACGACTTTCCCTGTGACCCCAGGCACAGCAGAGCCCCAGGGCCAGGGTTTCTCAGCAACACTCCCCCAGCCCCAGCAGGTTGGGCGAGCACCAGAGGGACTCCAGGGGACCTGGGCCCACCAGCTCAGGAAGGGGCTGTGAGCAGGAGAGCCGGTGCCGGCACCAGGCTGGGCGGCTGGGGTCACCCTGCTGGAAAGCGGCTTCCTGCAGGAGATCCCCCTGTCCCTGCCCAGCTCCTCTGCCCCACCACCTCCCTGCTCCGGCCAGGCAGCCCCGGGGTGGGGCTGCTCGCCGTGTGCTGCCCCCTCCCCACCCTCAACTCTTCCTCTGTGCCAGAGGCTGGAGAGTGATCTCCCCCACAGGCACCTCGCAGCCAGGGCGGCAGAGGACGCAAGGGCTGAGGTGGCCGCTGAGGATCGTCAGCAGCCAGAAAGCCCCAGGCAGCGTGAGACGCACAGCGAGGACTTGGGCTCTGCCAGCCCCGTCTTCGGCGTGAAAGAGGAAGAGAGCCCCAGCATCCCCGCCATGGGTGAGTATTGACAGGACCCTCGGCGACCTCCTCCTGCCTCGGGGCACAGAGGAGCAGGGCAGAGAGAGGCAGCTGGGCTGGCAGGAGGCAGCGGTGCTGCAGGGCTGGGACCTTTCCCAGCCTGCTGCCAGCGGCATCCTGGGGGAGACCGGACATCAGCAGCCTGGCCCGGGGCTTGCTGCGTGCAGGGCAGTGGGCGCAGGGCTGGAGAGAGGGCTCTTCTCTTCCCTCCACCTCCTGCTCCTGCCTACAGCTCGCCCTGCTCTTGTTCTTAATCAGGTGAAGCTCGTGCTTCCTTCACCTGCCAGCTGGAGGCCCGGGAGAAGGAAGCCCACGAAAACGTCTTGGCCTTTCTCAACAGCACCAGAAAGGTAAGTGCAGACTGTCAGAGAGGCTCTGCTGCTGCTGCCGTGGCTGCTGCCTGCGTGCAGGCTCTTGGAGGGCTGGTGGCCAGGCAGAGCTGCTCCCCTCCCGGGCCCCTGCGCCATCACTGCAGCCCGTCGAGCCCTTGCTCCGCTGGCTGTGCCTCTGCTCCCTCACCCTCCCTCTCGGTCTCTCTTCTCCCCGCCTGTCAGCATGTGGACTTGAAGCTGATGTTTCTGGGCTCCATCTGCATCCTCTGCCAAGCCCGGCTGCAGGGCAGGTACCTGCCTGGTTTCGAATGGTCGTTTGAACTGATAGAGGAAATGGAGGTGAGAGGACCGCCAGCGGGGCTGAGGGAGGGAGGGAGGAAGGGAGAGGGGTACAGCTGGCCGAGCACCGGCCCAGCGGTGAGGACAGCACTCGGGCGTCTGGGCACAGGGCCGGGGGGAGGCAGGCCTCTGTGGGAACAGCCCTGCCTGCCACAGGGCTGCTGCAGAGCGAGGGGCCGCTCTGGGTGCCAGTGCTGGCCTGGGGGCAGCGGGGCTCAGCCCGCCCTGCAGACTGGTGCCGGGCACTGGCAGCTCCCGTGCCCCATGGCGGCCCTGCTCTCCCTCTCCAGGAACGACGGAAAAAGGAGTCATCTCACAGGCTGGACACCATGATGTGGCACCAAGCCGTGCTTGCCATCGCTTCAATGAGGTACCTGCCCCAGACCCCGGCCGGGCCAGGGCCTCCCCACAGCGTGGGCCTGATGGAACCAGGCATCTCCCAACGTGGCAGGACCCTGGCGGCACTGTCTCTGGGCCTCTGCTCTCCCTTGTTCTTGGCCCAGCGGTGGGCCAGATGAGGGGGCAGAGGGTGCTCCGGGACTCCCCGGTGCCTCTTGGCTTTTGCCCTGAAGGGGGAGGCAGGAGACAGAAAGGGGTTGGGCTGTAGAAGCCCTGGCATCCAACCGGCACCTTCTCTCCTTGCAGCGAGGACAGGGGAATGCTGCTGGACCAGCACCTTGACCCCTGCATCACGAGTATCTTCCATCGGGTTCACACACGGAAGTTGAACAGCCGTCAGGCTGCGCTCCATGCTCAGGTAAGCAAGCGCGGGGTGAGCTATGGAAAGCCTGCCAGTGCCCCTGGAGAGGGCAGCTGGGCCCGCCTCGGGTGGAAGGCATTCAAGCCAGCTTCCTGCAAGGAAGAAGGGCCAGGGCAAGCGTGCCACCTGCTGTGTCCCCGTACAGATCGTGAAAACGCTGGACAGCGTGCTGGAGGTGCTGATGTGTTGCGAACCGCCGAGCTCCAGCCTCCAGATATTGCGGGGAATCCTGAAGGTCAGGCATTTGCCAAGAGCAGAGCTCACGGGCTCTCTTCCTTGCCTTACCCTGAAGAAAGAGACGCGACCTTCTAGAGTGTGCATGCCCCAGCCCAGAACCAAAGCACTGGAAGGAGTCTGAGCGTCCTTCCCAGGCCCCCGGCTCTGCCAGCTGCCACGGCTGAGCCACTGCCCTCGCTGCCCGCCCTCCTTCCCAGACGGCAGCAGGGCAGAGCTCTGCTGGCACGTGGCCATGGGGTGAGGGAATTCCAGCCCTGAAGCTCTCTTCTTCTCAGTGCCCCGTGGGCCGTAGCCCAGCCTCCTGGGTGCAGGCCCCCCGGAGGTTCCTGTCCTCCTGGAGAAGGGACATGCGGCCGTTTTTGAAGTGGCATGTGGAAAGGGGCAGAGGTGGCTGGTGGTGGGGGGTGGGGTCCAGCTACCTTCCTGACTGCAGCAGGTCACCAACTGTCAGCAACAGTCCCCGAGGTCACGAGGCGGCCGGACCCCGTTCCAGGCCTCCCCGCTGTCTGGGGCAAGCCTCGGCGGCACGTTGCGTAAACTGCGCCAGGCGCTTGGCAGAGCCAAGGAGCTCCAGGAGCCGCCGGTGTTTCCCAAGGCTGACCGGCAGCTCTTCCCTTCTCAGATCCTGGTGGCCTTCCTGGTATCTCCCAAACTGGCTCTGCGCCAGAAGGCGGTGGGGAGGATTGTCAGACTGAGCGAGTTCTTGATGCCCACCGCGATGCTGAAGGTAAGGGGCCTGCGGTGCAGGCCACTGGCCCCGGGGCTCCTGCTGCAGCCCCGCAGGCCCTCCCTTCCCGTGCTGCACCCTTTTGTGGGAGTCCCACAGGTGGGGAAGGAGGGCTCCGTCAGCTGAATGTGGGTGTGGAGGACCAGCAGAGCCAGGGCCTCAGTCCTCCTTCAGGCACCCTGGTCCCCTGGGCTCACGGGGAGGGAAGGGCTCCCTTCACAGGGAGGCCGCACGCTCCTCACCCTGACGCGGCTGCCGCCGGCTGGGTCTCCACAGGGTGCAGTGCATGGCAGAGCCCTCCTGAGCTCTGGCTCACGTGGCACTCGGCCCAGGGCCCGCTCTCGGAGGTTCGGGCTTTCGTCCTATCTACTGCAGCTTGGCCCTCCTACTGTTCCTTCCTCTCTCCCACAGTCCTTGGCCGCCAAATCGGACAACCCCATCTTCATCTTTGAGGCGCCTCTGCTGTTACTGATGTCACTGATGGTGCACCTCACCCTGTGCTGCACCGAGGAGGACCAGGAGATCAGCCAGGGGGCTGCGCAGGCAATGCACGACTTCTTCTATTTCATCTTGGTGCGACAAAGTAAGAGACGCTGGGGTGAGCTGGGGCCTTCCAGCCACAAGGGCCCTGGCAAGGCGCTGCACCGCCTCGGCCCCCGCTCCTCTGCCAGAGGAAGGAGCAGCAAACTCCTCCGAGGCTGGAGCAGGGGAGCTGCCGTGCCGCGCCAACCCCGGGGCCCACGCGGCCCGCCCTGGAGCGGTGGCTTGGGGGCCCGTCCCGAAATCCCCTGGGCTGGAGAGCTGGTGGCAGCAGCATCCCAGGGCTTCTCTCCTCCTGCCCAGCAGAAGGCCAGACGGAACTCCTCTGCCCTTCTGCAGCCTAAGAGGCCGTTTCCCCTCGTCCCCCTGGAAACAGGCCCACTGCCTCCCTGGCACATTTCCAGCTCCCCGCAGAACGGAGAGCCGGGCACAGAGCTCTCCTTCATGCCCTCGCCTGCTGTCACCAGCTCTGGGTTTTTCCTGCTGCTCACCATGTGTTTCTCCTCCTGCCCAGGCTGGGTTGCAGCACTGGAGGATCAAAACCTGGATGTGTACCGGCAAATCCCCAACATATTCTGGCCCATGGAGCCCCCTCACTCGGCGATGGTAACGAGCTCCTCCTGGGGGTCTTGGCCGCGAGGCGGGCAGGAGCCTCGTGAAGCAGTGCATCAGCCATCGGGGGGAGTGGGTGGCATGGCCTCCCGATGAGCAGGCCGCGGGTCCCACCACCTCTCTGGGGAGTAGCCAAAGGCTTTAACCCAGCAATCACCCCATCCCTCTCCACACCCTGCAATCGCCCCGCACCTGCCCCTGCTGCGGCACTTGTCCTGGGGCAGGGGGCCGGCGCTGCCCCCGCTTTCTCACTCCAGAGCTGCCCCCGCTGCTCAGCTGTGCCCCACACCAGGGCCCTCAAGTGTGACACCTCTTCCTCTCTCCCTCAGGTATATGGCTGCTACCTCCTCAGGGCTGAGAGGACCAGGTTTGTCTCCCTGATCTTGAGGACCATGGGGCACCCAAGAGTCTTTGACCCCCGGCCGATTGCCAACATGCTGGACATGGTCTTGAGACACCCACAGGCAGATTTGGACCAGGTAGGCGACGTGCAGCCGCACTGCCCTGCATGCGTGCCCTCCGGGGGCCCTTCCCCCACCCCAGGGCCACGGCTTGGGAGCACGCAATGGGCAGCCTTGGTGGCCAGCAAAGAGCGGTGGGAGGGAAGTTCTTGGTGGCAGCTGGGGCCATAGCTGCACTCCACCCTGCTCCACCCTGTCTCTGCCAGGTGGAGGAGATTGTCGAGATCTTCCATAAGCAGTTTGCGTGCATCAGTCGGGAGCCGCTCCAGGACATCCTGAGGAGAAGCTTTCTCCAAGTGGCCCGCTTGTGCCCTAAGCAGGTGACCACTGGCCTGCTGCAGAGTAGCCTGGACTTTGACAGGTACGTGGCCCATCAGCCTCGGGGACAGCTCAGGACCTCCAGGGCCTGCCCAGGCAGAAGAGGTGGGGGCCGAAGCGGCCCAACTCACAGTGTGCTCTGGCTCTGCAGCACTTCCAAGGCCATGTGGAGCCTGTTGGCCTCCGATCCCGACCTCGCGTACAGCGCGATGCTGACGCTGCTGTGGGTCCAGCGGAACCAGTTCAAGGGAGAAGAGGACTACTGCCGTCACCTGGCTGTGAGTGTCTGGATGAGCTCTGCTCCGCCCTGCCTGGGGCTGCATGCACCTCTCCAGCCCCTGCTTCCCTCTCCACCTACCCCCAAACCCAGACCTGCCTCCTCTGGACCGTCAAGGCTTGTGTGCCCGTGCAACAAATGAGAGCTGAGCCCCGAGAGCCGCCACGGGTGGGCTCTAGGCCAGGCACGCGGGCTGGCTTCTGCCCTGGCATCTCCCTCAGCTCAGCGCAGCGCCTGAGCCCCCCCCGGCCCCGGGCAGTGCCGCAGGGCCATCTGTGCAGTGACAGCTGTCCCTGGGGGTTTTCTGCAGGTGGCCTTGGCACTGCACGAGATCATGCTGCTGCCTTGCAACAAACTCTACGTGCAGATGCTTTGCGACGAGATCTTCATTGGACTGGCCTTCATGATCTCCTTGAGCTTGATTTGCTCACAGCAGGGCTGCTGCCAGGTTGGCGGTCAGAGCACAGAGGACAAGCTTAATTCATGCCCCGACCAAAGGTACTCTGTCCGTGCTCCCTGGTCTGTGCCTGAGGCCCAGAGCCGGGGCTCCACGTGTGACCGTGCTTTGCTCTGCGTGCAGGATGGTGGTGACCACCATGCAAGCTCTGTTCCATTGTCTGGGCGGCACCTCTGTGGTGGAAGATATCAAGGGGCAGGGTATCTGGGACATGCTGATGAGCCCTGAGACCTACCACAGAGGTATCACCATGCTGACGAGGTGAGAGCCTCCTCGGTCGTCCTTGTCTCCTCTGGCATTTCTTCCCTGGAGATGAAGGGCCCCTTCCTCGTGGGTGGTGGGGCACAAGCAGCCAACGCAAGGCGTAGACGCAGCCTTGTCCCACGTGGCCTGGCCTGCGGGGTAATGGCTTGGGCTGGCAGCGCGGTCCCAGAGAGCTCTGCCTGCCCAGCTCAGTGCCACCAATGCCTTCTTCCCCCGGCCAGGATGCTGCGGCGTGAAGTGCCGGCCTGCTGCACTGCCGTGTCTGAACTGGCCATCACAGGCCTCCTCCAGAGACAGGCCCACCTGGACATCACAGCCATGATCGTCTTCACTGAGGTGGGCCTGGTGACAAGCGCTGCCTCTCTGAGGGCAGGCGGGGGGAAGCCGGGCTGCGTGCATGAGGCAGAGGGCAGAGGGGAGGCAGGGAGGGCCCTGTGCAGGCCCTGCTGCCTCCCACGGGCACTGTGACCGGTCCCGGCGCCTTGTCCCGAACCATGTGGGAGCTCTGCCGGCTGTGCCGGGCTCTCACTCTGCTGCCGGCTGTGTTTCAGCTCCTGGATGGCACCGACTTTGAGCACGTCAACGGCCAAGTGGTGTCCATCCTCCAGGAGCACCTGCAGAGCGAGAGCTTGGAGCTGCGCAAGATGACAATCTCCAGCCTCGTCACGCTGTCTAGGAGACCCGAGAAGGTGAGCCGGGTACAGCGAAGGCGTCCGCCTGGGGCTGGGCTTTGCCAGGAACCGGGAGCGGCGGGACGGGGCCCACTGCCCCCGCTGCCCGCTTCAGTGGCCCCTGAGTGCTTTAGCCCAGGCCCTGGGCTGTGCCGCACGCGGAGAGATCTCTCCTGGCCGGCGCTGCGTCCTCTACACGCAGAGTGGTCTTGCCGTTGCGGTCCTGGACTGCGTCACAAAATGAACTTGTGTGTTTCATGTAGGCAGTGACTCTGCAAAGCCTGCTGCCACAGGTCGTGCAGCGACTGCAGGATGAGGACGGCGACATCAGTACAGCGGCCCTGACTGTCCTCAACAATACACTCCGCCGGGTGGACAGGGAGACGGCCGTCCCCATCGCCCTGCAGCTGGTCAAGATGCTCCTGCCGCTCTTCAGAAACGTAAGGCAGCAGCGGGAGAGCAAGGGCTTGGCTAGCACGCCTGGGGGGCACGTGCGTGAGGCCCAGGGGTGGTGCATCCCTCTCCACACGTGCCAATTGGCCCATGAGTTGTCCTCCTCGCTGCAGAGGGAGAGCCCGCATTCATCTCCTCACCATGGGCTTGCAGAAGCCAGGCCTGAGGTCCTCCCCTCTTCCTTCTCTCCTTCTAGGAGTCCAGCCACGTGCGAGAGCGCTCCTTCCTCCTCTGCAGAGACGTGATGGAGGTTGCAGTCCACACCCACAAAGCGCAGATGTGGGAGGACGTGCACAGGAGCCTGATGCCCCCGTTCTTCCACCTGCATGAGAACGACTGCAAGGTGGCTCAGGTGGGGATTTCTAAGCCCTATGAACGTGCCTCAACTGGGGCCCAACCTGCAGAGTCCCCGAGGAGGGCTCGGAGCCCCTCCACCTGCCTGCAGCCGCAGAGCTGGCAGCAGCTGAGAAGGTGGGCAGGGACACGTCCTCCACCTGCCCTGCCTGACCCAGCAGAGCTCAGCAGCAGTGCGCGGCCACAAAGACCAAAGCACTGGAGCCCCCGTGGGCTTCCCTGCGGTGCCTGCAGGTGTCTGAGGCCAGGCCTTGGACCCACAACCCTTGCCACCCCCCCGCCCTGCCCAGGGAACCCCAGGTCCTGTCCCCTGGGCGGCGGTGCCATCTCCCACTCTCTGCTGCCCTGCAGGCCTCTCGGGAAGCCCTCCTGGCAGCTGTCAGCTTCCTGAACTGGAGGCAGCTCAGGAGGCTGCTGGAGACAGAGCAGACATGGAGGGCGTGCAAGTGCCTGGTAAGGATGGCCCCAAAGCCCCACACCCAGCCTGGAGAAGCCCCTCTCCCCCAGTGCCCAGCGCGCGGGGCGAGCAGTTGTGCGCCTACCCGCTGCGGCAGCCCAGCGCTGCCTGCACCGCACGCAGGCTCCCCTTCCCCTCCGGAGCCCAGGGGTGCCGACGGAGCCCCGGCCCAGCTAGGCCTTGGCGGCAGGGTGGCAAGGGGCTCTGCTCCCTCCACGCTCCAGCACCAGCCAGCCGCTGCCTGGGTGTCCGGGCTACCCGGGCTGGGGAAGGCAGGGGAGGCCAGTCCTGGGCACAGGGGGAGGAGGATCTGTGCCAACCCTGGCCCCTTGTGCTCTCTCCAGCTCACGGAGAACAGCAGCAGGGTGGAGCAGTACCTGCGCCAGAGCCTGTTCTACCTGCGAAGCCCACAGGAGCCTTTGCGTGAGGCGGCCTTCAGGTTCATTGGTGAGACACAACCCCGCCGGGGGGTCCCTCCCCGCCCCACAGCCCCGCCGGGCGCCCGCGGGGCTCTCTGCCACCCTCTCCCACCCCTGCCCGCAGTGGGTGTAGGGCCGCGGCCGGGGTCGGTGAGGGCGAGCTGGGCCGCCGCGGCGGGCGGGCCAGCGGGATCTGTGACGGGGCTGTGTGTGCCTAGAGCTCGCCGCGCAGAAGCTGACGGACGGGCGCCAGGAGACGCTCCAGGTCATTTACGAGGGTGAGTGAGGGCAGGGGGGTGCCCGCGGGGGCTGGCAGGGAGGAGGAAAGACCCTGGATATGGAGCTCCAGTCCCTGTCCCGGCTGAGGAGGGCTCGGCTCCCTGTGTGGGTGAGGGGAAAGAGATTTCAGGGGCATGCGGGGCATTGGTGGCCAGCACCTCCTGGCTGATGCCGATGCCCCTGCCTCCCTCCGGGCCGTGGGAAGAGCAGGGGTGGCCCTGACCAGAGGGTCTCCTGACGACCCTGCAGATCTGGGCTCTGACCTCAGCTCTGCTCCTTTCCATCCCAGCCCTTCAGGAGCAAGTGCACAACAGCAGCGCCTCCGTCTCTTCCCTGGAGACTGAAGCCCTGCGGATCCTGGCTGCTGCCGCCAAAGAGCCTCCCCCCAGATTCCGCCTGCAAGCCTCGTGCTATCAGCTGCGGAGGGCATGGAAGAGGAGGATCCCCGCCCTGGGAGACTGCTGGCTGTGATGCCCGAGTTTCCCGCCAAATGAAGCTCAGCTTCTTTTCTAAATCTAATTCTTAATGCAGAAAACAAATGAATAAATCTTAGCTGTATTTTATATGTTCGCATATCACTGCCGGCCGGGAGCAGAGGCCTTCGCACAACCAGTGCCCGTGTCTCCCAGCCACCTACAAAAACCCTGGAGCTTCGTGAGCCACTTGAGCTCTTCTTTGGAGTCCCACACTGCCCTGCTGCCCCCCAGACACTCATAGGGTACCCGCTCTGCAGGGCCCCCGCACGCCCCTGCAGAGCCCGCCACCTCCCAGGCGGCTGCAGGGGCCACGTCGGGTCCCGCTTGCATCCCTGGAGAGCCCTGCTGTCCCCCAGGCCCCCCTGGGTGCCTGTATTCCTCGGGACAGGAGGTGCTGTTAATTGGCTGATGAAGAACAGAAGATGACACCCCATCTTGAAGACATCGTTTGTCATGCCCAGAGGAATGGCCCTGTTCTCCCTCCCCGAAACCTCCTTCCTCTTGGTTCTCCAGGAGAGAACTGAACCTCACTCTTGGAAATGCTGGTCTTGGTCTTTATTCAGGAGAGCTTTAACCAGCCTGGAGGATTCCGAAGGAGAGCAGTGCCCAGAGGTAGGATGTCCCGCCAAGCTCTGTCTGGGAGGCAGGATGGTAAAAGGCCTGGCAGGAGAATGGCAGCCGCAGCACAGGCAGCCCGTCGATCCCAGCCTTGGCAGAGCAAACCCTGCCCTTCTGTTCGCTTTCCTCACCCGCCGCGGGCTGCTCTGGGCTGGAGCGGGGCCGGGGCCGGGCGCTGGCCGCAGCAGGGCAGTGGGAAGGGCCGCAGGACGCGGAAGGCCGGGCCTGCGGAGCGTGCAAGAAAGGCGCAGGCCCTTGGGGGAGGCAGGCCGGGCCGCCATGGTGGCCGTCTTGTGCATGGTGGAGAGACGTGGCGGCCGTCCTGTGCATGGTGGAGAGTCATGGCGGCCGTCTTGTGCAAGGCAGCCCGCTGGCCATCTTGATCCTGATGGTTTCAGGTGTTGCTGGGAAATCAAGGTCCCACGTTTTGCTCGTCTGCCGGTACAGGAGCAACTGTCGGGGACCTGAGGAGATTAACAGATCCAGACGGCCATCTGGATATGCCAGTGGGACATGCCGTACCATACAACGTCATGCTCAGTACAGGAATGAGAGTTGGCCGGAAAGCTCTCTTTCGCACTCTTCTGGGATCGGGGTTTGGGGATTTCCTTTCCTCTGGGATCACTGGCTGGGGAACGGGCTGGGCATCGGTTGGCGGGTGGGGAGCAATTGCACTGTGCACCCCTCATTTCTGTATTCCCTTATGACTTATTATCATTCTTGCTGCCACCATTATTTTAATTTTTGTGGTTTATGTCAATTACTAGATCGTTCTTATCTCAGCCTACGAGTTTTCTCACTCTTCCCCTTCTGAGTCTCTCCCCCATTTCCCAGGGGGGGAGGGTGAGCGAGCGGCCTCGTGGTGGTTGGCTGCCGGCCAGGTTAAAACCACCACCACCACCACCACATCTCTCCTTTGCATTCTAGGTCACACTTTTGCAAAGCAGTAAGTGATAACAGAGTTGAAAGGAAACAGTTCTTGAAAAGTTCTCTCAATGATGGGCGTGTTCAAGATGCTCTAGTTTACAAATGACGCTGGTGCTATGTTCTGTCTTCTCGTAAAGCCGCTCTTCTCTGTTTGCAATGAGTGAACCACCTTTGATTCCTGCTTTGTGCTTTGCTTATTTTAAAACAGCATCGGCAGGATACGTGGGGCCCTGGAACTCCCGCATGTTGGTCACCTCCTGGGCAATATTTATTTCATTACTGTATTCTGATTGCATTCCCATTTGCCTGTCTTTTTTCGGCAGATCCTTTTGGCAATTGCTTACGTTCGCAGTCAGGGATATGCCCACAGGGGTCTCAAACCAGTAAGCCTCAACAGTAGTCAGATTTGCATAAACAACAAAGAACTCCCACTTTTATGTCTCCATGAGGAGCCGGAGTAAGTTAGGCCTTCTCCGTTCTCTTGTGTCGCGACGGAGGGAAAACCCGGATAGCTCAATATGAGATGCTCAGCAGGCTTCCGTTTATTGATGACATATGTGCTCCTTATACACAGCGGTTAATTAAGCTCATGCATACTCCCAAAGACCCACACTGATTGGCTCATTAATTCTCCTGGGAACTTTCTCTTTGTTATAACAGGTGGTATTGCTCTGTTCACGTCCCAGGGACGTCAACAGGATACACCTTACTTTACGGTTACCAGCTCCCAGCTACTCCCTTCTTTTTCCCAGCTTATTTATTTGGAGTCTCGAGGGCAAGTAAGCATCCTGCAGACTTCTGTTAATTTACCCTGACTCATGTCAAGGGCCTAAGCTGGCTTACTGCGGCCTCTGATTGTACAATATCTCTTAGTGATCTACAACACTCTTGTGCTCAGAGCTCTTTATCTAACGCCTTCTGAAAGAGTGTTATTGCTGCTTGCTGCAGTCTTCCTCAGCTGAGCTGGAGGTGGCTGTATCTGCGGAAGGAGCTTCCTCTGGAAGAGAAGCAGAGCAACAGGCTCCAGCTGGGAGCGGAGCAGAGGCGTGGATCAGCCTTTGAGTGTTGCGCCGGCGTTTTTGTCATCCTCTTTATTCCAGCTTGTACCTGGAGAGAGTCTTCATGGTGCCACTCCGTTGTGCAAAGCCTTCTGTTTTCGCGCCCAAAGGAAAAAGGGACACGGATAGTTGAGCGAAGGGGTGGCCAGAGAGAGGGTGTAGGGGGAGATGCGTGCTACTGGACCCATCCTGTGGCTTTGCCGTCACTGCTGAGTTGGAGCACGGGTTGAGGGAATGGAAGGCTTGAGTCCGTTTCTCTTCGAAGGGGTTAGAAATTTGCGTTCTTAGAGACGCGGACATCCCTGAGAAAAGCAAATCCTGAGTCCACAAGCGTTCTCCTAGGCGGCTCAGGATATCTTTTGTCTCCAAAAGACCAAGTCCTTTAGTCTTTGGCCACCTTTTCTGCCACAGCAGACTGCTGCCTCAAGTTCAGCTTGCTGTCTATCAACCTCTCCCTCCCCAGGCCCTTCTCAGCAGACAGGAACTAGCATTCCCCATCTGGAATTCAGGATACATTCACGAGCATCCGATCAAAATGTCCAGGGGAGAGCTTGAGGTGAATTCCAGCTGCTAACGACAAGAAGAAGGAAGGTGAGAGAAAACATGGTGCCGTGGATGCTTGAGGTTCTAGAAGCGTTCTTGCCACTTTCTCTTTTACCAGGAAAATCTGCTGATTGACGAGGAACAGAATTTGAAGCTGATAGACTTTGGGCTTTGTGCAAAGGCAAAGGTAAGAGCATCAGTTCCTCACACAGACCAGACGTAAATCAGCTGCTGCACACGCGTGAAAAAATGGTGTTTGACTTCAGAGTGCAGTGCAGAGACTTGGCCACAGACCCTGAATTCCAGCTGTTTGCACAGTTGTCATCCAGTCAGTTGTTTCTCGGCTGGGCCTTAACTGTGTGAGAGAGCAGTTAACTGCATGTTATGGCCAGGCTGTTGACTGGTTTTCCCCCCTTACACTTCATCTTTTACCGTAATCTAAGGCAGAGATCACCTTCTCTGTATAGCTCTGGCATAGAAAGGCCGGTAGTGCAAAGCTTAGGTTGGTGTGCATTTTTCCCAAAGAAGTTTCAACAGTGTATGTCTTTTCTTCACAGGATCTGCAGGCAAGTGGAGGTTGTGGATGGAATCAAATAGTTTATCCAGGTTAGGTTTACAAATCCTCTGGTTGCATCTGCTTGTACTGAGTTGTTCCCTGAGCGTAAAATTGGCTTTGGGGAGCCCCTTTCTGTTTGTCAGCTGAACACGCGAGGTGGGTGCTGTTAAGAAACAACTGAACAGGAAGAAGGTCTTACTGATCCAAAGACAGTAACTCGTCCTCACGTCGTTTGACTTGACTCAAGGTAGAGCATCCCGCAGGCAGTCGAGACCATTGGACCAGCGTCTTGGTGGTCTCCTGTCATGTAATGCAATGTAATGACATGGCTCTAATAAGGAAGTCTTTGTAGTGGTTCTTTGTGAAGTTCTTGCATTAAGTGAAGTTCTTCTTGCTGGTGCAAATAAGCAGCTAGTCTCATGCCCACTAGCTCTTGGGTCACTTCTTCCCAAGTTCTGTCTCCTTCCTCTTTGCAGTGACAAGGGGAAGTATTCTTATCGGAGGAGGAGCTGCGGGGAAGACTGCTAGGATAACAGGTGAATGAGCAGCTTGAGATCCGAAGGTTGATACGATGCTCGTGGTCTTGGACAATTTTTGCCTGGTGAAGCCGTATCTTAGAGCAAAGCACAATCTAAAGTGAATGCACAGCAGAGGAGAATGCATCACAGAATTGTCAGGTAATGGCCAGCACCGGCCCAGCATCCCCACAGTGTCCAGGACTCTCAGGAGAAAAGGACACAAAGCCAGTGGCTCGTGCAAGAGCCTCAGTGCGCAGAGCACAGCTTTCCCTGCCACCCCAGGCACAGCACAGCCCCTGCCACCCCAGGCACAGCACAGCCCCTGCCACCCCAGGCACACACTCCAGACTCCAGGTCTTTTGCAGAAGACCTTTTGCTGCTTCTGCAAAAACCATCCCCTTGTACTTCATTTTTGTCAGTGCCTACCGTAGGGCAAATCTGAAAGGGAAAAAAGTTTTGGTCATCTCTCTTTGATGTCATAATCATAAGTACTGGTGACAGTCTTCAGTAACATATGGGAGAGACGCATTCTTCATGAGAAGTTACGGGATTTGAGGAAAACGAGAGAATAGGGACTACTTGCATTTGTCATGCAGTTCTACAAACCTTTGCTTTTTGTATTCTGATAACTGTACTTCTGCGGGTGCTGCACAAGCCCAGCTCTAAACACCTCAGCAGTCAGGTAGTCCGTCATCATGTTTAATACACAAGATCCCTGCAAAAACGAGTGGCAAAGTGTTTACAGAACTGCTCCTTCTCTGGCAAGAAGCTTGTTTCAGAAAAATTTCAGCAGGCCCCTCATCTACACAACAGTTCACTTTTGAATGTCTCTGATGAAAAAATAATTGGGTTTTAGGTAGACTGAAACAGCACTTTGGTTTTTGGATGAGGATTGCTCTTAAAAGCATCACTGATGGAGTAAGTCGTGTTACTGGTTTTTTAATTAGTGTACAAGCCAGCGCCGTACAATGCTCCAATGAAAAACGCTCCCGGGGCTAAGAACCCCCCAAGATGCTTTAAGACTAAATTGATACAGAACAGATAGAAGAAGTAAAGGCTCCCTCACTGCAGAAATGGAAAAGGCAGCTGCCGTTTGAATCCACCCTGGCCTTTAGGACAAGGAACTATTCAAGTCACAGAACCATTAACACCATGCATCAGGAATGTCTCACAGGGAGGGCTGAGATCAGTAAAACGCAACTGTAGAGTACAACAGCGCGACTGAAATCAACAGCAGTTCTGTGTTTTACCTTCTCATAAGAAACATTAACAAACATTTCCAAAATTGGAGCTGGCTCTCCCACAGGAGCAGACAGAGGATGGGATGAATTTAATGCATCCGCTGCCATGGCATCAAAACACCTCCAGAAGAAATAGCCTTCTGTGGAGTAATTGCTGGAGGTAACTAAGAATCAGAACATGGCTGTGGCCACACACGAAGGGAGAGGTACAGTGTCGAGGACGATCCCAGGGGAAAATTACAGCTGGCATGCGAAGAATCTTCTCCCAGATTGATTCTGTGAGGGTTTTTCCAAGTTAACCTAGCTAAGCACTCCAACTTCTTTTCTTTTTCTTCCCCCCAGGATCCTGGCGCATCATGTGACATGTCTTCTGTCTGTTGGTGGATAATTACTTCCGAAGAACAAAAGCTGATGCAGAAAGCATGTGGTTATTCGGGGCAGTGGTACTTGCTGGACTTTTTTCATAGTTTCTGTTTTTCCACTGGTAGACTAAGGTGGTGTTTGGTTTTTGGTTTTTGGTTTTTTTCCCCTTCCAAAGCACCTTCCAAAGAGGAGGCAAAACCAAAACCTAAATCTTGCTCGGTGACCACCGAATCCCTGTCCATTCACTTTTCAGGCCGTGCCATGTGATCTTTAAATGATACAAGGAAAGCGAAACATGTATTTCTTTCTATTCCAGAGCATAAAAAACCCCAAACCAGAGAAACAGACAGCCAACTAAGTGCCAGTGTTCTAAACTAACTTAAAGAGCTGATCTAGCTGAAGATGGCCCTGCTCGTTGGAGAAGGAGGTTGGACTAGATGACCTTTAAAGGTCCCTTGCAACGCAAACCATGCTGGCTTCTGTTCCATGATTCCAAACAGTCAAGCTAGTGAGACTTGAAAATCACTCCAAAAAGACACTTGCACGTTCCAACGGTTTGATGACAGAGTGGTCAGTAACCATAAAACCAAGTTTAAAAAGAGGTGAATTTCCCCACTGTCAGGCCTCTCTAGTGCTGTGGCAAACCTCTGCCCAGATGCATTACTCATCTCACTTTGGTAGAAAATGCCATATATTGGACCTCTGCTAAAGCTACTGGAAGGATTTTAGTGCTTTCAAGTCTGATCATATTTGGTGAGTAAGAGAAACTAATTTTCCCACATTTTTGGAAGTCTACCTGTCTTTTATAAAAGCCTACGCCTTCACTGCAGTCATTAACTTCCAGCATAAGGTTCCGAAGATATTTACATCTAGATCAGTCACCACTCCTGCCCTTCGCAGTTAACATCAGATCATCTTCTCAAAGAGCAATTCGAAAGTGCTTCACAGCACAAATCTGCCTGATCTTTCACTCCATGGTAATGAGGCTGCCAAGCCACTCAGAGAGGGGAAAAAAAAGAAGAGCTTCTGAAATGGAATACAGAATTTGCCACAAAAGCTGCTATTGACCTGTATGAAACGGCATTTCTAGTATGTTACTGACCTCTAAGGAACCTTTCCTAGGGATCCAGCTTGCCCTGGCCCCCTCCCATTGCATTTCTCTTTTCAGTGGGAACAGGCTAAAACACCGGCTTCCACGCACGTTCCAAGAAGCCTTGTAAAGAAGCCACATTTGGCAGGAGAGCCACACACAAAAGAGTTAACCTTTTCAAGCTTTTCTGGCCCTGTTGTGCTGGCCTGCAATTGATTTCAAGGGCTGACAGTGGTGCACAGGCCCCACAGCACTGGAGCTGCTGAACGGAACACAGGGGTGTTTCCAGCCCTCTGCGTCTCTGCAGCCTGCTGGCACTCCTGCACCAGAAACAGCCCTCGTCATTCACAGATGAGCACCCTCAAGCCAAAGCAGCTATTTTCAGCTTAGAGCTCCAAGATCCCCCTACCCACACAGGATCTGCCAACCCCAGCCCCTCTGCAGGCCCATTCAGGTGCCTTATTCTGCCCCAGATCTCACCTGGTGAGCCAGCTCACGGTCTATTGTCCTAGTAAGCCCAAGTTTGGAAGACGCTGAGGGCTTTTCAGGGTTATACAATAACACAGGCTCCTGGTGTGTGGTCAGCCCCCAGTTTTCCACTGCACCAGACTGAAAACCAGGAATAGCTACCGAATCTAGAAAGAACAGTCAAATAGCTCAGGTGTCATTTTACTCCCACAAGAACTTGCTCACCCGCTCACGCCACTGCTCCCACAGTGGGACTGCTCCCACACGGGCACAGCTATCACTCATACTCCTGAGGGCTCTCTTAAATGCAATTGCAAAAAACAGCCTTTTTAAAAACAGCGCCTCCCGCCCGAGATCGGGTATGGGGGGGCGGGGGGCGGTGAGTGGATTGGTTTGTGATTCAAGTTTCACTTCCCTGATAAGATCCACCAGGACTTTGCTGCTGAGCGCGTGGATATTTGTTATCAGCCATGTGGCACTCGCACTGTGCTGAGTCCAGCTCTGGGCTGCCTAGCGCGAGAGACAGAGACACACTGGTGAGGGCCCAGCAAAGGGCCATGGAGATGATGGAGGGGCTGGAGCACCTCTCCTGTGAGGGAAGGCTGGCAGAGCCGGGACTGTTTGGCCTGGAGACACAGAGTGGGAGGGAGGGTGCAGAGAAGGTGGTGCCAGTCTCTTTCCTATGGTGCTGGGTGACTGGAGCAGGAGGTTCCCTCTGGACACCAGTTAACCCTTTGTCACTGTGTGGGGGACCAAGCTCTAGCACAGGTTGCCCAGGGAGGTTGTGGAGTCTCCATCCTTGGAGATACTCCAGAAGCCATCCAGACATGGTCCTGGGCACGGTCCAGATGATCTCCAGAAATCCTAACCATGCTGTGACTCTGTGACACAGCTGGCTTCCAGTTCCTGCTCTTGGAGCCCTTTCTACAACTCACCCTGTGAATCTTGGAATTGTCACCCTGGGGCCATCAAGATTTCAGAGTTTAGAAAACACTCCAAATATATCAGGCCACTACCTATGGCCATTTAAGACAAAAGATGTTTTCCTTGAAAGCAGAAATTCAGACCTGAACTCTTCATTTTATACATTACTGTCTTAATTTTTAGGAACTTTTGTGTGTTAAAAAAAGCAACGCAGCAACTAAAAACACCTCAAACAATTTCAAGCTACCTTTCACCCATATGGTGCCATACAATTAATCCAAGAAGAAACCAGAATCAATTTTTCCTTACACTTTTGGTTACAAGCTTCCACGCTGCCTGCCCCTGGTGTGCAGCCATGAAAGTCAGGGAAAACCAGAACAAAATAAACCAAAGAAACCTCAGGCTTTCTCGTCCCCTCTCAAAGGCATCATCTAACAGCTCAGTAATTTATTCTAGTACTTCCCAACTTTATTCTAGTTCATTAATCTCGGTTGAAGCAGACTAATCCCATGCATCACGTCAAACTACAGCAACATTTTCTGAGTACAAGATGCATTTTACCCTTGCCTCCCTTAAAAAGAGGCAAAAGGGAAGCAGGGGAAAAAAAGAGACCCCCAAAACAGTTCAGGATTTTCTGTGTCTAGAAGCTTTTAATACAGCATTTCTGTTCAGATTGAGTTTACCAATGTACACATCCAGTCTTGGTGGGAGATGTTTGAAACACAACCAGGAACTAACAGTATCTAAGAGATGAAGTGTGAGATTTAAATCACCCCGTTCTTTTATGTAGTGAAGGCTGCAACACCCAGAAAAGCAATCGGGTAAACGACTGGGAAAATGACTTGTCACACAAAATGTTTTGGTGGGTTGTGTGTTTTTAGAAGTTTCCTAAAAGTTTGGTGGGGTTTTTGTTGTTGTTTGGAAGTTGGTTTATCTTTTTATTGAACAGCAATTCAAAAGTGCACAAACCTTTAAAAGGTAAAAGAAATCCTCTTCAACTGTCTCTAAGTAGTCCCCAGTTTTAATGCAACTTCAAAGGAGTTTTCTGGGTACTGGAAATCTCCTGATAAAGCGCATAACATTTTAACAGTGTCAGCATTCTGTGCCTGAGCCAGTTCTCTGCTGCCTTACCATTCATACTCTGAACTCTTCACTGTCAAGATCAAACCACGAGCTTGCAGACAAACCGCTTTGCCAAAGCATTACAGCAGTTATTTGGATCTCATGAAAAAACCTCATCTAAAGTAAGACCAGTGTTGGTTCTTCTTTCTACTGAACTTAAAGAAGAAAAATTGTTCATTAACACATTCCTTATTAACTAGCAAGACATGTATAAATCACTGCTAAAATAAATGGAACGGTCTGCTACTACCATTCCTAATTGGGTTTAACAGCAATGACTTCACAAGTCCAGAAAGAGTAGCAGGGGAGTTGGGAAGAAGACACAAAAGCTATCAAACATTGTACTAAGTAGTGGTAATTGTGAGATTTTATTTTCTTTTTTGAAGTCACAGAGAGGGTAGAAAATAGAGAAAAAATGTTGGATGTAAATAATCAACCCCAGAGGTAGAGTAATTGAACAAGATAAAAAACTAGCTTAAATTAATATATTTTATGCGAGAAAACAACTGGTACAAAGGCTGAATTAGAATTTCAAGGGCAGGCACAAATTTCCTTAGTCTTTCAAAAAACCCAATCCTTAAAAGAACATTTAGTTTGGAATGGTGTTAATCCTGGACAATGGTAGTCTGTAAATGCACTTAAGACTCTCCTAATTTCTGGCATGAAATAGCTGAAATAAGAAATTTGGAAAATGCACGTTGGACGTATTCCGCCATTCCCACAATGCTATTTAAAAAACAAGTCAAATTATTAAGCATCTGATCTTACTTTTACCCCCTACTCAACCCTAGCTTTGAGCTCTTCAATCCCAATTTGAGTCAAGGTTTTAGTAACAAGTTCAAAGTTTTTCTGGAATATGAACATTTTACTTTATAACAAGGTACACTACACTAGAAGGCTCACTCAAATCTAGGCAGTTTCACTTGCATTCCTATGACTTTTGAGCAAAAAAGCAAGCAGTTTTACTGTGTGTACACAATAGCGAGCATCAAGATTTAAATTAATTATTTCTTAATAACCTACATTCACTGTGGATTTCTAAGATTTACATCCAAAAACCATAGCTTATTTACATGCTGTTGACATTTTAAAGTAAATGAAATGAAATCTTAGCTGTTTCAGAATTACAATCTAGCCCAAATTAGAAAGATACATTTAACACCACAAAATGTTTAAAACATTTGCAATAAAAAGCAGCTGTATGTGCCAATTATACTTACTATCTAAGAATGTAAAATTGCATTGATAACTGCGCTAACTACATTTAGACTTAAAACACTGAAAACCTGATAATGAAATCTAAAGGGTTGGGGGTTTGTTTTTCGTTTTTTTTTAAAGAAAATCCAACAAGCTAATATGCCCTAATATTAATTTAAGTACGAGTTGGTTAGTGGTCACTAAAATAAAATAAAATTTAAAACAGAACCCCCAAACCCAACAATGCATTATTTCTGCAGCTCCAAAAGAACAGATCGCTATGAAATTGTTGCACTACACTTTGACAAATGCCAGGCTTGCCAGTCACAGTAAGGCTTATTTCAAAGCATCCTTCCCCACACGCTGTACCTAATCAAATAACGAGTGTCTTTGGCCAGTCCCTGTGAGCGTTTCTACATTTACCTAAGCATGCATTTCCTTACGTATGCATCTGGGATCTTTGTCGTTTCCCACCTCAAACGTACATATACAGGTCTTTTAATACCTAGATCACAGTTTAAAAAAAAGCCCTAAAAACCAACCAAACAAAAAACCCAAATGTGAGGAGGTATACCTCTAACTCTCTTCAATGCAATTGCAAAAACAGCCTTTGTAAAAAAAGCTGCATACAGAAGACAAGGATTTCCAGTTCCCGGTGGACCTTCTCCATCTGTCCTTAAGCGCTGTGGAGCAGCCACTTTAAGAGCCTGTGAGCCAAACTTGGCCCTGTCTTAACAGTCTTCAGTTGCTGCGTTTCTGCTCTTTTACTCTCTGTGCTTCAGAATCTTCTCAAATACATGACATTATTTAACACTTACCTTGTTTAGGTCAAGGATATGGAATGCTGAAGGAATCCTCACAGAAGTCTGCAGGTGTCACTGCTGCACCCAGCGCATGTTGATCTTGTCTGGCACCATGGCCACAGAAACCTAGAGCAGACGAGCAGGCAGCGCTCCAAGACCAGCATCGAAAGCTTAACAGAAGTTGTTCTTTAGCAGTGACTGGAAGGACCGTAAGAAGGAGCACCAGAGCACGCACCTAACACTTCACATACGGGAGTTACTCACTCTTTGCAGAACAACAGTATCAGAATTGGGAATAAAAGTTTTCAAATTCACCCACCCGAACCGCTACGCCCCTGCGAGGTTTCATTTGCCTTTCCTTACATAGTCTCGCATGAAACAATGCATACACCGATAGAAAAAGCAAGCCCCTTACCAAAAGCTTTTCAAACGAATAAAGCTCAGAATGCAAACTAATCCCCCAATCACAAAACCTCTTTCTCCCTCTCCTTTCATTCCTGTAAAACATCGAGATACATAAATCCGATGATTTAACTGAAAAGGAAACCATCGTGCATTCTCACAGCCCGAAATACAGAGAAGCTCCTAGAAGATGAGGCAGAGTTATCGTCCCTCCACGACTGGTTATTTTGCCGATGGAGTTAAAATCCGGAACGATAAAGGCCACCGGGTACGTGCTCATCTTGACAGTGGTACTAAAATGGTCCTCAACAAGCCAGGGAGTTATATTCACAGATTTCACCCCAAAAAAAGAGCACAGCTCATCATCTGGGAGCACCACCCGTCAGGACCTTAGCACCAACAATTGTTGTGTTTCTTCTCAGCTTAAAGGTACTACACTTTAGCGACCCTGCATTTTAAAGAGACTAGATTACATTCCAAAGATACACTGGAAAGAAGTGATCCCCGCGCCCACTCTTCCCCACACAGAGAACGAAAACACATCTATGTCGATCTCTGGGCAGTTTCCTTCATAAGCATTACTTCCTTCGGCCTTGATAAAGGCAGCAAAATGAAAATACTGTTCACTGCTCCGGTTTTCCTCAGAGTCTGCCAGCACACTCATCGAACTACTCTCACACAACTTCAGCTGATGAGACGCTGTATAAATCTCCGCAGCCGTTGTTACACCTAAGAGAGGTGAACTCCTCCGAGCCACCATGCGGCTTCCACCAATATCTCATGCAGCAGAAAATGAGCCGCGCGCTGGAGGTATCCGTTTCCTCCTCTGGGTTCCAAACAGCCTTAGCTAACTGACTTAGACCTGGGGCATGCTTAGCCACGCTCGACTGTGACACTGGCACCCACTCCACTGGCACTCTGCATCTGTTTCTCTCCAGAAGAATTAATTTTTTGGTACCTACTTGCAAAAGGTTTCATTTTCAAAAGGTACTTGAGTGGAGGTGTCGTTCCCTCATTTATCAGGGTTACTCTTCTTGCAAACCAGCAGCTAATAGCGCAGAAGAAATTGTCAAGAATCTCTTCCACCCACAGCAAGATCAAATGGACAAAACATCGTTAGCCCTATCTATGCATGTGTATTTATAATCATAAACAATATTTGTGGCTATTCCATGGACAGGACTTTCACTCTGGGACGTTTCTTTGGAGACCAAAGTAGTTTGTTTTTTCACAGAGAAGGTCCTGCTTATGTGACAACTAAGTTAACGCACATGAAGCGTGTATTTGTTCTTACGTGTTTCACCATTAACCTTAAAAGCTGAGCTCAACATGGAAAGCATTTTGTGAGTAGAACAAAGATGATGGAGGCCCGATCGTTCTCACAGCTCTGCTGAGACGCCGGAAACCATCCGACGCGCTCTTTTCTGCATTCCTTTCCAACCTCGTGTCAAGACTACCAGCAATAGCAGCACACACTCTAATAGAAGAGCTGCGGGGATGTTCAGATCACCACTGCCATTAACAGCAAGTGCCTGCAGCTTCTGTTCTCCTTTTGCTTTCTGGTTTCCCGGATCGTCAAGCAACAGCTCATCGTTCAAAGCAGCCACCTACGATGGGCGTACTGGACAGTGCCAGGTGCTGTGGGTCCCTCCTAATCTTGATGGCAAAGGGGGCTTTGCCGGCTGGTTCGTCCAAGCACGGGAAGGCCATTCGCCCAGCTGCCGGCTCAGCCTGTGTTGCTGCAAGCACTCTAAGGATGGATGAGGAGGTGGTAACGCAGCGGGATGACGTCCTTGGGGAGCCTCACTGGGCCCCAGGATAGCTGTGTGCCACCGCCGAGAGCCAAGGCCGCGCTCAGTCAGCTGGAGGCTGAATTCAGGCTAACCTTCCCCTGGCGCAGCCTTAAGGCAGGGCCGTCGCTCAGCCCGCGACAGCACGCAATACCACAGACCCATCTCCCCCGGCTCGCAGTCCCGGATACTGCGCTACCTGCTGAGCTCCTCTCCTGCCACAGCTGCTTGCTCAAAGAGTTCTTCTGGCGGGGGCGTGCTTGCAGCCATGAGATCCACTGCTGCCTTCAGAGGCTCCATGGAACACTCTGAGGGACACAGCCCACACTGGGCCCGTGCCAGAGCATAGGGAAGGGGCATGGGGGAAGGAGCTGTGGAAGAGAACAGCAAGGAGCGAGGAGCAGCAGAGAGAGACCACGGAGACCCGACCCCAGCCGGCCTTGCCACCAGCACCTCACAAGGGGACACAGTGACCTGCAGCCATAACCAGGGGCCTGGAGACAGGGAAGGAGGTGGAGCGGTGTCCACTACAACCTTCTTGTTCACAACCATCAGGCTTCCCTGGCATTCACAAGCACCTGATCTATTTATTCTGTGATGACCATCTCACAGACAAGCCTGGTTATGTACACATGGTCAGATAAAACCAGTAACGTTGAACATTGAACAGTTACAGGTTCGGTATAGCAGCCGGGGGTGTCGTTACAACACGACAACACACGGGAGCCATGACCCCAAGTGTGCACACACACGCTCGCTAGCAAAAGGGACACCTCTCGCTCAGGGGTAGCCGGAAGACAGAACGGCTCAGCCACAGGCCTGAGGGCTCTCTCGAGGGCATATCCAGAAGAAACAGTCCCTCAGCGAAAGGAGGGTGAGGGCACTCAAGCCTGGGAAGGTTCCCTGGGCAGGGTTTCCAACCACAGACCTGCTGCTCCGAGGACAACCGCTCTGAGGGGGTCTCCTCCGGAGCGTCCATCTTACAGCCCGGTGGGATTTCACCTGCAGTCATCTCCTGGTCGTGGGCTGGCAGCTCCTCTGGGACGAGGCACCCTGTTGCCAGCGGACCCTCTCTGTTGAGGTGGGGGTCCCGCCCTCCTTGCTCCCGGCATCAGGGGCAGCACGTGCTGCTCGGTGCCCAGCAGAGCGCGCATGTGACATTGGCCAGGCTGGGGGGCCCAGAGGCGCGAAAAAAATAAGGGTGGAAAAGAGCCGGTGGCTGCCCCATGATGAGCCCTGACCTGTGGCAGGGGGGGTGCTCCTGCCGCCATTATTGAATGGACAAGGACGATCTAGAGTTTTATTTCCACTTTCCTTTGCAATGCCTGGCCCACATCCGCTTTTTGAGTCAAGAGAGAAACACCCTCTGGATGCAGAGGAAGAATTACTTTCAGCATTTAAGAAGTAAGGGAGCGGACACGGGCAAAGGTTTTGGAC
The DNA here is from genome assembly GCA_907165065.1 of Caprimulgus europaeus. Next base: position 4,347,151 of record OU015527.1, read on the forward strand.
CAAAGGAGGCCAGATTTTGGTTCAATAGAAGGAAGAAATTCTTTATGATTGGGGTGGTGAGACTCCGACACAGGCTGCCCAGAGACAACGTGGTTGCTTCAGCCCTGGAAGTGTTCAAGGGCAGGCTGGACAGGGCTGTGATCAACCTGGTCTACCTGAAGACGACATTTCTGCCCCTGGCAGAGATCGGGACCCATTTCAGTGGGCGGTGGGCAGGCTGCAAGAGGAAGCCCATGGACCGCACAGCCAGGTTTCAGGCCTCCAGCCAAAGGGGGAGCGCCAGAGCTGGGGAGTCCCACCTGCTGCAGGGGAAGCGCCCGGGGGACCGGAGGCTAAAGCCAAAGGCAGGGGCAGGTCAGCTCAACCTGGGACAGCCTGGGTCACAATGGGAGGCGGGACGCCCAGCCTCTCCTGGCCCGTGTGGCGGGTAACAATAGGGCCCTTTATGACATACCCCTGTGGCAGCCGGTAAATGCCCAGCACCGGCCCAGCACCCCCACAGTGTCCAGGACTCTCAGGAGAAACGGACACAAAGCCAGCGGCTCGTGCAAGAGTCTCAGTGCTTGTGCGAGAGTCTCAGTGCTCGTGGAGGAGTCTCAGTGCTTGTGGAGGAGTCTCAGTGCTCGTGGAGGAGTCTCAGTGCTTGTGGAGGAGTCTCAGTGCTCGTGGAGGAGTCTCAGTGCTCGTGCGAGAGTCTCAGTGCTCGTGGAGGAGTCTCAGTGCTCGTGCAAGAGTCTCAGTGCTCGTGGAGGAGTCTCAGTGCTCGTGCAAGAGCCTCAGTGCGCAGAGCACGACTTTCCCTGTGACCCCAGGCACAGCAGAGCCCCAGGGCCAGGGTGTCTCAGCAACACTCCCCCAGCCCCAGCAGGTTGGGCCGGCACCAGAGGGACTCCAGGGGACCTGGGCCCACCAGCTCAGGAAGGGGCTGCGGGCAGGAGAGCCGGAGCCAGCACGAGGCTGGGCGGCTAGGGTCAGCCTGCTGGAAAGCGGCATCCTGCAGGAGATCCTCCTGTCCCTGCTCAGGCAGCGGGAGACACACAGCAAGGACTTGGGCTCTGCCAGCCCCGTCTTCAGCGTGAAAGAGGAAGAGAGCCCCAGCATCCCTGCCATGGGTGAGTATTGACAGGACCCTCGGTGACCTCCTCCTGCCTCGGGGCACAGAGGAGCAGGGCAGAGAGAGGCAGCTGGGCTGGCAGGAGGCAGCGGTGCTGCAGGGCTGGGACTTTTCCCAGCCTGCTGCCAGCGGCATCCTGGGGGAGACCGGACATCAGCAGCCTGGCCCGGGGCTTGCTGCGTGCAGGGCAGTGGGCGCAGGGCTGGAGAGAGGGCTCTTCTCTTCCCTCCACCTCCTGCTCCTGCCTACAGCTCGCCCTGCTCTTGTTCTTAATCAGGTGAAGCTCGTGCTTCCTCCACCTGCCAGCTGAAGGCCCGGGAGAAGGAAGCCCACAGAAACGTCTTGGCCTTTCTCAACAGCACCAAAAGGGTAACTGCAGACTGTCAGCGAGGCTCTGCCCGCAGCTCTGCTGCTGCTGCCGTGGCTGCTGCCTCCATGCAGACTCTTGGAGGGCTGGTGGCCATGCAGAGCTGCTCCCATCCCTTGCCCCTGCGCCATCACTGCAGCCCCTTGAGCCCTGGCTCCGCTGGCTGTGCCTCTGCCCCCTCACCCTCCCTCTCGGTCTCTCTTCTCCCCGCCTGTCAGCATGTGGACTTGAAGCTGATGTTTCTGGGCTCCATCTGCATCCTCTGCCAAGCCCGGCTGCAGGGCAGGTACCTGCCTGGTTTCAAATGGTCGTTTGAACTGATAGAGGAAATGGAGGTGAGGGGACCGCCAGCGGGGCTGAGGGAGGGAGGGAGGAAGGCAGAGTGGTACAGCTGGCCGAGCACCGGCCCAGCGGTGAGGACAGCACTCGGGCGTCTGGGCACAGGGCCGGGGGGAGACAGGCCTCTGTGGGAACAGCCCTGCCTGCCACAGGGCTGCTGCAGAGCGAGGGGCCGCTCTGGGTGCCAGTGCTGGCCTGGGGGCAGCGGGGCTCAGCCCGCCCTGCAGACTGGTGCCGGGCACTGGCAGCTCCCGTGCCCCATGGCGGCCCTGCTCTCCCTCTCCAGGCACGACGGAAAAAGGAGCCACCTCACAGCCTGAACGCCATGATGTGGCACCAAGCCGTGCTTGCCATCGCTTCAATGAGGTACCTGCCCCAGACCCCGGCCGGGCCAGGGCCTCCCCACAGCGTGGGCCTGATGGAACCGGGCATCTCCCAATGTGGCAGGACCCTGGTGGCACTGTCTCTGGGCCTCTGCTCTCCCTGGTGCTTGGCCCAGCGGTGGGCCAGATGAGGGGGCAGAGGGTGCTCCGGGGCTCCCCGGTGCCTCTTGGCTTTTCCCCTGAAGGGAGAGGCAGGAGACGGAAAGGGGTTGGGCTGTGGAAGCCCTGGCATCCAACTGGCACCTTCTCTCCTTGCAGCGAGGACAGGGGAATGCTGCTGGGCCAGCACCTTGACCCCTGCATCACGAGTATCTTCCATCGGGTTCACACACGGAAGTTGAACAGCCGTCAGGCTGCGCTCCATGCTCAGGTAAGCAAGCGCGGGGTGAGCTATGGAAAGCCTGCCAGTTGGCCCCTGTGCACGTTTTCCCAGCTGGCTTTGGCTGCTGGAAGACGATAGCAGAAGGGAGACCCCGAGGCCCCTCAAGAGGGCAGCTGGACCCGCCTCGGGTGGAAGGCATTCAAGCCAGCTTCCTGCAAGGAAGAAGGGCCAGGGCAAGCGTGCCACCTGCTGTGTCCCCGTACAGATTGTGAAAACGCTGGACAGCGTGCTGGAGGTGCTGATGTGTTGCGAACCGCCGAGCTCCAGCCTCCAGATATTGCGGGGAATCCTGAAGGTCAGGCATTTGCCAAGAGCAGAGCTCACGGGCTCTCTTCCTTGCCTTACCCTGAAGAAAGAGACGCGACCTTCTAGAGTGTGCATGCCCCAGCCCAGAACCAAAGCACTGGAAGGAGTCTGAGCGTCCTTCCCAGGCCCCCGGCTCTGCCAGCTGCCACGGCTGAGCCACTGCCCTCGCTTCCCGCCCTGTTGACGCTCTCCTTCCCAGACGGCAGCAGGGCAGAGCTCTGCTGGCACGTGGCCATGGGGTGAGGGAATTCCAGCCCTGAAGCTCTCTTCTTCTCACTGCCCCGTGGGCCGTAGCCCAGCCTCCTGGGTGCAGGCCCCCGGAGGTTCCTGTCCTCCTGGAGAAGGGACATGCGGCCGTTTTTGAAGTGGCATGTGGAAAGGGGCAGAGGTGGCTGGTGGTGGGGGGTGGGGTCCAGCTACCTTCCTGACTGCAGCAGGTCACCAACTGTCAGCAACAGTCCCCGAGGTCGCGGGGCAGCCGGACCCCGTTCCAGGCCTCCCCGCTGTCTGGGGCAAGCCTCGGCGGCACGTTGCGTAAACTGCGCCAGGCGCTTGGCAGAGCCAAGGAGCTCCAGGAGCCGCCGGTGTTTCCCAAGGCTGACCGGCAGCTCTTCCCTTCTCAGATCCTGGTGGCCTTCCTGGTATCTCCCAAACTGGCTCTGCGCCGGAAGGCGGTGGGGAGGATTGTCAGACTGAGCGAGTTCTTGATGCCCACCGCGATGCTGAAGGTAAGGGGCCTGCGGTGCAGGCCACTGGCCCCGGGGCTCCTGCTGCAGCCCCGCAGGCCCTCCCTTCCCGTGCTGCACCCTTTTGTGGGAGTCCCACAGGTGGGGAAGGAGGGCTCCGTCAGCTGAATGTGGGTGTGGAGGACCAGCAGAGCCAGGGCCTCAGTCCTCCTTCAGGCACCCTGGTCCCCTGGGCTCACGGGGAGGGAAGGGCTCCCTTCACAGGGAGGCTGCACGCTCCTCACCCTGATGCGGCTGCCGCCGGCTGGGTCTCCACAGGGTGCAGTGCAGGGCAGAGCCCTCCCGAGCTCTGGCTCACGCGGCACTCGGCCCAGGGCCCGCTCTCGGAGGTTCGGGCTTTCGTCCCATCTACTGCAGCTTGGCCCTCCTACTTTTCCTTCCTCTCTCCCACAGTCCTTGGCCGTCAGATCGGGCAACCCCATCTTCGCCATTGAGGCGCCTCTGCTGTTACTGATGTCACTGATGGTGCACCTCACCCTGTGCTGCACCGAGGAGGACCAGGAGATCAGCCAGGGGGCTGCGCAGGCAATGCACAACTTCTTCTATTTCATCTTGGTGCGACAAAGTAAGAGACGCTGGGGTGAGCTGGGGCCTTCCAGCCACAAGGGCCATGGCAAGGCGCTGCACCGCCTCGGCCCCCGCTCCTCTGCCAGAGGAAGGAGCAGCAAACTCCTCCGAGGCTGGAGCAGGGGAGCTGCCGTGCCGCGCCAACCCCGGGGCCCACGCAGCCCGCCCTGGAACGGTGGCTTGGGGGCCCGTCCCGAAATCCCCTGGGCTGGAGAGCTGGTGGCAGCAGCATCCCAGGGCTTCTCTCCTCCTGCCCAGCAGAAGGCCAGACGGAACTCCTCTGCCCTTCTGCAGCCTAAGAGGCCGTTTCCCCTCGTCCCCCTGGAAACAGGCCCACTGCCTCCCTGGCACATTTCCAGCTCCCCGCAGAATGGAGAGCCGGGCACAGAGCTCTCCTTCATGCCCTCGCCTGCTGTCACCAGCTCTGGGTTTTTCCTGCTGCTCACCGTGTGTTTCTCCTCCTGCCCAGGCTGGGTTGCAGCAATGGAGGATCAAAACCTGGATGTGTACCGGCAAATCCCCAACATATTCTGGCCCATGGAGCCCCCTAACCCGGCGATGGTAACGAGCTCCTCCTGGGGGTCTTGGCCGCGAGGCGGGCAGGAGCCTCGTGAAGCAGTGCATCAGCCATCGGGGGGAGTGGGTGGCATGGCCTCCCGATGAGCAGGCCGCGGGTCCCACCACCTCTCTGCAGGGAGTAGCCAAAGGCTTTAACCCAGCAATCACCCCATCCCTCTCCACACCCTGCAATCGCCCCGCACCAGCCCCTGCTGCGGCACTTGTCCTGGGGCAGGGGGCCGGCGCTGCCCCCGCTTTCTCACTCCAGAGCTGCCCCCGCTGCTCAGCTGTGCCCCGTACCAGGGCCCTCAAGTGTGACACCTCTTCCTCTCTCCCTCAGGTATATGGCTGCTACCTCCTCAGGGCTGAGAGGACCAGGTTTGTCTCCCTGATCTTGAGGACCATGGGGCACCCAAGAGTCTTTGACCCCCGGCCGATTGCCAACATGCTGGACATGGTCTTGAGACACCCACAGGCAGATTTGGACCAGGTAGGCGACGTGCAGCCGCACTGCCCTGCATGCGTGCCCTCCGGGGGCCGTTCCCCCGCCCCAAGGCCATGGCTTGGGAGCACGCAATGGGCAGCCTTGGTGGCCAGCAAAGAGCGGTGGGAGGGAAGTTCTTGGTGGCAGCTGGGGCCATAGCTGCACTCCACCCTGCTCCACCCTGTCTCTGCCAGGTGGAGAATATTGTCGAGATCTTCCATAAGCAGTTTGCGTGCATCAGTCGGGAGCCGCTCCAGGACATCCTGAGGAGAAGCTTTCTCCAAGTGGCCCGCTTGTGCCCTAAGCAGGTGACCACTGGCCTGCTGCAGAGTAGCCTGGACTTTGACAGGTACGTGGCCCATCAGCCTCGGGGACAGCTCAGGACCTCCAGGGCCTGCCCAGGCAGAAGAGGTGGGGGCCGAAGCGGCCCAACTCACAGTGTGCTCTGGCTCTGCAGCACTTCCAAGGCCATGTGGAGCCTGTTGGCCTCCGAGCCCGACCTCGCGTACAGCGCGATGCTGACGCTGCTGTGGGTCCAGCGGAACCAGTTCAAGGGAGAAGAGGACTACTGCCGTCACCTGGCTGTGAGTGTCTGGATGAGCTCTGCTCCGCCCTGCCTGGGGCTGCATGCACCTCTCCAGCCCCTGCTTCCCTCTCCACCTACCCCCAAACCCAGACCTGCCTCCTCTGGACCGCCAAGGCTTGTGTGCCCGTGCTACAATGAGAGCTGAGCCCCGAGAGCCGCCACGGGTGGGCTCTAGGCCAGGCACGCGGGCTGGCTTCTGCCCTGGCATCTCCCTCAGCTCAGCGCAGCGCCTGAGCCCCCCCCGGCCCCGGGCAGTGCCGCAGGGCCATCTGTGCAGTGACAGCTGTCCCTGGGGGTTTTCTGCAGGTGGCCTTGGCACTGCACGAGATCATGCTGCTGCCTTGCAACAAACTCTACGTGCAGATGCTTTGCGACGAGATCTTCATTGGACTGGCCTTCATGATCTCCTTGAGCTTGATTTGCTCACAGCAGGGCTGCTGCCAGGTTGGCGGTCAGAGCACAGAGGACAAGCTTAATTCATGCCCCGACCAAAGGTACTCTGTCCGTGCTCCCTGGTCTGTGCCTGAGGCCCAGAGCCGGGGTTCCACATGTGACCGTGCTTTGCTCTGCATGCAGGATGGTGGTGACCACCATGCAAGCTCTGTTCCATTGTCTGGGCGGCACCTCTGTGGTGGAAGATATCAAGGGGCAGGGTATCTGGGACATGCTGATAAGCCCCGAGACCTACCACAGAGGTATCACCATGCTGACGAGGTGAGAGCCTCCTCGGTCGTCCTTGTCTCCCCTGGCATTTCTCCCCTGGAGATGAAGGGCCCCTTCCTCGTGGGTGGTGGGGCACAAGCAGCCAACGCAAGGCGTAGACGCAGCCTTGTCGCGCGTGGCCTGGCCTGCGGGGTAATGGCTTGGGCTGGCAGCGCGGTCCCAGAGAGCTCTGCCTGCCCAGCTCAGTGCCACCAATGCCTTCTTCCCCCGGCCAGGATGCTGCGGCGTGAAGTGCCGGCCTGCTGCACTGCCGTGTCTGAACTGGCCATCACAGGCCTCCTCCAGAGACAGGCCCACCTGGACATCACAGCCATGATCGTCTTCGCCGAGGTGGGCCTGATGACAAGCGCTGCCTCTCTGAGGGCAGGCGGGGGGAAGCCGGGCTGCGTGCATGAGGCAGAGGGCAGAGGGGAGGCAGAGAGGGCCCTGTGCGGGCCCTGCTGCCTCCCACGGGCACTGTGACCGGCCCCGGCGCCTTGTCCCGAACCATGTGGGAGCTCTGCCGGCTGTGCCGGGCTCTCACTCTGCTGCCGGCTGTGTTTCAGCTCCTGGATGGCACCGACTTTGAGCACGTCAACGGCCAAGTGGTGTCCATCCTCCAGGAGCACCTGCAGAGCGAGAGCTTGGAGCTGCGCAAGATGACAATCTCCAGCCTCGTCACGCTGTCTAGGAGACCCGAGAAGGTGAGCCGGGCACAGCGAAGGCGTCCGCCTGGGGCTGGGCTTTGCCAGGAACCGGGAGCGGCGGGACGGGGCCCACTGCCCCCGCTGCCCGCTTCAGTGGCCCCTGAGCGCTTCAGCCCAGGCCCTGGGCTGTGCCGCACGCGGAGAGATCTCTCCTGACCGGCGTTGCGTCCTCTACACGCAGAGTGGTCTTGCCGGTGCGGTCCTGGACTGCGTCACAAAATGAACTTGTGTGTTTCATGTAGGCACATGAGACTCTGCAAAGCCTGCTGCCACACGTCGTGCAGCGACTGCAGGATGAGGACGGCGACATCAGTACGGCGGCCCTGATTGTCCTCAACAATACACTCCGCCGGGTGGACAGGGAGACGACTGTCCCCATCGCCCTGCAGCTGGTCAAGATGCTCCTGCTGCTCTTCAGAAACGTAAGGCAGCAGCGGGAGAGCAAGGGCTTGGCTAGCACGCCTCGGGTGCACGTGCGTGTGGCCCAGAGGTGGTGCGTCCCTCTCCACACGTGCCCGCTGGCCCATGAGTTGTCCTCCTCGCTGCAGAGGGAGAGCCACACGCATTCATCTCCTCACCATGGGCTTGCAGAAGCCAGGCCTGAGGTCCTCCCCTCTTCCTTCTCTCCTTCTAGGAGTCCAGCCACGTGCGAGAGCTCTCCATCCTCCTCTGCAGAGACGCGATGGAGGTTGCAGTCCACACCCACAAAGCGCAGATGAGGGAGGACATGCACAGGAGCCTGATGCCCCTGTTCTTCCACCTGCATGAGAACGACTGCAAGGTGGCTCAGGTGGGGATTTCTAAGCCCTTTGAACGTGCCTCAACTGGGGCCCAACCTGCAGAGTCCCCGAGGAGGGCTCGGAGCCCCTCCACCTGCCTGCAGCCGCAGAGCTGGCAGCAGCTGAGAAGGTGGGCAGGGACACGTCCTCCACCTGCCCTGCCTGACCCGGCAGAGCTCAGCAGCAGTGCGCGGCCACAAAGACCAAAGCACTGGAGCCCCCGTGGGCTTCCCTGCGGTGCCTGCAGGTGTCTGAGGCCAGGGCTTGGACCCGCAACCCTTGCCACTCCCCGGCTCTGCCCAGGGAACCCCAGGTCCTGTCCCCTGGGCGGCGGTGCCATCTCCCACTCTCTGCTGCCCTGCAGGCCTCTCGGGAAGCCCTCCTGGCAGCTGTCAGCTTCCTGAACTGGAGGCAGCTCATGAGGCTGCTGGAGACAGAGCAGACATGGAGGGCGTGCAAGTGCCTGGTAAGGACGGCCCCAAAGCCTCACACCCAGCCTGGAGAAGCCCCTCTCCCCCAGTGCCCAGCATGCGGGGCGAGCAGTTGTGCGCCTACCCGCTGCGGCAGCCCAGCGCTGCCTGCACCGCACGCAGGCTCCCCTTCCCCTCCGGAGCCCAGGGGTGCCGACGGAGCCCCGGCCCAGCTAGGCCTTGGCGGCAGGGTGGCAAGGGGCTCTGCTCCCTCCACACTCCAGCACCAGCCAGCTGCTGCCTGGGCGTCCGGGCTGCCCGGGCTGGGGAAAGCAGGGGAGGCCAGTCCTGGGCTCTGGGGGAGGAGGGTCTGTGCCAACCCTGGCCCCTTGTGCTCTCTCCAGCTCATGAAGCACAGCAGCAGGGTGGAGCACTACCTGCGCCAGAGCCTGTTCTACCTGCGGAGCCCACAGGAGCCCTTGCGTGAGGCGGCCTTCAGGTTCATTGGTGAGACACAACCCCGCCGGGGTCCCTCCCTGCCCCACAGCCCCGCCGGGTGCCCGCGGGGCTCTCTGCCGCCCTCTCCCACCCCTGCCCACGGTGGGTGTAGGGCCGCGGCCGGGGTCGGTGAGGGCGAGCTGGGCCGCCGCGGCGGGCGGGCCAGCGGGATCTGTGACGGGGCTGTGTGTGCCTAGAGCTCGCCGCGCAGAAGCTGACGGACGGGCGCCAGGAGATGCTCCAGGTCATTTACGAGGGTGAGTGAGGGCAGGGGGGTGCCCGCGGAGGCTGGCAGAGAGGACGAAAGACCCTGGATATGGAGCTCCAGTCCCTGTCCCGGCTGGGGAGGGCTCGGCTCCCTGTGTGGGTGAGGGGAAAGAGATTTCAGGGGCATGCGGGGCATTGGTGGCCAGCACCTCCTGGCTGATGCCGGTGCCCCTGCCTCCCTCCGGGCCGTGGGAAGAGCAGGAGTGGCCCTGACCAGAGGGGCTCCTGATGACCCTGCAGATCTGGGCTCTGACCTCAGCTCTGCTCCTTTCCATCCCAGCCCTTCAGGAGCAAGTGCACAACAGCAGCGCCTCCGTCTCTTCCCTGGAGACTGAAGCCCTGCGGATCCTGGCTGCTGCAGCCAAAGAGCCTCCCCCCAGATTCCGCCTGCAAGCCTCGTGCTATCAGCTGCGGAGGGCATGGAAGAGGAGGATCCCTGCCCTGGGAGACTGCTGGCTGTGATGCCCAAGCTGTGTGCAGAGCTGATCCCGGGGTGCTCTGCACACTGGCACTGTCCCAGCAGCTGGACCCGCTCCCTTGCCAGCAGCCCATGCAAGAAGATGAATATAGTTAGATTTATTCATTCATTTTCTGTATTAAGAATTAGATATATCCATTAAATTTAGGATGGGTTAAGCTAAGTCGTTCAAAAACATTTTTAACGTAGGTTCACTCCCATTCGCGCTTGCGCGCTGCCTCCTGTTGGTGTGTGTTAGCACACTGTTGGTGTGTGTTAGCACCCTTGTAGACCTCTAGACAAAACAGCTTTCTTGCTTTGGACTGCAGGTGTTGCATGCCAGGCATCATCTTCTCTTGCTCCAGACTGCTCGCATGCCAGGCACCGCAAGGCCTTTGCTGATACTGTGGAATAGCCTGTTAGTTACTGTAGAAGTTTCCCACCTGACACAGACACAACAATCTAAAATGTAAAGTTTCCCACCAAATGAAGCTCAGCTTCGTTTCTAAAATCTAATTCTTAATACAGAAAACGAATGAATAAATCTTAACTATATTTTATATGTTCGCATATCACTGCCGGCCGGGAGCAGAGGCCTTCGCACAACCAGTGCCCGTGTCTCCCAGCCACCTGTGAAAACACTGGAGCTTCGTGAGCCGCTTGAGCTCTTCTTTCCGGTCCCACACTGCCCTGCTGCCCCCCAGACACTCGTAGGGTACCCGCTCTGCAGCTGCAGGGGCCACATCGGGTCCCGCTTGCGTCCCTGGAGAGCCCTGCTGTCCCCCAGGCCCCCCACAGGGGCTGCAAGATGGCCCGCATGTGGCCCTGAGGAGCCTTGCTGTTCCCCAGACAGCTGAAGGGGCTCTGCTGGGCCCCGCCTGGAGCCCCAGGTAGCCGTGCTGCTCCCCGGGCCCTCACAGAGGCCCTAGAGCACCTTCCATGGGGCCCTGTGAGACCTGGGAGTGCCCCTGGGGCTCTCTGGAGGGGCTGCTGGGCCCCCCGCACATGCCCCTGAGAGGGCGGTGAGAGGCCCTGGGGTTCTCTGGAGGGCAGCCACGTCCAGGTAGGAAATGGGCCATGTCAGAGCCCGCTGCTTCTCCACCTTCTGCTGCCCGGGGCGGCAGTTCCTCCCCAGGCACGCACGCACACAGCGCTGGGAGGCCTGGAGAGTGGGCCCCAGTGCTCGTGCTCGTGCAAGAGTCTCAGTGCTCCTGCAAGAGTCTCAGTGCTCGTGGAGGAGTCTCAGTGCTCCTGCAAGAGTCTCAGTGCTCGTGGAGGAGTCTCAGTGCTCGTGCGAGAGTCTCAGTGCTCGTGCGAGAGTCTCAGTGCTCGTGGAGGAGTCTCAGTGCTCGTGCGAGAGTCTCAGTGCTCGTGCGAGAGTCTCAGTGCTCGTGGAGGAGTCTCAGTGCTCGTGCAAGAGTCTCAGTGCTCGTGCAAGAGCCTCAGTGCGCAGAGCACGACTTTCCCTGTGACCCCAGGCACAGCAGAGCCCCAGGGCCAGGGTTTCTCAGCAACACTCCCCCAGCCCCAGCAGGTTGGGCGAGCACCAGAGGGACTCCAGGGGACCTGGGCCCACCAGCTCAGGAAGGGGCTGTGAGCAGGAGAGCCGGTGCCGGCACCAGGCTGGGCGGCTGGGGTCAGCCTGCTGGAAAGCGGCTTCCTGCAGGAGATCCCCCTGTCCCTGCCCAGCTCCTCTGCCCCACCACCTCCCTGCTCCGGCCAGGCAGCCCCGGGGTGGGGCTGCTCGCCGTGTGCTGCCCCCTCCCCACCCTCAACTCTTCCTCTGTGCCAGAGGCTGGAGAGCGATCTCCCCCACAGGCACCTCGCAGCCAGGGCGGCAGAGGACGCAAGGGCTGAGGTGGCCGCTGAGGATCGTCAGCAGCCAGAAAGCCCCAGGCAGCGTGAGACGCACAGCGAGGACTTGGGCTCTGCCAGCCCCGTCTTCGGCGTGAAAGAGGAAGAGAGCCCCAGCATCCCCGCCATGGGTGAGTATTGACAGGACCCTCGGCGACCTCCTCCTGCCTCGGGGCACAGAGGAGCAGGGCAGAGAGAGGCAGCTGGGCTGGCAGGAGGCAGCGGTGCTGCAGGGCTGGGACCTTTCCCAGCCTGCTGCCAGCGGCATCCTGGGGGAGACCGGACATCAGCAGCCTGGCCCGGGGCTTGCTGCGTGCAGGGCAGTGGGCGCAGGGCTGGAGAGAGGGCTCTTCTCTTCCCTCCACCTCCTGCTCCTGCCTACAGCTCGCCCTGCTCTTGTTCTTAATCAGGTGAAGCTCGTGCTTCCTTCACCTGCCAGCTGGAGGCCCGGGAGAAGGAAGCCCACGAAAACGTCTTGGCCTTTCTCAACAGCACCAGAAAGGTAAGTGCAGACTGTCAGAGAGGCTCTGCTGCTGCTGCCGTGGCTGCTGCCTGCGTGCAGGCTCTTGGAGGGCTGGTGGCCAGGCAGAGCTGCTCCCCTCCCGGGCCCCTGCGCCATCACTGCAGCCCGTCGAGCCCTTGCTCCGCTGGCTGTGCCTCTGCTCCCTCACCCTCCCTCTCGGTCTCTCTTCTCCCCGCCTGTCAGCATGTGGACTTGAAGCTGATGTTTCTGGGCTCCATCTGCATCCTCTGCCAAGCCCGGCTGCAGGGCAGGTACCTGCCTGGTTTCGAATGGTCGTTTGAACTGATAGAGGAAATGGAGGTGAGAGGACCGCCAGCGGGGCTGAGGGAGGGAGGGAGGAAGGGAGAGGGGTACAGCTGGCCGAGCACCGGCCCAGCGGTGAGGACAGCACTCGGGCGTCTGGGCACAGGGCCGGGGGGAGGCAGGCCTCTGTGGGAACAGCCCTGCCTGCCACAGGGCTGCTGCAGAGCGAGGGGCCGCTCTGGGTGCCAGTGCTGGCCTGGGGGCAGCGGGGCTCAGCCCGCCCTGCAGACTGGTGCCGGGCACTGGCAGCTCCCGTGCCCCATGGCGGCCCTGCTCTCCCTCTCCAGGAACGACGGAAAAAGGAGTCATCTTGCAGGCTGGACACCATGATGTGGCACCAAGCCGTGCTTGCCTTCGCTTCAATGAGGTACCTGCCCCAGACCCCGGCCGGGCCAGGGCCTCCCCACAGCGTGGGCCTGATGGAACCGGGCATCTCCCAACGTGGCAGGACCCTGGCGGCACTGTCTCTGGGCCTCTGCTCTCCCTTGTTCTTGGCCCAGCGGTGGGCCAGATGAGGGGGCAGAGGGTGCTCCGGGACTCCCCGGTGCCTCTTGGCTTTTGTCCTGAAGGGGGAGGCAGGAGACAGAAAGGGGTTGGGCTGTAGAAGCCCTGGCATCCAACCGGCACCTTCTCTCCTTGCAGCGAGGACAGGGGAATGCTGCTGGACCAGCACCTTGACCCCTGCATCACGAGTATCTTCCATCGGGTTCACACACGGAAGTTGAACAGCCGTCAGGCTGCGCTCCATGCTCAGGTAAGCAAGCGCGGGGTGAGCTATGGAAAGCCTGCCAGTGCCCCTGGAGAGGGCAGCTGGGCCCGCCTCGGGTGGAAGGCATTCAAGCCAGCTTCCTGCAAGGAAGAAGGGCCAGGGCAAGCGTGCCACCTGCTGTGTCCCCGTACAGATCGTGAAAACGCTGGACAGCGTGCTGGAGGTGCTGATGTGTTGCGAACCGCCGAGCTCCAGCCTCCAGATATTGCGGGGAATCCTGAAGGTCAGGCATTTGCCAAGAGCAGAGCTCACGGGCTCTCTTCCTTGCCTTACCCTGAAGAAAGAGACGCGACCTTCTAGAGTGTGCATGCCCCAGCCCAGAACCAAAGCACTGGAAGGAGTCTGAGCGTCCTTCCCAGGCCCCCGGCTCTGCCAGCTGCCACGGCTGAGCCACTGCCCTCGCTGCCCGCCCTCCTTCCCAGACGGCAGCAGGGCAGAGCTCTGCTGGCACGTGGCCATGGGGTGAGGGAATTCCAGCCCTGAAGCTCTCTTCTTCTCAGTGCCCCGTGGGCCGTAGCCCAGCCTCCTGGGTGCAGGCCCCCGGAGGTTCCTGTCCTCCTGGAGAAGGGACATGCGGCCGTTTTTGAAGTGGCATGTGGAAAGGGGCAGAGGTGGCTGGTGGTGGGGGGTGGGGTCCAGCTACCTTCCTGACTGCAGCAGGTCACCAACTGTCAGCAACAGTCCCCGAGGTCACGAGGCGGCCGGACCCCGTTCCAGGCCTCCCCGCTGTCTGGGGCAAGCCTCGGCGGCACGTTGCGTAAACTGCGCCAGGCGCTTGGCAGAGCCAAGGAGCTCCAGGAGCCGCCGGTGTTTCCCAAGGCTGACCGGCAGCTCTTCCCTTCTCAGATCCTGGTGGCCTTCCTGGTATCTCCCAAACTGGCTCTGCGCCGGAAGGCGGTGGGGAGGATTGTCAGACTGAGCGAGTTCTTGATGCCCACCGCGATGCTGAAGGTAAGGGGCCTGCGGTGCAGGCCACTGGCCCCGGGGCTCCTGCTGCAGCCCCGCAGGCCCTCCCTTCCCGTGCTGCACCCTTTTGTGGGAGTCCCACAGGTGGGGAAGGAGGGCTCCGTCAGCTGAATGTGGGTGTGGAGGACCAGCAGAGCCAGGGCCTCAGTCCTCCTTCAGGCACCCTGGTCCCCTGGGCTCACGGGGAGGGAAGGGCTCCCTTCACAGGGAGGCCGCACGCTCCTCACCCTGACGCGGCTGCCGCCGGCTGGGTCTCCACAGGGTGCAGTGCAGGGCAGAGCCCTCCTGAGCTCTGGCTCACGTGGCACTCGGCCCAGGGCCCGCTCTCGGAGGTTCGGGCTTTCGTCCTATCTACTGCAGCTTGGCCCTCCTACTGTTCCTTCCTCTCTCCCACAGTCCTTGGCCGCCAAATCGGACAACCCCATCTTCATCTTTGAGGCGCCTCTGCTGTTACTGATGTCACTGATGGTGCACCTCACCCTGTGCTGCACCGAGGAGGACCAGGAGATCAGCCAGGGGGCTGCGCAGGCAATGCACGACTTCTTCTATTTCATCTTGGTGCGACAAAGTAAGAGACGCTGGGGTGAGCTGGGGCCTTCCAGCCACAAGGGCCCTGGCAAGGCGCTGCACCGCCTCGGCCCCCGCTCCTCTGCCAGAGGAAGGAGCAGCAAACTCCTCCGAGGCTGGAGCAGGGGAGCTGCCGTGCCGCGCCAACCCCGGGGCCCACGCGGCCCGCCCTGGAGCGGTGGCTTGGGGGCCCGTCCCGAAATCCCCTGGGCTGGAGAGCTGGTGGCAGCAGCATCCCAGGGCTTCTCTCCTCCTGCCCAGCAGAAGGCCAGACGGAACTCCTCTGCCCTTCTGCAGCCTAAGAGGCCGTTTCCCCTCGTCCCCCCTGGAAACAGGCCCACTGCCTCCCTGGCACATTTCCAGCTCCCCGCAGAACGGAGAGCCGGGCACAGAGCTCTCCTTCATGCCCTCGCCTGCTGTCACCAGCTCTGGGTTTTTCCTGCTGCTCACCATGTGTTTCTCCTCCTGCCCAGGCTGGGTTGCAGCACTGGAGGATCAAAACCTGGATGTGTACCGGCAAATCCCCAACATATTCTGGCCCATGGAGCCCCCTCACTCGGCGATGGTAACGAGCTCCTCCTGGGGGTCTTGGCCGCGAGGCGGGCAGGAGCCTCGTGAAGCAGTGCATCAGCCATCGGGGGGAGTGGGTGGCATGGCCTCCCGATGAGCAGGCCGCGGGTCCCACCACCTCTCTGGGGAGTAGCCAAAGGCTTTAACCCAGCAATCACCCCATCCCTCTCCACACCCTGCAATCGCCCCGCACCTGCCCCTGCTGCGGCACTTGTCCTGGGGCAGGGGGCCGGCGCTGCCCCCGCTTTCTCACTCCAGAGCTGCCCCCGCTGCTCAGCTGTGCCCCACACCAGGGCCCTCAAGTGTGACACCTCTTCCTCTCTCCCTCAGGTATATGGCTGCTACCTCCTCAGGGGCTGAGAGGACCAGGTTTGTCTCCCTGATCTTGAGGACCATGGGGCACCCAAGAGTCTTTGACCCCCGGCCGATTGCCAACATGCTGGACATGGTCTTGAGACACCCACAGGCAGATTTGGACCAGGTAGGCGACGTGCAGCCGCACTGCCCTGCATGCGTGCCCTCCGGGGGCCCTTCCCCCACCCCAGGGCCACGGCTTGGGAGCACGCAATGGGCAGCCTTGGTGGCCAGCAAAGAGCGGTGGGAGGGAAGTTCTTGGTGGCAGCTGGGGCCATAGCTGCACTCCACCCTGCTCCACCCTGTCTCTGCCAGGTGGAGGAGATTGTCGAGATCTTCCATAAGCAGTTTGCGTGCATCAGTCGGGAGCCGCTCCAGGACATCCTGAGGAGAAGCTTTCTCCAAGTGGCCCGCTTGTGCCCTAAGCAGGTGACCACTGGCCTGCTGCAGAGTAGCCTGGACTTTGACAGGTACGTGGCCCATCAGCCTCGGGGACAGCTCAGGACCTCCAGGGCCTGCCCAGGCAGAAGAGGTGGGGGCCGAAGCGGCCCAACTCACAGTGTGCTCTGGCTCTGCAGCACTTCCAAGGCCATGTGGAGCCTGTTGGCCTCCGATCCCGACCTCGCGTACAGCGCGATGCTGACGCTGCTGTGGGTCCAGCGGAACCAGTTCAAGGGAGAAGAGGACTACTGCCGTCACCTGGCTGTGAGTGTCTGGATGAGCTCTGCTCCGCCCTGCCTGGGGCTGCATGCACCTCTCCAGCCCCTGCTTCCCTCTCCACCTACCCCCAAACCCAGACCTGCCTCCTCTGGACCGTCAAGGCTTGTGTGCCCGTGCAACAAATGAGAGCTGAGCCCCGAGAGCCGCCACGGGTGGGCTCTAGGCCAGGCACGCGGGCTGGCTTCTGCCCTGGCATCTCCCTCAGCTCAGCGCAGCGCCTGAGCCCCCCCCGGCCCCGGGCAGTGCCGCAGGGCCATCTGTGCAGTGACAGCTGTCCCTGGGGGTTTTCTGCAGGTGGCCTTGGCACTGCACGAGATCATGCTGCTGCCTTGCAACAAACTCTACGTGCAGATGCTTTGCGACGAGATCTTCATTGGACTGGCCTTCATGATCTCCTTGAGCTTGATTTGCTCACAGCAGGGCTGCTGCCAGGTTGGCGGTCAGAGCACAGAGGACAAGCTTAATTCATGCCCCGACCAAAGGTACTCTGTCCGTGCTCCCTGGTCTGTGCCTGAGGCCCAGAGCCGGGGCTCCACGTGTGACCGTGCTTTGCTCTGCGTGCAGGATGGTGGTGACCACCATGCAAGCTCTGTTCCATTGTCTGGGCGGCACCTCTGTGGTGGAAGATATCAAGGGGCAGGGTATCTGGGACATGCTGATGAGCCCTGAGACCTACCACAGAGGTATCACCATGCTGACGAGGTGAGAGCCTCCTCGGTCGTCCTTGTCTCCTCTGGCATTTCTTCCCTGGAGATGAAGGGCCCCTTCCTCGTGGGTGGTGGGGCACAAGCAGCCAACGCAAGGCGCAGACGCAGCCTTGTCCCACGTGGCCTGGCCTGCGGGGTAATGGCTTGGGCTGGCAGCGCGGTCCCAGAGAGCTCTGCCTGCCCAGCTCAGTGCCACCAATGCCTTCTTCCCCCGGCCAGGATGCTGCGGCGTGAAGTGCCGGCCTGCTGCACTGCCGTGTCTGAACTGGCCATCACAGGCCTCCTCCAGAGACAGGCCCACCTGGACATCACAGCCATGATCGTCTTCACTGAGGTGGGCCTGGTGACAAGCGCTGCCTCTCTGAGGGCAGGCGGGGGGAAGCCGGGCTGCGTGCATGAGGCAGAGGGCAGAGGGGAGGCAGGGAGGGCCCTGTGCAGGCCCTGCTGCCTCCCACGGGCACTGTGACCGGTCCCGGCGCCTTGTCCCGAACCATGTGGGAGCTCTGCCGGCTGTGCCGGGCTCTCACTCTGCTGCCGGCTGTGTTTCAGCTCCTGGATGGCACCGACTTTGAGCACGTCAACGGCCAAGTGGTGTCCATCCTCCAGGAGCACCTGCAGAGCGAGAGCTTGGAGCTGCGCAAGATGACAATCTCCAGCCTCGTCACGCTGTCTAGGAGACCCGAGAAGGTGAGCCGGGCACAGCGAAGGCGTCCGCCTGGGGCTGGGCTTTGCCAGGAACCGGGAGCGGCGGGACGGGGCCCACTGCCCCCGCTGCCCGCTTCAGCGGCCCCTGAGCGCTTTAGCCCAGGCCCTGGGCTGTGCCGCACGCGGAGAGATCTCTCCTGGCCGGCGCTGCGTCCTCTACACGCAGAGTGGTCTTGCCGTTGCGGTCCTGGACTGCGTCACAAAATGAACTTGTGTGTTTCATGTAGGCAGTGACTCTGCAAAGCCTGCTGCCACAGGTCGTGCAGCGACTGCAGGATGAGGACGGCGACATCAGTACAGCGGCCCTGACTGTCCTCAACAATACACTCCGCCGGGTGGACAGGGAGACGGCCGTCCCCATCGCCCTGCAGCTGGTCAAGATGCTCCTGCCGCTCTTCAGAAACGTAAGGCAGCAGCGGGAGAGCAAGGGCTTGGCTAGCACGCCTGGGGGGCACGTGCGTGAGGCCCAGGGGTGGTGCATCCCTCTCCACACGTGCCAATTGGCCCATGAGTTGTCCTCCTCGCTGCAGAGGGAGAGCCCGCATTCATCTCCTCACCATGGGCTTGCAGAAGCCAGGCCTGAGGTCCTCCCCTCTTCCTTCTCTCCTTCTAGGAGTCCAGCCACGTGCGAGAGCGCTCCTTCCTCCTCTGCAGAGACGTGATGGAGGTTGCAGTCCACACCCACAAAGCGCAGATGTGGGAGGACGTGCACAGGAGCCTGATGCCCCCGTTCTTCCACCTGCATGAGAACGACTGCAAGGTGGCTCAGGTGGGGATTTCTAAGCCCTTTGAACGTGCCTCAACTGGGGCCCAACCTGCAGAGTCCCCGAGGAGGGCTCGGAGCCCCTCCACCTGCCTGCAGCCGCAGAGCTGGCAGCAGCTGAGAAGGTGGGCAGGGACACGTCCTCCACCTGCCCTGCCTGACCCGGCAGAGCTCAGCAGCAGTGCGCGGCCACAAAGACCAAAGCACTGGAGCCCCCGTGGGCTTCCCTGCGGTGCCTGCAGGTGTCTGAGGCCAGGCCTTGGACCCACAACCCTTGCCACCCCCCCGCCCTGCCCAGGGAACCCCAGGTCCTGTCCCCTGGGCGGCGGTGCCATCTCCCACTCTCTGCTGCCCTGCAGGCCTCTCGGGAAGCCCTCCTGGCAGCTGTCAGCTTCCTGAACTGGAGGCAGCTCAGGAGGCTGCTGGAGACAGAGCAGACATGGAGGGCGTGCAAGTGCCTGGTAAGGATGGCCCCAAAGCCCCACACCCAGCCTGGAGAAGCCCCTCTCCCCCAGTGCCCAGCGCGCGGGGCGAGCAGTTGTGCGCCTACCCGCTGCGGCAGCCCAGCGCTGCCTGCACCGCACGCAGGCTCCCCTTCCCCTCCGGAGCCCAGGGGTGCCGACGGAGCCCCGGCCCAGCTAGGCCTTGGCGGCAGGGTGGCAAGGGGCTCTGCTCCCTCCACGCTCCAGCACCAGCCAGCCGCTGCCTGGGTGTCCGGGCTACCCGGGCTGGGGAAGGCAGGGGAGGCCAGTCCTGGGCACAGGGGGAGGAGGATCTGTGCCAACCCTGGCCCCTTGTGCTCTCTCCAGCTCACGGAGAACAGCAGCAGGGTGGAGCAGTACCTGCGCCAGAGCCTGTTCTACCTGCGAAGCCCACAGGAGCCTTTGCGTGAGGCGGCCTTCAGGTTCATTGGTGAGACACAACCCCGCCGGGGGTCCCTCCCCGCCCCACAGCCCCGCCGGGCGCCCGCGGGGCTCTCTGCCACCCTCTCCCACCCCTGCCCGCAGTGGGTGTAGGGCCGCGGCCGGGGTCGGTGAGGGCGAGCTGGGCCGCCGCGGCGGGCGGGCCAGCGGGATCTGTGACGGGGCTGTGTGTGCCTAGAGCTCGCCGCGCAGAAGCTGACGGACGGGCGCCAGGAGACGCTCCAGGTCATTTACGAGGGTGAGTGAGGGCAGGGGGGTGCCCGCGGGGGCTGGCAGGGAGGAGGAAAGACCCTGGATATGGAGCTCCAGTCCCTGTCCCGGCTGAGGAGGGCTCGGCTCCCTGTGTGGGTGAGGGGAAAGAGATTTCAGGGGCATGCGGGGCATTGGTGGCCAGCACCTCCTGGCTGATGCCGATGCCCCTGCCTCCCTCCGGGCCGTGGGAAGAGCAGGGGTGGCCCTGACCAGAGGGTCTCCTGACGACCCTGCAGATCTGGGCTCTGACCTCAGCTCTGCTCCTTTCCATCCCAGCCCTTCAGGAGCAAGTGCACAACAGCAGCGCCTCCGTCTCTTCCCTGGAGACTGAAGCCCTGCGGATCCTGGCTGCTGCCGCCAAAGAGCCTCCCCCCAGATTCCGCCTGCAAGCCTCGTGCTATCAGCTGCGGAGGGCATGGAAGAGGAGGATCCCCGCCCTGGGAGACTGCTGGCTGTGATGCCCGAGTTTCCCGCCAAATGAAGCTCAGCTTCTTTTCTAAATCTAATTCTTAATGCAGAAAACAAATGAATAAATCTTAGCTGTATTTTATATGTTCGCATATCACTGCCGGCCGGGAGCAGAGGCCTTCGCACAACCAGTGCCCGTGTCTCCCAGCCACCTACAAAAACCCTGGAGCTTCGTGAGCCACTTGAGCTCTTCTTTGGAGTCCCACACTGCCCTGCTGCCCCCCAGACACTCATAGGGTACCCGCTCTGCAGGGCCCCCGCACGCCCCTGCAGAGCCCGCCACCTCCCAGGCGGCTGCAGGGGCCACGTCGGGTCCCGCTTGCATCCCTGGAGAGCCCTGCTGTCCCCCAGGCCCCCCTGGGTGCCTGTATTCCTCGGGACAGGAGGTGCTGTTAATTGGCTGATGAAGAACAGAAGATGACACCCCATCTTGAAGACATCGTTTGTCATGCCCAGAGGAATGGCCCTGTTCTCCCTCCCCGAAACCTCCTTCCTCTTGGTTCTCCAGGAGAGAACTGAACCTCACTCTTGGAAATGCTGGTCTTGGTCTTTATTCAGGAGAGCTTTAACCAGCCTGGAGGATTCCGAAGGAGAGCAGTGCCCAGAGGTAGGATGTCCCGCCAAGCTCTGTCTGGGAGGCAGGATGGTAAAAGGCCTGGCAGGAGAATGGCGGCCGCAGCACAGGCAGCCCGTCGATCCCAGCCTTGGCAGAGCAAACCCTGCCCTTCTGTTCGCTTTCCTCACCCGCCGCGGGCTACTCTGGGCTGGAGCGGGGCCGGGGCCGGGCGCTGGCCGCAGCAGGGCAGTGGGAAGGGCCGCAGGACGCGGAAGGCCGGGCCTGCGGAGCGTGCAAGAAAGGCGCAGGCCCTTGGGGGAGGCAGGCCGGGCCGCCATGGTGGCCGTCTTGTGCATGGTGGAGAGACGTGGCGGCCGTCCTGTGCATGGTGGAGAGTCATGGCGGCCGTCTTGTGCAAGGCAGCCCGCTGGCCATCTTGATCCTGATGGTTTCAGGTGTTGCTGGGAAATCAAGGTCCCACGTTTTGCTCGTCTGCCGGTACAGGAGCAACTGTCGGGGACCTGAGGAGATTAACAGATCCAGACGGCCATCTGGATATGCCAGTGGGACATGCCGTACCATACAACGTCATGCTCAGTACAGGAATGAGAGTTGGCCGGAAAGCTCTCTTTCGCACTCTTCTGGGATCGGGGTTTGGGGATTTCCTTTCCTCTGGGATCACTGGCTGGGGAACGGGCTGGGCATCGGTTGGCGGGTGGGGAGCAATTGCACTGTGCACCCCTCATTTCTGTATTCCCTTATGACTTATTATCATTCTTGCTGCCACCATTATTTTAATTTTTGTGGTTTATGTCAATTACTAGATCGTTCTTATCTCAGCCTACGAGTTTTCTCACTCTTCCCCTTCTGAGTCTCTCCCCCATTTCCCAGGGGGGGAGGGTGAGCGAGCGGCCTCGTGGTGTTGGCTGCCGGCCAGGTTAAAACCACCACCACCACCACCACATCTCTCCTTTGCATTCTAGGTCACACTTTTGCAAAGCAGTAAGTGATAACAGAGTTGAAAGGAAACAGTTCTTGAAAAGTTCTCTCAATGATGGGCGTGTTCAAGATGCTCTAGTTTACAAATGACGCTGGTGCTATGTTCTGTCTTCTCGTAAAGCCGCTCTTCTCTGTTTGCAATGAGTGAACCACCTTTGATTCCTGCTTTGTGCTTTGCTTATTTTAAAACAGCATCGGCAGGATACGTGGGACCCTGGAACTCCCGCATGTTGGTCACCTCCTGGGCAATATTTATTTCATTACTGTATTCTGATTGCATTCCCATTTGCCTGTCTTTTTTCGGCAGATCCTTTTGGCAATTGCTTACGTTCGCAGTCAGGGATATGCCCACAGGGGTCTCAAACCAGTAAGCCTCAACGGTAGCCAGATTTGCATAAACAACAAAGAACTCCCACTTTTATGTCTCCATGAGGAGCCGGAGTAAGTTAGGCCTTCTCCGTTCTCTTGTGTCGCGACGGAGGGAAAACCCGGATAGCTCAATATGAGATGCTCAGCAGGCTTCCGTTTATTGATGACATATGTGCTCCTTATACACAGCGGTTAATTAAGCTCATGCATACTCCCAAAGACCCACACTGATTGGCTCATTCATTCTCCTGGGAACTTTCTCTTTGTTATAACAGGTGGTATTGCTCTGTTCACGTCCCAGGGACGTCAACAGGATACACCTTACTTTACGGTTACCAGCTCCCAGCTACTCCCTTCTTTTTCCCAGCTTATTTATTTGGAGTCTCGAGGGCAAGTAAGCATCCTGCAGACTTCTGTTAATTTACCCTGACTCATGTCAAGGGCCTAAGCTGGCTTACTGCGGCCTCTGATTGTACAATATCTCTTAGTGATCTACAACACTCTTGTGCTCAGAGCTCTTTATCTAACGCCTTCTGAAAGAGTGTTATTGCTGCTTGCTGCAGTCTTCCTCAGCTGAGCTGGAGGTGGCTGTATCTGCGGAAGGAGCTTCCTCTGGAAGAGAAGCAGAGCAACAGGCTCCAGCTGGGAGCGGAGCAGAGGCGTGGATCAGCCTTTGAGTGTTGCGCCGGCGTTTTTGTCATCCTCTTTATTCCAGCTTGTACCTGGAGAGAGTCTTCATGGTGCCACTCCGTTGTGCAAAGCCTTCTGTTTTCGCGCCCAAAGGAAAAAGGGACACGGATAGTTGAGCGAAGGGGTGGCCAGAGAGAGGGTGTAGGGGGAGATGCGTGCTACTGGACCCATCCTGTGGCTTTGCCGTCACTGCTGAGTTGGAGCACGGGTTGAGGGAATGGAAGGCTTGAGTCCGTTTCTCTTCGAAGGGGTTAGAAATTTGCGTTCTTAGAGACGCGGACATCCCTGAGAAAAGCAAATCCTGAGTCCACAAGCGTTCTCCTAGGCGGCTCAGGATATCTTTTGTCTCCAAAAGACCAAGTCCTTTAGTCTTTGGCCACCTTTTCTGCCACAGCAGACTGCTGCCTCAAGTTCAGCTTGCTGTCTATCAACCTCTCCCTCCCCAGGCCCTTCTCAGCAGACAGGAACTAGCATTCCCCATCTGGAATTCAGGATACATTCACGAGCATCCGATCAAAATGTCCAGGGGAGAGCTTGAGGTGAATTCCAGCTGCTAACGACAAGAAGAAGAAGGTGAGAGAAAACATGGTGCCGTGGATGCTTGAGGTTCTAGAAGCGTTCTTGCCACTTTCTCTTTTACCAGGAAAATCTGCTGATTGACGAGGAACAGAATTTGAAGCTGATAGACTTTGGGCTTTGTGCAAAGGCAAAGGTAAGAGCATCAGTTCCTCACACAGACCAGACGTAAATCAGCTGCTGCACACGCGTGAAAAAATGGTGTTTGACTTCAGAGTGCAGTGCAGAGACTTGGCCACAGACCCTGAATTCCAGCTGTTTGCACAGTTGTCATCCAGTCAGTTGTTTCTGGCTGGGCCTTAACTGTGTGAGAGAGCAGTTAACTGCATGTTATGGCCAGGCTGTTGACTGGTTTTCCCCCCTTACACTTCATCTTTTACCGTAATCTAAGGCAGAGATCACCTTCTCTGTATAGCTCTGGCATAGAAAGGCCGGTAGTGCAAAGCTTAGGTTGGTGTGCATTTTCCCAAAGAAGTTTCAACAGTGTATGTCTTTTCTTCACAGGATCTGCAGGCAAGTGGAGGTTGTGGATGGAATCAAATAGTTTATCCAGGTTAGGTTTACAAATCCTCTGGTTGCATCTGCTTGTACTGAGTTGTTCCCTGAGCGTAAAATTGGCTTTGGGGAGCCCCTTTCTGTTTGTCAGCTGAACACGCGAGGTGGGTGCTGTTAAGAAACAACTGAACAGGAAGAAGGTCTTACTGATCCAAAGACAGTAACTCGTCCTCACGTCGTTTGACTTGACTCAAGGTAGAGCATCCCGCAGGCAGTCGAGACCATTGGACCAGCGTCTTGGTGGTCTCCTGTCATGTAATGCAATGTAATGACATGGCTCTAATAAGGAAGTCTTTGTAGTGGTTCTTTGTGAAGTTCTTGCATTAAGTGAAGTTCTTCTTGCTGGTGCAAATAAGCAGCTAGTCTCATGCCCACTAGCTCTTGGGTCACTTCTTCCCAAGTTCTGTCTCCTTCCTCTTTGCAGTGACAAGGGGAAGTATTCTTATCGGAGGAGGAGCTGCGGGGAAGACTGCTAGGATAACAGGTGAATGAGCAGCTTGAGATCCGAAGGTTGATACGATGCTCGTGGTCTTGGACAATTTTTGCCTGGTGAAGCCGTATCTTAGAGCAAAGCACAATCTAAAGTGAATGCACAGCAGAGGAGAATGCATCACAGAATTGTCAGGTAATGGCCAGCACCGGCCCAGCATCCCCACAGTGTCCAGGACTCTCAGGAGAAAAGGACACAAAGCCAGTGGCTCGTGCAAGAGCCTCAGTGCGCAGAGCACAGCTTTCCCTGCCACCCCAGGCACAGCACAGCCCCTGCCACCCCAGGCACAGCACAGCCCCTGCCACCCCAGGCACACACTCCAGACTCCAGGTCTTTTGCAGAAGACCTTTTGCTGCTTCTGCAAAAACCATCCCCATGTACTTC